>JAGFBZ010000776.1:802500-1011097 GCA_018398805.1 Hirundichthys speculiger | reverse complement strand
GACCTCCACCTGTCTATATAGATGTCATCCCAGCGTTGACCTCCACCTGTCTATATAGTGTCATCCCAGCGTTGACCTCCACCTGTCTATATAGACGTCATCCCAGCGTTGACCTCCACCTGTCTATATAGATGTCATCTCCCAGCGTTGACCTCCACCTGTCTATATAGACGTCATCCCAGCGTTGACCTCCCCCTGTCTATATAGATGTCATCCCAGCGTTGACCTCCACCTGTCTATATAGACTGTCATCCCAGCGTTGACCTCCACCTGTCTATATAGACGTCATCCCAGCGTTGACCTCCCCTGTCTATATAGACGTCATCCCATCCCAGCGTTGACCTCCACCTGTCTATATAGACGTCATCCCAGCGTTGACCTCCACCTGTCTATATAGATGTCATCCCAGCGTTGACCTCCACCTGTCTATATAGACGTCATCCCAGCGTTGACCTCCACCTGTCTATATAGATGTCATCATCCCAGCGTTGACCTCCACCTGTCTATATAGATGTCATCCCAGCGTTGACCTCCACCTGTCTATATAGACGTCATCCCAGCGTTGACCTCCACCTGTCTATATAGACGTCATCCCAGCGTTGACCTCCACCTGTCTATATAGACGTCATCCCAGCGTTGACCTCCACCTGTCTATATAGACGTCATCCCAGCGTTGACCTCCACCTGTCTATATAGATGTCATCCCAGCGTTGACCTCCACCTGTCTATATAGACGTCATCCCATCCCCGCGTTGACCTCCACCTGTCTATATAGATGTCATCCCAGCGTTGACCTCCACCTGTCTATATAGACGTCATCCCAGCATTGACCTCCCCCTGTCTATATAGACGTCATCCCAGCGTTGACCTCCACCTGTCTATATAGACGTCATCCCAGCGTTGACCTCCACCTGTCTATATAGATGTCATCCCAGCGTTGACCTCCACCTGTCTATATAGATGTCATCCCAGCGTTGACCTCCACCTGTCTATATAGACGTCATCCCAGCGTTGACCTCCACCTGTCTATATAGACGTTTACCTCCACCTATATGTCATCCCAGCGTTGACCTCCACCTGTCCTATATAGATGTCATCCCAGCGTTGACCTCCACCTGTCTATATAGACGTCATCCCAGCGTTGACCTCCACCTGTCTATATAGACGTCATCCCAGCGTTGACCTCCACCTGTCTATAGATGTCATCCCAGCGTTGACCTCCACCTGTCTATATAGATGTCATCCCAGCGTTGACCTCCACCTGTCTATATAGATGTCATCCCAGCGTTGACCTCCACCTGTCTATATAGACGTCATCCCAGCGTTGACCTCCACCTGTCTATATAGACGTCATCCCAGCGTTGACCTCCACCTGTCCTATATAGACGTCATCCCAGCGTTGACCTCCACCTGTCTATATAGATGTCATCCCAGCGTTGACCTCCACCTGTCTATATAGACGTCATCCCAGCGTTGACCTCCACCTGTCTATATAGATGTCATCCCCGCGTTGACCTCCACCTGTCTATATAGATGTCATCCCAGCGTTGACCTCCACCTGTCTATATAGACGTCATCCCAGCGTTGACCTCCACCTGTCTATATAGATGTCATCCCAGCGTTGACCTCCACCTGTCTATATAGATGTCATCCCAGCGTTGACCTCCACCTGTCTATATAGACGTCATCCCAGCGTTGACCTCCACCTGTCTATATAGATGTCATCCCAGCGTTGACCCTCCACCTGTCTATATAGACGTCATCCCAGCGTTGACCTCCACCTGTCTATATAGATGTCATCCCAGCGTTGACCTCCACCTGTCTATATAGATGTCATCCCAGCATTGACCTCCACCTGTCTATATAGATGTCATCCCAGCGTTGACCTCCACCTGTCTATATAGATGTCATCCCAGCGTTGACCTCCACCTGTCTATATAGACGTCATCCCAGCGTTGACCTCCACCTGTCTATATAGACGTCATCCCAGCGTTGACCTCCACCTGTCTATATAGATGTCATCCCAGCGTTGACCTCCACCTGTCTATATAGATGTCATCCCAGCGTTGACCTCCACCTGTCTATATAGACGTCATCCCAGCGTTGACCTCCACCTGTCTATATAGACGTCATCATCCCAGCGTTGACCTCCACCTGTCTATATAGACGTCATCCCAGCGTTGACCTCCACCCTATATAGTCATCCCAGCATTGACCTCCACCTGTCTATATGTCATCCCAGCGTTGACCTCCACCTGTCTATATAGATGTCATCCCAGCGTTGACCTCCACCTGTCTATATAGACGTCATCCCAGCATTGCATTGACCTCCACCTGTCTATATAGATGTCATCATCCCAGCGTTTGACCTCCACCTGTCTATATAGATGTCATCCCAGCGTTGACCTCCACCTGTCTATAGATGTCATCCCAGCGTTGACCTCCACCTGTCTATATAGACGTCATCCCCGCGTTGACCTCCACCTGTCTATATAGACGTCATCCCAGCGTTGACCTCCACCTGTCTATATAGACGTCATCCCAGCGTTGACCTCCACCTGTCTATATAGACGTCATCCCCAGCGTTGACCTCCACCTGTCTATATAGACGTCATCCCAGCGTTGACCTCCACCTGTCTATATAGACGTCATCCCAGCGTTGACCTCCACCTGTCTATATAGACGTCATCATCCCAGCGTTGACCTCCACCTGTCTATATAGATGTCATCCCCAGCGTTGACCTCCACCTCCCCTGTCTATATAGACGTCATCCCAGCGTTGACCTCCACCTGTCTATATAGATGTCATCCCAGCGTTGACCTCCACCTGTCTATATAGACGTTGACCTCATCCCAGCGTTGACCTCCACCTGTCTATATAGACGTCATCCCAGCGTTGACCTCCACCTGTCTATATAGATGTCATCCCAGCGTTGACCTCCACCTGTCTATATAGACGTCATCCCAGCGTTGACCTCCACCTGTCTATATAGACGTCATCCCACGTTGTCCTACCTGTCTATATAGACGTCATCCCAGCGTTGACCTCCACCTGTCTATATAGATGTCATCCCAGCGTTGACCTCCACCTGTCTATATAGACGTCATCCCAGCGTTTGACCTCCACCTGTCTATATAGACGTCATCCCAGCGTTGACCTCCACCTGTCTATATAGATGTCATCCCAGCGTTTGACCTCCACCTGTCTATATAGACGTCATCCCATCCCAGCGTTGACCTCCACCTGTCTATATAGACGTCATCCCAGCGTTGACCTCCACCTGTCTATATAGACGTCATCCCAGCGTTGACCTCCACCTGTCTATATAGACGTCATCCCAGCGTTGACCTCCACCTATATAGATGTCATCCCAGCGTTGACCTCCACCCTGTCTATATACGTCATCCCAGCGTTGACCTCCACCTGTCTATATAGATGTCATCCCAGCGTTGACCTCCACCTGTCTATATAGATGTCATCCCAGCGTTGACCTCCACCTGTCTATATAGATGTCATCCCAGCGTTGACCTCCACCTGTCTATATAGACGTCATCCCAGCGTTGACCTCCACCTGTCTATATAGATGTCATCCCAGCGTTGACCTCCCCTGTCTATATAGATGTCCCCCCTATATGATGTCATCCCAGCGTTGACCTCCACCTGTCTATATAGATGTCATCCCAGCGTTGACCTCCACCTGTCTATATAGACGTCATCCCAGCGTTGACCTCCACCTGTCTATATAGATGTCATCCCAGCGTTGACCTCCACCTGTCTATATAGATGTCATCCCAGCGTTGACCTCCACCTGTCTATATAGATGTCATCCCAGCGTTGACCTCCACCTGTCTATCTAGATGTCATCCCCCCGTTGACCTCCACCTGTCTATATAGATGTCATCCCAGCGTTGACCTCCACCTGTCTATGTAGATGTCATCCCAGCGTTGACCTCCACCTGTCTATATAGACGTCATCCCATTGACCTCCACCTGTCTATATAGACGTCATCCCAGCGTTGACCTCCACCTGTCTATATAGATGTCATCCCAGCGTTGACCTCCACCTGTCTATATAGATGTCATCCCAGCATTGACCTCCACCTGTCTATATAGATGTCATCCCCAGCGTTGACCTCCACCTGTCTATATAGATGTCATCCCAGCGTTGACCTCCACCTGTCTATATAGATGTCATCCCAGCGTTTGACCTCCACCTGTCTATATAGATGTCATCCCAGCGTTGACCTCCACCTGTCTATATAGACGTCATCCCAGCGTTGACCTCCACCTGTCTATATAGACGTCTCCAATACCTCCTGTCCTCATCCCAGCATTGACCTCCGCCTGTCTATATAGATGTCATCCCAGCGTTGACCTCCACCTGTCTATATAGACGTCATCCCAGCGTTGACCTCCACCTGTCTATATAGATGTGTAGACGTCATCCCAGCGTTGACCTCCACCTGTCTATATAGACGTCATCCCTGATATAGATGTCATCCCAGTTGACCTCCACCTGTCTATATAGATGTCATCCCAGCGTTGACCTCCACCTGTCTATATAGACGTCATCCCAGCATCGTTGACCTCCACCTGTCTATATAGATGTCATCCCAGCGTTGACCTCCACCTGTCTATATAGATGTCATCCCAGCGTTGACCTCCACCTGTCTATATAGATGTCATCCCAGCGTTGTTGACCTCCACCTGTCTATATAGACGTCATCCCAGCGTTGACCTCCACCTGTCTATATAGATGTCATCCCAGCGTTGACCTCCACCTGTCTATATAGATGTCATCCCAGCGTTGACCTCCACCTGTCTATATAGATGTCATCCCAGCGTTGACCTCCACCTCCACCTGTCTATATAGACGTCATCCCAGCGTTGACCTCCACCTGTCTATATAGATGTCATCCCAGCGTTGACCTCCACCTGTCTATATAGATGTCATCCCAGCGTTGACCTCCACCTGTCTATATAGACGTCATCCCCAGCGTTGACCTCCACCTGTCTATATAGACGTCATCCCAGCGTTGACCTACCTCCACCTGTCTATATAGATGTCATCCCAGCGTTGACCTCCACCTGTCTATATAGACGTCATCTCCCAGCGTTGACCTCCACCTGTCTATATAGACGTCATCCCAGCGTTTGACCTCCACCTGTCTATATAGACGTCATCCCAGCGTTGACCTCCACATGTCTATATAGATGTCATCCCAGCGTTGACCTCCACCTGTCTATATAGACGTCATCCCAGCGTTGACCTCCACCTGTCTATATATGTCATCCCAGCGTTGACCTCCACCATCATCCCAGCGTTGACCTCCACCTGTCTATATAGACATGTCATCCCAGCGTTGACCTCCACCTGTCTATATAGATGTCATCATCCCAGCGTTGACCTCCACCTGTCTATATAGATGTCATCCCAGCGTTGACCTCCCACCTGTCTATATAGACGTCATCCCAGCGTTGACCTCCACCTGTCTATATAGATGTCATCCCAGCGTTGACCTCCACCTGTCTATATATAGATGTCATCCCCGTTGACCTCCACCTGTCTATATAGATGTCATCATCCCAGCGTTGACCTGACCTCCACCTGTCTATATAGACGTCATCCCAGCGTTGACCTCCACCTGTCTATATAGATGTCATCCCAGCGTTGACCTCCACCTGTCTATATAGATGTCATCCCAGCGTTGACCTCCACCTGTCTATATAGATGTCATCCCAGCGTTGACCTCCACCTGTCTATATATAGATGTCATCCCAGCGTTGACCTCCACCTGTCTATATAGATGTCATCCCAGCGTTGACCTCCACCTGTCTATATAGATGTCATCCCAGCGTTGACCTCCACCTGTCTATATAGACGTCATCCCAGCGTTGACCTCCACCTGTCTATATAGACGTCATCCCAGCGTTGACCTCCACCTGTCTATATAGATGTCATCCCAGCGTTGACCTCCACCTGTCTATATAGATGTCATCCCAGCATTGACCTCCACCTGTCTATATAGATGTCATCCCAGCGTTGACCTCCACCTGTCTATATAGATGTCATCCCAGCGTTGACCTCCACCTGTCTATATAGACGTCATCCCAGCGTTGACCTCCTCCACCTGTCTATATAGATGTCATCCCAGCGTTGACCTCCACCTGTCTATATAGACGTCATCCCAGCGTTGACCTCCACCTGTCTATATAGACGTCATCCCAGCGTTGACCTCCACCTGTCTATATAGATGTCATCCCAGCGTTGACCTCCACCTGTCTATATAGACGTCATCCCAGCGTTGACCTCCACCTGTCTATATAGATGTCATCCCAGCGTTGACCTCCACCTGTCTATATAGACGTCATCACCTCCACCTGTCTCATCCCAGCGTTGACCTCCACCTGTCTATATAGACGTCATCCCAGCGTTGACCTCCACCTGTCTATATAGATGTCATCCCAGCGTTGACCTCCACCTGTCTATATAGATGTCATCCCAGCGTTGACCTCCACCTGTCTATATAGATGTCATCCCAGCGTTGACCTCCACCTGTCTATATAGATGTCATCATCCAGCGTTGACCTCCACCTGTCTATATAGATGTCATCCCAGCGTTGACCTCCACCTGTCTATATAGATGTCATCCCAGCGTTGACCTCCACCTGTCTATATAGATGTCATCCCTCCCAGCGTTTACCTCCACCTGTCTTCTATATAGATGTCATCCCAGCGTTGACCTCCACCTGTCTATATAGATGTCATCCCAGCGTTGACCTCCACCTGTCTATATAGATGTCATCCCAGCGTTGACCTCCACCTGTCTATATAGATGTCATCATCCCAGCGTTGACCTCCACCTGTCTATATAGATGTCATCCCAGCTTTGACCTCCACCTGTCTATATAGACGTCATCCCAGCGTTGACCTCCACCTGTCTATATAGATGTCATCCCAGCGTTGACCTCCACCTGTCTATATAGACGTCATCCCAGCGTTGACCTCCACCTGTCTATATAGATGTCATCCCAGCATTGACCTCCACCTGTCTATAGATGTCATCCCAGCGTTGACCTCCACCTGTCTATATAGACGTCATCCCAGCGTTGACCTCCACCTGTCTATATAGATGTCATCCCAGCGTTGACCTCCACCTGTCTATATAGACGTCATCCCAGCGTTGACCTCCACCTGTCTATATAGATGTCATCCCAGCGTTGACCTCCACCTGTCTATATAGATGTCATCCCAGCGTTGACCTCCACCTGTCTATATAGACGTCATCCCAGCGTTGACCTCCACCTGTCTATATAGACGTCATCCCAGCGTTGACCTCCACCTGTCTATATAGATGTCATCCCAGCGTTTGACCTCCACCTGTCTATATAGATGTCATCCCAGCGTTGACCTCCACCTGTCTATATAGATGTCATCCCCAGCGTTGACCTCCACCTGTCTATATAGATGTCATCCCAGCGTTGACCTCCACCTGTCTATATAGACGTCATCCCAGCGTTTGACCTCCACCTGTCTATATAGATGTCATCCCAGCGTTGCCCTCCACCTGTCTATATAGATGTCATCCCAGCGTTGACCTCCACCTGTCTATATAGACGTCATCCCAGCGTTGACCTCCACCTGTCTATATAGATGTCATCCCAGCGTTGACCTCCACCTGTCTATATAGATGTCATCCCAGCGTTGACCTCCACCTGTCTATATAGACGTCATCCCAGCGTTGACCTCCACCTGTCTATATAGATGTCATCCCAGCGTTGACCTCCACCTGTCTATATAGATGTCATCCCAGCGTTGACCTCCACCTGTCTATAGATGTCATCCCAGCGTTGACCTCCACCTGTCTATAGATGTCATCCCAGCGTTTGACCTCCACCTGTCTATATAGATGTCATCCCCCACCTGTCTATATAGATGTCATCCCGTGCTATATAGATGTCATACCTCCACCTGTCTATATAGTCATCCCACCAGCGTTGACCTCCACCTGTCTATATAGACGTCATCCCAGCGTTGACCTCCACCTGTCTATATAGATGTCATCCCAGCGTTGACCTCCACCTGTCTCTATATAGATGTCATCCCAGCGTTGACCTCCACCTGTCTATATAGACGTCATCCCAGCGTTGACCTCCACCTGTCTATATAGATGTCATCCCAGCGTTGACCTCCACCTGTCTATATAGATGTCATCCCAGCGTTGACCTCCACCCTGTCTATATAGACGTCATCCCAGCGTTGACCTCCACCTGTCTATATAGATGTCATCCTCCCAGCGTTGACCTCCTCCACCTGTCTATATAGACGTCATCCCAGCGTTGACCTCCACCTGTCTATATAGACGTCATCCCAGCGTTGACCTCCACCTGTCTATATAGATGTCATCCCAGCGTTGACCTCCACCTGTCTATATAGACGTCATCCCAGCGTTGACCTCCACCTGTCTATATAGATGTCATCCCAGCGTTGACCTCCACCTGTCTATATAGATGTCATCCCAGCGTTGACCTCCACCTGTCTATATAGATGTCATCATAGCGTTGACCTCCACCTGTCTATATAGACGTCATCCCAGCGTTGACCTCCACCTGTCTATATAGACGTCATCCCAGCGTTGACCTCCACCTGTCTATATAGATGTCATCCCAGCGTTGACCTCCACCTGTCTATATAGATGTCATCCCAGCATTTGCCTCCACCTGTCTATATAGATGTCATCCCAGCGTTGACCTCCACCTGTCTATATAGACGTCATCCCAGCGTTGACCTCCACCTGTCTATATAGACGTCATCCCAGCGTTGACCTCCACCTGTCTATATAGACGTCATCCCAGCGTTGACCTCCACCTGTCTATATAGATGTCATCCCAGCGTTGACCTCCACCTGTCTATATAGATGTCATCCCAGCGTTGACCTCCACCTGTCTATATAGATGTCATCCCAGCGTTGACCTCCACCTGTCTATATAGACGTCATCCCAGCGTTGACCTCCACCTGTCTATATAGATGTCATCCCAGCGTTGACCTCCACCTGTCTATATAGATGTCATCCCAGCGTTGACCTCCTCCACCTGTCTATATAGATGTCATCCCAGCGTTGACCTCCACCTGTCTATATAGACGTCATCCCAGCGTTTGACCTCCACCTGTCTATATAGATGTCATCCCAGCGTTGACCTCCACCTGTCTATATAGACGTCATCCCAGCGTTGACCTCCACCTGTCTATATAGACGTCATCCCAGCGTTGACCTCCACCTGTCTATATAGATGTCATCCCAGCGTTGACCTCCACCTGTCTATATAGATGTCATCCCAGCGTTGACCTCCACCTGTCTATATAGAGATGTCATCCCAGCGTTGACCTCCACCTGTCTATATAGACGTCATCCCAGCGTTGACCTCCACCTGTCTATATAGATGTCATCCCAGCGTTGACCTCCACCTGTCTATATAGACGTCATCCCAGCGTTGACCTCCACCTGTCTATATAGACGTCATCCCAGCGTTGACCTCCACCCTGTGTCTATATAGACGTCATCCCAGCGTTGACCTCCACCTGTCTATATAGATGTCATCATCCAGCGTTGACCTCCACCTGTCTATATAGACGTCATCCCAGCGTTGACCTCCACCTGTCTATATAGACGTCATCCCAGCGTTGACCTCCACCTGTCTATATAGACGTCATCCCAGCGTTGACCTCCACCTGTCTATATAGATGTCATCCCAGCGTTGACCTCCACCTGTCTATATAGACGTCATCCCAGCGTTGACCTCCACCTGTCTATATAGATGTCATCCCAGCGTTGACCTCCACCTGTCTATATAGATGTCATCCCAGCGTTGACCTCCACCTGTCTATATAGACGTCATCCCAGCGTTGACCTCCACCTGTCTATATAGACGTCATCCCAGCGTTGACCTCCACCTGTCTATATAGACGTCATCTCCCAGCGTTGACCTCCACCTGTCTATATAGACGTCATCCCCAGCGTTGACCTCCACCTGTCTATATAGACGTCATCCTAGCGTTTACCTCCACCTGTCTATATAGATGTCATCCCAGCGTTGACCTCCACCTGTCTATATAGACGTCATCCCAGCGTTGACCTCCACCTGTCTATATAGATGTCATCCCAGCGTTGACCTCCACCTGTCTATATAGATGTCATCCCAGCGTTGACCTCCACCTGTCTATATAGATGTCATCCCAGCATTGACCTCCACCTGTCTATATAGATGTCATCCCAGCGTTGACCTCCACCTGTCTATATAGATGTCATCCCAGCGTTGACCTCCACCTGTCTATATAGATGTCATCCCAGCGTTGACCTCCACCTGTCTATATAGATGTCATCCCAGCGTTGACCTCCACCTGTCTATATAGACGTCATCCCAGCGTTGACCTCCACCTGTCTATATAGATGTCATCCCAGCGTTGACCTCCACCTGTCTATATAGACGTCATCCCAGCGTTTGACCTCCACCTGTCTATATAGACGTCATCCCATCCCAGCGTTGACCTCCACCTGTCTATATAGATGTCATCCCAGCATTGACCTCCACCTGTCTATATAGATGTCATCCCAGCGTTGACCTCCACCTGTCTATATAGACGTCATCCCATCCCAGCGTTGACCTCCACCTGTCTATATATAGACGTCATCCCAGCGTTGACCTCCACCTGTCTATATAGACGTCATCCCAGCAGCGTTGACCTCCACCTGTCTATATAGACGTCATCCCAGCGTTGACCTCCACCTGTCTATATAGACGTCATCCCAGCGTTGACCTCCACCTGTCTATATACGTCATCCCAGCGTTGACCTCCCTCCACCTGTCTATATAGATGTCATCCCAGCGTTGACCTCCACCTGTCTATATAGACGTCATCCCAGCGTTGACCTCCACCTGTCTATATAGACGTCATCCCAGCGTTGACCTCCACCTGTCTATATAGACGTCATCCCAGCATTGACCTCCACCTGTCTATATAGATGTCATCCCAGCGTTGACCTCCACCTGTCTATATAGACGTCATCCCAGCGTTGACCTCCACCTGTCTATATAGATGTCATCCCAGCGTTGACCTCCACCTGTCTATATAGACGTCATCCCAGCGTTGCCCTCCACCTGTCTATATAGATGTCATCCCAGCGTTGACCTCCACCTGTCTATATAGATGTCATCCCAGCGTTGACCTCCACCTGTCTATATAGATGTCATCCCAGCGTTGACCTCCACCTGTCTATATAGATGTCATCCCAGCGTTGACCTCCACCTGTCTATATAGACGTCATCCCAGCGTTTGACCTCCACCTGTCTATATAGACGTCATCCCAGCGTTGACCTCCACCTGTCTATATAGATGTCATCCCAGCGTTGACCTCCACCTGTCTATATAGATGTCATCCCAGCGTTGACCTCCACCTGTCTATATAGATGTCATCCCAGCGTTGACCTCCACCTGTCTATATAGACGTCATCCCAGCGTTGACCTCCACCTGTCTATATAGATGTCATCCCAGCGTTGACCTCCACCTGTCTATATAGATGTCATCCCAGCGTTGACCTCCACCTGTCTATATAGACGTCATCCCAGCGTTGACCTCCACCTGTCTATATAGATGTCATCCCAGCGTTGACCTCCACCTGTCTATATATGTCATCCCAGCGTTGACCTCCACCTGTCTATATAGACGTCATCCCAGCGTTGACCTCCACCTGTCTATATAGATGTGTCATCCCAGCGTTTGACCTCCACCTGTCTATATAGACGTCATCCCAGCGTTGACCTCCACCTGTCTATATAGATGTCATCCCAGCGTTGACCTCCACCTGTCTATATAGACGTCATCCCAGCGTTGACCTCCACCTGTCTATATAGACGTCATCCCAGCGTTGACCTCCACCTGTCTATATAGACGTCATCCCAGCGTTGACCTCCACCTGTCTATATAGATGTCAACCCAGCGTTGACCTCCACCTGTCTATATAGACGTCATCCCAGCGTTGACCTCCACCTGTCTATATAGATGTCATCCCCAGCGTTGACCTCCACCTGTCTATATAGACGTCATCCCAGCGTTGACCTCCACCTGTCTATATAGATGTCATCCCAGCGTTGACCTCCACCTGTCTATATAGACGTCATCCCAGCGTTGACCTCCACCTGTCTATATAGATGTCATCCCAGCGTTGACCTCCACCTGTCTATATAGACGTCATCCCAGCGTTGACCTCCACCTGTCTATATATGTCATCCCAGCGTTGACCTCCTCCACTGTCTATATAGATGTCATCCCAGCGTTGACCTCCACCTGTCTATATAGATGTCATCCCAGCGTTGACCTCCACCTGTCTATATAGATGTCATCCCAGCGTTGACCTCCACCTGTCTATATAGATGTCATCCCAGCATTGACCTCCACCTGTCTATATAGACGTCATCCCAGCGTTGACCTCCACCTGTCTACTATCTTGTCAGCCCTCTGTTATGTCTTTTGTAAGCAAGATGAAGAATAGGATTTTTTCCCCTAATGGATAAAGATGGGTAATTGTTGTTCTTCATCACTTATGGTATTTGTTTATCTAGAATTTATAAAAATGTTCTCTCTTTTTTGTCAGAAGTTTTTCAGCTTCTTAAAAACTCGACACAAAATCTTTCTTTGGGGGACAAGTTCTTTAGATGTTTGCTTTATTACCCAAAAGGCAGAAATGGGCTGCGTCTACTGAAGTCTTTCCAATTCTTGTTGACCACTCACATCCCTTAACAGTACAAGAAAAACTCTTTCTAATACACTTTTTAAATTTGGCTTTCTGGTCTACATGACTGAAGAGGCACGTTCATGACAAGGCACTCATCGCGGTTCATCTGGCAGAGCAGAGTTGACAAGACAGTTAAACGTACCAATCATAAAAAAAGTATAGCAAAGGGTGATCACATCCCTCTTGCCAAATTTGGAAAACATTTTGTGGATCCAGGCCATGAAGAGGACGGACCGTGTTCCCAGAAGTAGCAAAGTCTCTGCAGACGCTTCATGTCTCAAAACGTAAAACTCAAGTTATTTGTCATAAGAATCCATCTCCCTTAACTGCAAAGAAAATATAATTATATTCATCTGAGGATTCAAATTTGCAGATTTCTCCTCCTCGATCAACTGTGGTCCCTCTAACACATGTACATCAGATCATGTCATTACCAATCCATCCATCCATTTTCTACACCCGCTTTATCCCTAACCAGGGTAATGGATCTCTGCTGGAGTATCTGAGGGTGTCACTGGAAGAAATTCAGGGCATTTAAGAAAAGTAAAAAAAAAAAGAAAATAGCACTAAAAGTGAGAAATGGTGGCTGAAGCTGTTGGAGAGTCAGAACCAAAATGCAACGGCATATATTATCATGGCATGTGTGTTTGGTAACGTTTCATTAAATCCTTAGTTCATGTCCATGCTAGCCTAAGGTGCTACTTAGTGACACCTGACATTAATACTGATCTGATCCGTCCATAGAACTGAAATGACCTCTGAAATGACAACTGGCAGAGCCGCACCTCCTCCACCCGGTGAGTCAGGGGTCAGCCCTCGATCAGAGCTCGTACCTGCGCTCCGGCCCAGCTGAGCACTGACGAATGGTCCGGTTAGTCAACCTGGAAGAGTCCAGGACGGCCTGGAGGAGCCAGCTGCTGTCAGAGCTCGAGGCCACCCCCCAGTTAGTACTGTCTAGCAGCCTTTAGGGGGTGACAGTAGCCGCTGCTTGGCTCAGCTTCGTCCCCGGACTCTTCCGGGCCAACTCAGAGCCAGTTGTGGTGGTCTTTAACAGTAGAACTATTAAAGGCATGCAAGTCATCAATGGAAACAGAAAACTCTCTTTTGTACCAGGGTGAAAGAAGTATGTTTATTGAGCATTTTAAAATTGGGGTTGATGGTAGAAGGTCTTCACGAGTCCACTTTCATTGACCCGAACCTGAATGGACCAGTGAAAATTCGACCCGAAACCGATCCGACCCGAATCCAAACATGAACCCAACCGAGTTACCCGAATAGAACCGAGACAATACAGCCTATAGTTGCTCCTGTTAAAGTTGTCTAGCGTTGAATGAAACTTGATTTTCTTACCTAAAGTTGTCTTCTTCTACCGGTTCAGTTGCTGCATAGGCTACGTGATGTAAACAACAATAAATCCACGTCGTTATTTTCTTTGTGGATACAGATGCTATTGGTAGCAACTGCTAATGCTAATAGCCTGCACTGCCACCGTCAATATCTTTACCTCTCTCAAGTAAATGCGGACCCAGCCTGTCAGAGAGCACTGACCGGACCCAGACTAACTGTACCGATTCCGACCCGAACCCGGAGTCACGTCTATTTGAATGGACCCGAGACCCGATTCGGGTTCGGGTCAGAACCTCGGGTTTTTGGGTGATTCTGAAGACCTCTAGTTGATTGACATTGACTCACTTTTGGAGCCACCTAGTGGTGGTTCGAGGAACTGCGCCTCTTTTTTTTTCACTTCCATGATTTGAATTAAGACCACTTCTTTTTTTTATTTTTTATTTTTTGGCGGGGGGGAGGGGGGTCTCAGTCCTTACTGTGCTGGAGCGTGATTACTGGACGAAACGACGTGCACCGAGCGGGGAAACGAGCCTTGAGTTTGCCTTCGGCGAAGTAAAGCTTTTAGGTGTGAAAGCACGCTGTGAGCCTGGATTTCAGAGCTGAGAACTGACGGTCCTCACAAACATAGCAAACAAATATAGCACTGCAAAGTCTGTGCGCGTGTGTGTTTATCCCCCCGAGCCACTACCGTGTGTGCGTGCATGTGTGTGTGTGTGAGAGAGAGACACTTGGGTCTTTGGAAAGGGATGACAAATGTGTGAGACATGAAAGACCAGAGCACACAAACCCACAGGGATCCTCCTTACCTGCACACGCACACACACTGCACACACCGCACACACCCCGCATAACTAGGATGAGGCTTGTTATTCCTCGTCTTTCTTACTCCCAGTACACCAGCGATGCAACCTCTCCTCCCTCCTGCGTCTCACTCTTTCTCCTCCTCCCTCGGTCCCACAGAATAACAGGCCCTCACCTTCTCCAGCGCCGTCATTTCAGGTCCCAAAACACGCCGATCGTGCTCCTCCCCCCTCCTTCGGCTTGTCTGCAGGATCCACAACTCTAACCTCCACACCATCCCTCTCCCGCGCTCCTCCCATCCTCCTCCCATCGTTTCTTCCACGAGCTTCCTCGGCTTTCAGAGGCACGTTTCACCGGTCTCTGAAATCTGGGAAAGTAGTTACAGCACAAACACTTCACACCACCTAAGAAGGAGTTTTGCAGGTTAATTAGTGATTCACACACGGCCTGAAATAGTTCAAGCACTTTAATTTCCCATGAAGGGTTAAAGTCAAGAGAGTATTTATGTTAATGACATCCAAATCTAAGATTACCTGACGCGAAAGTTTTCAACTTTACATCAAGACCATCAAGCAGCTTTGAGTTAAAGTTCACACATTTAATTGTTGTGGATGTTTTTATGCAAAACACGCCACTGAATTAATTTTTTTTTCTAGCACTGCCGCTGGAGTTATCGGAGTTATTCTGTTTCAAGGATTGTTTGCATGGTCATGTATTATTTGTCAGCATGCGCCGTCTGCCGGATCGATTCTGTGGAGTTTGTGTGAAAACATCAGCGAGGCTTCGAGTTTACTCGTAAACACATGAAACTTTCTGAGCGCTTCCAGGAGATGCTCTCTGAAGATGCTCTCAGTGCTGCGTACATCATCGTACCACCGAGGGAGGATGGAGACATGCATTAAACATTTTCTGGTTCAACCAGGTTCTTCAGCTTATTTCTGCAAGGATCACCCTTCAAAGCTTTAGACCACAGGTGTCAAACACAGGGCCCACGGGCCAACTGTGGCTCGTCACGTCATTTTATGTGGCCCTCGAGGGCATGTACACTATTGGCTTAAATTTTAAACCAATATTTTAAGACTTAAAATAAGCTTACACCGCTTTAAAGCACATATTGACAATAAACTACATCTACCATAATGCATTTTGTCGTTACCCACAATGATAACAGTATATCACCATGAGCAAGAACTCAGAACTCATGGATTTGAGAAAAACCTCTACAAACTAATGCCAACAGGTCAAAGAAAAGAAAAACTGATGCACAAGGAAGGCGGTTTTATCAACAACGGGAAAGCAAATACAAGTTTGTACCTCAAGGTGAAAAAACAGTATGTCTTTTGTGTTATGAGGTGGTGTCAGTCGTGAAAGAGTTTAATCTACGTCGGCATTTTGACAGAAAACATGGAAATAAATACAGAATCCATTATTTAACAATATTATAAGGTGTAGTTTAATGTATTTTGATTTACATTGCATTTTGTTACACTCATGCTGTCAATCTGGCCCTTCGAGGGCAACCATGATGCTGATGTGGCCCTCAGTGAAAATGAGTCTGACACCCCTGATTTAGACCAATTCAAACCAAATGTTTACCAAAGAGGCTGTGATGGCTAATATCCATCCTCTACTGTCGTCTAATGGTCTCGTGGTACTTTCTGAAACTCTCCGGAAGGAAGCGTACCTGTCTGTAAAGGTAAAAACACTAATTGGCCTTTATTTATGAGGTCTGAAATGGTGAAAGCGCTGCTCTGCTTGGACACTGCTGTGGACAGCCTTGAGGGTCTTCCTCCTTCATGCATCGACGGGTTTGTTGATGGTTCTACCTGATCTCCTGCGTTTAATGCACAGCTGCAGAGAGCTGGAAAGACAGCTGCGCTCTGCTTCCTATAAAAGAACTCTATTTAGCCCTGGAAAGACAGTCTGGTGATGTTTACAACAGCTCTCTGTAAAACTAGAATAAAAACTCGTATTCATCGTTAATTAGAGGAAATAAGAATAACCTTGTGTTTCTTTTTCAGCGCTGTAGCCAGGCTGACGCACAGCTCCTTGGAGATGTGCATTCATCACATTTAACAGCTGATGCTTTTATGAATTCCTTTATTAATAAAACAGCAAACTACCAACTATTGCTCACATTAGGCAGCAGCTGTATCAACTGGTTCTTACCCAGACTGCTTCTCTCCCACTGATAGGTTTGGGAATCAAGAACCGGTTCCTGTAGAAAACCGGTTCCATGTGTTTCAATTCCATAGAATCGTTTGGCAGTTTATCCTGCGATTCTCTTATCGATTCCAACCAGCACGAATCTCAATTTACGCAAGTTACGCACAGTCAATTCCAGAAAGCACTTACGTGATTAAGTTACGTCGGTTTAGCGCGCGTATTGGAGTTGTAAACAACAATGGCGCCCACCAGGTTCAAACGCTCCAAAGTTTGGCTTCACTTCACCAAAGAAAGATGGCAACAAGGCAACTAGCAGTCATTGTAAAGTGGAGATAACAGCGTCGGGAGGAAACACGACTAACATGCAGAAACATTTGCACACACAACATGCGATAACGAGTGTCGTGTTTTTAAAGCGCTTTGAACTGATGGATCTCAACCCAGCAGCAGCAGCCAAGCTAAGATCACCTCTGGCAACTCTGGTAAGTAGCTATCCCGCTGCCTATGCGCTTCTTTGTAAAACACACTATAAAATAATGCTATGCTATTAAACGAATGCCTTCTGCATTACATTTAGAAGATGACCATGACGAGAGAGAGAAGTCTGGCAGCCCCGCCCCCGGCCCAGCAGTGACAAGTTCTGCTGCTGCCTGGATCATTGTCTGTCTTTTCCTTCTGCAGGTCCTGCTATGGTGTAGAAGGTTCCTCCTGCAGCTGCGGCCCGGTTCCTCCTTCTTCTCTTTCAGTAGTCCAGTGGTCATCAATGACACGTCACAGCTGCAGGGTTCAGGTGGACCTGGGTTCAGCTGCTCTTCCTGTGTGGAGTCTCCATGTCATCCATGTGTCTGGGTGGGGTTGCCCCGGTACTCTGGTTTCCTCCCACAACAAAGACATGCTGTTTAGGCTAATAGGCAGTGTTGTACCTGAACGCGGTCATTAAAGGAAAGTTCACGAACTAGTTCATATTTTGTGCGAATGTGAACTGAGCGCGCTCTCTTTCTCCTTCACCAGTGTGGGGCGTAAACAAGTTCATTTGGGCAACTGTGAACGACGCTCTTTCAAAGTTCACGCACGGTCAAAACCGTTCCAGGTTTCCAGGGAACTCCATTTAAAATACGCCACAAACGAACCTGATATGTATCTGAGGAAATTAATCAAACATGGCAACAAGGGCTGTTGCTTCTGTCACGCTAACAATTGTGTCATCAAACGTTTAAAACAATAATGAAGGAAGATGAGAGCTACAGTTACTCAGAACTGGAGGAGATCCCGACTGCCGGGGGGGGAATTGAAATATTGAAATGGAGGTAAAAAACATTTGCACCTTAAGGACCTGTTTTTGTCTGATAATAAAGACCATTTGGCAGCAAGTTTTTCCTCATATTTTTAATCTACTGTAAAGCAGTGATTCCCAAAGTGTGTACCGTGGCCCCCTGGTGGGCTGTCGTGGGACTGCAGGTGGGCCATGAGAGGTCATTAAAATTAAACAAATGGTTTTAAATCCTCATCTTTTTTAAATGTTTTTAATACTGTAAAATATTCATGACATGACTAAAAAAAACATTAAGAAGTAATAAAACAAACCAGTTAAGTGTTATTCTACTGTAATCTTAACTTAATATGACAAGTGTCACCTTATTTGTTGACCCCTTACATTAATATCAGATCATGGTTCCTTGTCCTGTATGTTGATCGCAGTTGTGATTAAAGGTTTCGGTGGGCTGCAGAGATTTTTCACATTTCAAATTGGGCCTTGGTATTCTGAAGTTTGGGAATGGCTGCTGTAGTGAGAAGCTGAAACGGAAATTACAGTTTTACATGGACTGTCCCTTCAATGCTAATGTGAACCCTGGTTGGTTAAGGATTCAGAATTGGACCAATAGTTTTCGATAGTTAAAATGGATAAAATAATTGCTGTTTGTGGTGGGGTAGTATATGGGCAGTGGCAATCATTTCGACAAATAATTGCTCGCAGCAACATTAAAAAAGAATTTAAAATTAAAATTTAAAATTTTGAAATGGTGAACTGAACTAGTTCATTTTAATTTCTGTGAACTATGAACTGAACTAGTTAGTGTAGAAAGTGAACTTGCCCAACAATGCTAATAGGTAACAATAAATTTAGGTTTCATACACATTAACCACAGTGATCTGGTTATAGGAATGATTACAGGAATAACAGAAGTAATTATAGGGATAATTCTGTCTATTAAATCACTCGATTGAATTAATGTTGTCATGGCCTGGGTCGGCCATGGCAGCCCTGTGTGTGTCTGTGTCTGTCAAGTTGGCGTCTCTCCCTGTCTTTAGTGGTTCCTGTTTTACTTTGAAGATCTGTCTTGTCTCTATTTTTTTCTGCTTTGCTTCCTTTCCCTCGTTACCTCTGATTCCCTGCACCTGCCTCTCGTTTGTTCCTCTGTGTATTAAGTCCTGTCATTTTCCCCTGTTCTCTGTGGATCCATTGTCGTTAGTATGTGTTTGCAGTCCTGCATGTTTCCCTCTCGTCTCCTGGATTAAGTTAAGTTATGCTTTTGCATTTTGGACTTTTTGTATTTTTTGATCATTGGCAGTTTTGTATTTTCGGATCATTTGGACATTTGTGTTTTTTGTAATAAACCTTTGCTTTTTGAGATCTCCTGCTCTTTGGTCCTCTTTCAGCCACTATAAACATGACAGAATGGACCACCACCAACTGGACCAAGCAGGTGATCCCGATGCCTTTTGGGGCACCCGACTGGCCCTGGGGGGGCCCAAGAGCGTCCAGCGCACCAGTCGGAGCGGGGAGTTTGGCCCAGCGCATTAGCTGGCGGAGTTCGCTTCCGAGGCAGAGGACGAGACGCCTCGGAGAAGGCGAGGCAGATGCTCGCGCTCTCGGGCGGCTCCACGGATGGCCAGTCCTCCAGGGATTCATGTCGGTATAATAACTTTGGGTGCTATGAATGAACAATCTGACGCCCTGGAGGCCACCCCACCTCCAGCACTCACCCCGGCCCAGTCGCCACCGCCAAGCCCCGTCTCCACAGAGGCCTTGGACTTTTTACTGGGGGTTCAGGAAGAGGTCAGGGCCTTCTATGACCTCCACCGCCGTCTCACCTCCTCCATATTGGGGACCACCGACGTGAGGTGGTGGATATTCGTCTATAACCTCCTCCTGAAAAACCTCGCTGCCTAGCCCCGGCTCCTCGCCATGCCGGCCATGAGGGCGCTTCAGGCTGACCTGATGGAGTGCAGGGATGAGCTGGTGGTCTTGGTACCGACGTCCAGGGCGGTCCCCGGTGCCGTTCCATCCGTTCCTGTCTCTGAGGTGGTCGACGCACCTCCCCTCGTTTTCCGAGGTGGTCGACGCACCTCCCCTCGTTTTCCGAGGTGGTCGACGCACCTCCCCGTGTCTCTGTGGCGGTCGCCTCAACTAGCCTGTGCGGCGGGCAACGCGCCTTCATGTGTCCTTAAGGCCGAGAACCAACCGTCGCCCCTGCAGCTGGAGCTGCAGCAGGTCCAGCTTCTTCCGACGCCGCTGCAGCGGGAGCTGCAGCCATCCGAGACTCTTCCGAAGCCGCTGCAGCAAGAGTCGCAGATGACTCCACGTCTCATGACTCCACGTCTCATGGCTCCTGTCCGGCGCTGTGGCCGCCCTCCGCCTCGTCTGTTCCTGGTTCCTGCTCGCCAACGCCGTGGTCGTCCGGCTCGTCTGTTCCTGGTTCCTGCTCGCCAACGCCGTGGTCGTCTGCCTCGTCAGTTCCTGGTTCCTGCTCGCCGATGCCGTGGTCGTCCGGCTCGTCAGTTCCTGGTTCTAGTCCGCTGGTTCCAGTCCGCTGGTGTGGTGGCCGTCCGCCTGAACTGTCTCTGCCGTCTGCCCGGCGCCGAGGCCGACCCCCTGGACTGTTTTGGGCCTCTGTCAGGCGCCTAGGTCGACCTCCCGGACTGTTTAGGGCCTCCGTCAGGCGCCGAGGCCGCCCCCCTGGACTGCTTTGGGCCTCCGTCAGGCGCCGAGGCCGCCCCCCTGGACTGCTTTGGGCCTCCGTCAGGCGCCGCAGCTGACCTCTTGGACTCTTCCTATTTGGCCTGGAGGCCAAATAGGAAGAGAGAGACTGTTGTTTGGGTTAGTTTTTGTGTGGTTCCCTGACTTCCGGCCCCCTCCACCCTCCCTGCTCTGCTCCCCTTTCTCTGTTTGGTTTCTCTTGTGTTTTGGACCGTCTGGGAGCCAGTCCTTTGGGGGGGTGGGTGGTACTGTCATGGCCTGGGTTGGCCCTGTCCTGCTCTTTGGTCCTCTTTCAGCCACTGCAAACATGACAAATGTGTGTGTAACAAACAGAGAAAGCTGATCGTGTTGTAAAAGCGCCTTGAGTGGTCTCTGGACTAGGAAGGACATATACGAGTATGTTGTTGTAGCTGTTGTAAATCTGTTGGCAGATGTTGCACATCTGCTAACCTGCATCTACCTGTGGGGACGTTGCTCGTGACAAAAATCAGACAAAGGCGAAGAAAAGTTTTTTTCAAATGCCACAATAGAGGTAAACCTAACTAAATTGGAGCAAAGAAAAAATATTTCATTTTGCTCTGAGTACAGCCTTTACAAGCCATTGATCAACAGGAGACGGACGCAGGTGACGGCTTTTCTTCGCTTCAACAAAGCGTCCAGGAGGCGAACTGAAATGGTTTGATTCAAGCTGAATGCTCTAATAGCTGCTACTCTATAACCAGAGAGTCCTTTCATCAGAAAATCATACCTGATGGAGGTAATTGCAGGTTGTTTGAAACTTTGTTGGCCCACAAATTTTGTTCTGTTTTTGCAGCTCCAATGAATCAATCTGCAGACAAAGATGACTCCCAGATGACTGGATCTGGGTTAAATCAGAACCTGACCAACGTCTCCAGACGGGCCGTCAACACGACTGAAGACATCCAGCTTCATGCAGCCTCCGCCGACTCTGACACGCTGATGCCGTGGAGATGAGGTGGAGGGTTTTCCCTGTCAACATCTGGACTCCTCACTGGAGGACTGGACAGCTGTTGATGTCTTAGTCGAATATGATGACTGTCATCGATGCACCTCATGCACGTGGTGCTGAACGGTGCTGGAGGTGTTTTACTCTTGACATTTTGATTGTCCACTTTCTAAATTCATCTAGCTCTTGAAAACTCTCCAGACTCCACTGACTCTCTCCATACGTGTCCCAAATTAAAATAAGTTTCAGACCTCACAGTTTTCAGTGTCAATCTGAGTCTGGCGCCAATCCTTTATTTAAAACATCCCTCAGGTTAAGGTTCATTCAAATTAAGTTTATCTGTCTGGAGATGACTAAAGGTACTTAAAGAAGAGCGTCAACAGTTTCAGTTTAATGCAGTGAGATTCCAGCTCCATCTGGAGTTAAAGTTCACAGGGATCTGCTGGAGCCCATCCCAGCTCTCAGGTACGTACCCTGGATGGGTCTTCTACCCATCGCTGTGTCATCTACCCGTCGCTGGGTCTTCTACCCCTTGCGGAATCGTCTACCCTTCAGTGGGTCATCTCCCCTTCGGTGGGCCACATCCGAAAAGCCTCCATGAGTTGGTTCAGGCAGACGGTCTCTGCAGCGTCTCTCCTGGTTCACTCCAGCAGCCAGACCTTCACTCCCAGACATACGGGAGAAGAAACAGGTGTCACCCATTATCCCCGTGGGCAGTTCAGAGGCACCTACCTGCAGACAACCTCAGCTCAGTTCGCTTTACTTGTATATTTGCCTGAAATCAGCGCAGCTACAGATTGTTTCCCACTAAAGCTGCATTAGCGTGATGGCTCTCTCATGTGAGGGACAGGCTGCCCGAGCAGCTTCACGGTCCATACTCCCCTGCTGGACCGGTTCTGGCTCCGTCCTAACAGGCGACTATCACGGCCACTCAGACGCCGGCCTCCTGCCGATGCGCCATGAGTCTCTCCCCTTGTGTTTATCTAGGGAACGTGGGGTAAATTAATTGTGTTTGATTGGCATTAACATAGCCAAATAAGAATTTGAATTTGGTAATACTGAATGCCCCGAGGGCACGTGCGTCCCAACCCACCAGAGTACTTATCATGCCTTCCTCAGCTGCTGGCAGCATTGTTGGTTCAGTAAAACGGCGCTGCGTGACATTTGATTTGTTTATGGATACGTGGGACATCTCGGCAACGCACCTCATATACATGCACGCTTCATTTGAGCGGCGCGGCCATGTTTTTGGGCTGCAGCTTGAATATTTATGTGCAAACATGAGTTCGTTTGAAAGCATTATCACCCGTCTCCGCCGTATACGGAGTCCCCCAGTACGCCGCTCTGCCTGGAGCGGCAGCTGCGTGCTCGGCCCGTCCCAGCCGGGGGAAAAGTGAATGAATTAGCGCCTCTTGTCCGGTAAGAAATGAACCTAATTTATAATCTAATTATGATGATGTCCCAGAGATCAAATTAGCATTCTTTGTGTTTGCATATCTGGGTAAATATGGAAATCATCACGTCGTTATTCCCATTTTCATTCACAAAGGGAGCACACGCCGACGTCACCCTCTTCGCGGCTCCAGCGTGATTATATTGTGAAGACTGTCTTCTGCTTGCGCATCACTGAACACGCGCCTGTTTCAATACTCATTCATCTTCTCCACTCTTAATTCTGGTGCTCAGCCAGCCTGGAAGCCTGGAAAATAACAGGAGGCTGTGTGGTGGTGGGTGTGTGTGTGTGTGGGGGGGGGGGATTAATTAACAAGAGGCCATGCTGAGACTTCCTTTAAGGTTCTGTATCTGCTGGCTGAACCCAAGTCAGATTTAGATGCTGCAGTGGTTAGTAGCTCCACGTTTGAGCTCGTCTCTTCTACGTAAATACGTGATAATAATCATCTGACAGTCTGTCCAGAGGACGTTGTTCCAGAGGTTCCAGAGGTGTCCATTCCATGTTGTCCTCAGACAGAAAAAAGATCTCCTTCCAAACAAACCCTGCTTCAACCATCGTGGACCTCGACGTGCTCGGTGAGGCCGGGAGGCGCCAAGATGTAGCTTTTTTTTTTAAAATTATTTTGTGCTGAGTGGTCGGTAAAATGTCTGGGACGCGTTTAAATACCCTCCACTTGTGAGAAATCTCTCTCATGGTTAGAGATGGAAATTGATAAGATTTTTCCGATTCCGATTCCAATATCGATACTGTTTAACGATTCCGTTCTTTATCGATTGTCTTATCGATTCTAATTTGAGGACAGTTTTGTTAGCATCATTTTTTTTTTTACTTAGAAGTCACGACCTTACAAACTCAACAGCGAGGTCAAAAGAGGCCCAAAGATAACGTGTTAACTGTTGTAATATGTAACTGTGCAAATACACAAGAATGTGCAACATTTTACTAACAGATTTTTCCTAATATAAATGAAAAAATCTCCCTTTTAAAAGGATATATGAGCTCACTAAGCAATCAAAAATAATAATAAAGAAAGATAAATACTATCAAATACAACAGAACAGTGCATAGTACGAATCTGCAAATACTATGAAGAATTAACTATTCTTTTGCAGAATAATAAGCATGTCTTCCAGCCTCTGAGCCAGCCAGACTCTCTCTCTCATCACGGTCATCTTCTAAATGTAATGCAGAAGGCATTTCGTTTAATAGCATAGCGTTAATGTTATAGCGTGTTTTACAAAGAAGCACATAGGCAGTGGGATAGCTACTTACCAGAGTTGCCAGAGGTGATCTTAACTTGGCTACTGCTGCTGGGTTGAGATCCATCAGTCCAAAGTGCGTCAAAAACACGACACTCGTTATCGCATGTTGTGTGTGCAAATGTTTCTGCATGTTAGTCGTGTTCCCTCCTGACGCTGTTATCTCCACTTTACAATGACTGCAAGTTGCCTTGTTGCCATCTTTCTTTGTGAAGTGAAGCCAAACTTTGGAGCGTTTGAACCTGGTGGGCGCTATTGTTGTTTACAACTGCAATGCGCGTGCTAAACCGACGTAACTTAATCACGTAAATGCTTTCTGGAATTGACTGTGCGTAACTTGCGTAAATTATGTGAGATTCCTGCTGGTTGGAATCGATAAGAGAATCGCAGGATAAACTGCCAAACGATTCTATGGAATTGAAACACACGGAACCGGTTCTCTACAAGAACCGGTTCTCGATTGCTTACCCTACTCATGGTAGCGCGTTGAGGTCCAAATTGTCTGGAAATGGTTTTCTAACCTCTGCAGAGTTTGACGTACAGCAGCAACTGCTTCTCTGAGACCACTGGATTTAACACACTACACAACACCCCTCACACTTCACAACCCAACACACACCACACCCTCACTGTCGTGTCTCTATAACTGTTTTGTCTTTAAATGTTTCACTGCTGGTGTTTTTTGGTCCTCTCTGACGAAATCAGGATTTAAGATGTTAATAAAGACGTTAGAATTTACTGCCAGAGAGGACTGGTGAAGGACACATTCCCCCTTCACACTCTCACAAAAGAAAAAAAAGTCTGCTATAAGATTAGATTGCATATACCTACTAGATGGTTTTGCTAGACAATATCACTAACCTGAATGTAAATGCAGACACACAAAAAAAACACACACACCTAAATGCTCCAGACCTGCAAACTGCCTGCTGTTATGGAGGTCTGCACGGCAACTGGTGACTGCTGCAGATGCATTAGCTTGGACGTAACTCTCCCTCTTAAATGCTATGGAAGCAGTGAGAGGATACTCTGTTATACTCAGTTTTTTCCTTTTTGTCTTAAAGGTATGGTGGGAGTTCTTTTTTTGCAGCATTTTTTACAATATTGCCTGAAAACCTTTTCACATTCCCATTAACGCTCAGTCTGGACTACCTGTTCATTTGCACATTTTCATGGCACATCACTCTTGGTCACTCTGCCCTTAATGCAAAAAACAGCTTGTGTATATATATTTATATTGCAAAATTTTTAGTTTACATTGTTTGTTATATTTTTCCTTTAATTGCATGCACCATCATCGATGGTGATTCTGATTCTGATTCCCATTGCACCCACTGAAATAGAATGTTGGCAAAAAAAAACCGAAATGTTTTGGTCCAGTCTAGAGGGTGTAATCAGAGGAAAACTCTGACCAATCAATGTACTGATCATCTTTACATTTTTTGGCTGCCTAATACGTCCTTTAAAGATCAATGCACTCCCCACACCCACCCCTCATCTTGCGCGTTCACAGTTTTGTTACTCGAGGACCTCCCACAGCTCTGGCAATCAGGTGAGCAGACAGTGTTGCTATTTGAAAGCCAGAAATCAAGTTAGCTCGCAAAGATCATTTCGTTGCAACAATGGCAGAGAAGAAGACGTCAACCAGCAGCAAAATCAAAGAGAAAACTGTTGTTGAAAAAGCAACAGCCATGCGGAAGCTAACCGAAGAACGAAACAGAACAAGAGTGGTTATCGGTACGGCTTTCCAGCGCTGGCGCCAGCTAAAAAATGAAAAGGGGCTCCAGACCGATGCCAAGGTGGCCCAGTTTCTACTGGATAGGTAAGATGATGCCGTTCTGATTATATAATATTTCAACATACTGATCGGTTACGGGTATTGTAGCCTGTTCACCCAGTCAGTGAGAAAATGAAAGAGTATGACAAAATTATTGTCCATCGATTGACATGACGAACATATTCCAGCATGTTTCGCTAAGCTAGCAACTCTGTCAGCTAGGCTACAGTACTATGTGTGACACCGTTAGCTAGGCTGTTGTTATCCTTGACGGAGAAGACGGCTTGAAGTTAGCCAGCCACTCTGATGCTACTTGTTGTTGGAAAATCGACGTGAGCGCTCGCGAATGCTCGTGAACTTCCGTGACCGCTCGAGACGGCGTGCGCTTTCATGTAGTGTTGAATTGTGTGAAGGCGTAGTTTCGAGGGGTGGGCTGAAGAGGAGGAGGCAGAGCCTTTGGGAGGAGGGAGGGAGTGTATATTTTCAAAATCTCACTTGAGTTGGATTGCTGGAACCATTTTTTCAAAGAACCACCACCCCACCTTTAATTTTGTAAAATCTATAACAGTCCAGTGAAAAGGATCGTAGGTAGATCTTCATCTGAGGCTGCATTTGCAGACCGATAATCATTCGGATGATATTTGTTAAAATAATAAGCTCAAAAGAGCGTCTGCTGTCTTATTCACACAGCTGTGAGCTCATTTTAGCCTTTTTTTAATTTCTATCTCTCATGTTTGGGATGGATGCAGAGCACATGTTCCCCTCATCTCCCTATCAGCTGCATCCCTCCACTGCCCCCCCCCCCCCCCCATCTCATCCCGGGGCCCGTGGGAAGATCTGACTCTGGGAGCAGACAGTCTGCAGCCCTGAATAAATGTATAAGAGGGAGAAGGGGAAGGGAGGGCAGAGAGAGAGAGAGAGAGAGAGAGCAGGGGCGAGCGAGGGAACATACTGTGTGTTGGAGGACATACATGAGCGTGCACGGAGAGAGGCGTGCACGCACACACGCACATGCAGAGTTGCTCCAGGGTAAACCAGTCGGCTCTGGCAGTCCTCTCCTTTGTTGTTTTTGCTTTTCGGTTAGTCTCAGCGGCGGCGCGGCGTGCGCCTCCATCGCCACGGTGGGTGTGCGTGTGTGCGTGGAGTCTCGGAGGCGGCGTGCGAAGGATGCCACTGGCGGTACCCGGGTAAGTCGGCTCCTTCCTTCCTCTCCCTGCCTTTCTTCCTCTTTTCCTGCCTCTCTTTGTGCTCTCTCTCTGATCTGCAGTCTCTCCATCTCGCCTGGGATTCTCGCCTCTCCTCCTCCTCCTGCCGCGCTCATCCACTCTGCCGCTCTCCTCCCTCCCTCTCCTCTCCTCCCTCCCTCTCTGCGTCTCCTCCCGACCGTGATCTCGCCATCCCCGCTCCTCTCTCTCCCCAGGCTGCGCCTCATTGGTGTGTCCTGATTCTCTTTTTTTCCATTAGGCTCCGGGCCCATTGGTTCGTCCGCCTTCCAACCATTATCTCCGCTCCTCCACCCCTCTCTCTGCCTTCGCTCTCTCTCTCTCCCCATCCTTCCCTCAGTCATCTCTCCAGTCGTAAAGATGATTTGCATGCAGGGGGAGAGCAGAACTTTGCAGTGAGCTCAGTGAGGGAATTGAGGGAGAAATAAAAGGAGGACCGGACGCCGTGGTGAGCGGGAGGAAAAGTTTAAAGAGGCGACTGCAGCTGGTAGGTAACTTGTCGGTAGCTGATTGTGTCTTTGCGTCTGTGCTGGTTGACGGCATTATTTCTACAAGCTTCTGCCGCTGGTTTCTCTGCTGCTGTGCTCTCCAGACTCATTCATTTGACTCCAGAGGAAGTCATCAGGCTGAGCTGATGTGATTTGGTTCATTTCTGTTCAAGTCATCTTGTTTTGGGAGGGCTAACGTCACATTCACGCTCCAATACTTGCAGAAGTATTCCTCCCTTGAATGCATTTGAGTCAGAATTATTCATTTAAAAGTTTGTTTTGGGAGTTTTGCCTCCCGCCGTGCTGCTCTGAAAACTTCAGCCAGGCTTCACTGATCACCGCACGTCACCGTAGCTGCCGGTTTCTCTGTTCCTTCACCACTTTTATTCATGGCTGAAATCAATTTCTTTCTGTCTGTTTGCTTTCTGTCTGAGGTCTGGGAGGTAGTCTGCGAGAAAGCTAGAAGCAAACTCCAAGAAATAAACAGAGAGGAGACAGCCGGAGAGGAAAGAGGGAATTTAAAATTGCAGGAGAGCTGAAGTTTCTTTGGTTGAGTTGCCCTCACGGGTCCCTTCTGTCTTTTCTTCATCCCATAAACAGTCATTCTCTGGTTTGCACGTAAGAAAAGTCGCTGCAGATGTTGTGCGAGCGTTCCCGTGGGTGGCATCTACTGTCAAACACACAAGGAGGCAGATGCACGACGACATTTCTCATTCTGTCAAGACAAACAAAGATCTGATACAAAGTCAACTACTTTCCCTCACTAAAGTGTGTCAGGACAAGCGTTCCTCATGTCAACAAATGATGGAGACGCTGTTTGGATGCATCTGGGGACGCGGCGAGGAACTGGAGCGGTTGGTTCCTCGTATGTTCTGGCGTTGGTGGGCTGCTGGTCACACCTGAACTCTCAGGTGTGACCAGCAGTGTGGCGGCTCCTCGTGGTCAGCGTGTCGAAAGTTGCGTCGGACCGGGAGCTTGTTGGCTTGAGGTGAAGGCTGTGTTCTCTGGGATGCTCCTTCAGCTGCGGGAGGAAGGAGACGTCCTGCCTGTTGGAGGCAGCCCTGTGATGGTGGGCTGACGGGGTGTCCGTGCATGTGCGACCCGAGAACATGGAGAAGACAACTGAATGTAATTACATTTTGGAGGGGAGGCGTGCTACCTGAGTCAGGAACACCTCCACGTCCTTCGTCCTCCTTCCTCCCATCGCTCCTGTCATCCTCCTCAGCGTGGAGGCAAAGCAAAAGGACCCAACCCCTCTCAATCACAACAGTGCAGCCAGAGTTGCAGAGCTGACAGGAAATTGGGTGTTGATGGACCGTTGGCTCATCAGATCCCCGGCTCACGTGTGGCATCACACCGGACCTGTAAAGTTTTCGCCCCTTTATAAATTTAAAGCGGCTCTATTGTGCTGATTTCCTCCCCGACTAGCGTTGCCCCCAGCGTAACTTCCGAAGCCTGTTATTAACGATAAAATAAGTAATAAAATGAGCAAACCTGGCTCGCCTCTTCTCTGATTGGTTGAATTACTGGAGGCTCGTCGTTGAGCGGAGCAAATGGGAACGCCCACTTTTGAGATGCCCGCTGGCAGCTCTTGTTCTTATTGGGCGTGCAGTAGAGGTCTTCGGAACAACCCAACAACCCGAAAACCCGAGGTTCCAACCCGACCCGAATCGGGTCTCGGGTCCATTCAAAAGACGTGACTCCTGGTTCAGGTCAAAATTGGTACAGTTAGTCTCGGGTCCGGTCTGTGCTCTCTGACAGGCTGGGTCCGCCTTTACTCTAGAGAGGTCAAGATATTGGCGGTGGCAGCTAATGTCAGAACTCGGGGCAGTTTAATTAATTATTCATTAACGTGGCGTGTTTGTCATCAAACAATCGTGTTGCTGTAGCGTGTTATTAGCGGTTTGCCCGGCAGCTGTAAAGCACAACGGATCTCCAACATGACAACGCTGGATGAGAGAACATATTCACCACACGTCCTGACCGGTGTAGGTTATTAGCATTAGCAGTTGCTACCAATAGCATTTGTATCCACAAAGAAAATAACGACGTGGATTTATAGTTGTTTACATCACGTAGCCTATGTAGCAACTGAACTGGGTAGAAGAAGACAACTTTAGGTTAGAAAATCAAGTTTTATTCAACGCTAGACAACTTTAACATGAGCAACTATGGGCTGGATTGTCTCGGTTCTATTCGGGTAATTTGGTTCGGTTTGTGGTTGGAAACTAAAGACTCAGGTCGGGTCGGTTCCTGGTCCAAATATTGGGGTCCATTCGGGTTCGGACTCCCGGACTTATGATAATAGCTCATCTCGGGTCCGGTTTCGGGTCGAATTTTCATGGGTCCATTCGGGTTCGGATCCATGAAAGTGGACCCGTGAAGACCTCTGGTCGTGCACGGCCGGGAGCATATGACCATGCATGGAAACTCCATCCTCTATGACATCGCAGAGAGCCGATGTTAGAAAAAACTCTCCAGGAGGAGAGTTTTTCTTGATGCAAGGAAATCCTACAACATGTGTTTTCCTGTTTTTCATCCTGTAGATTCAAGATTCAAGATTCAAGTCTCTTTATTGTCATTATGCAGGCATAACGAAATTTTGCACGACACCCGGCAGGCACACACATAAATACACACATAAATAAATCACACAGATAAATAGATGAAAAATATATAGTAGATGAACCCGGGAAACTCGGAAAAGCACAACATGGCCAGTTTAAATAGAATATTGTAATGATAATAATAACAAATGTGTCAGAGACAAAATTGTCAGCTTTTTCAAAAACAGGCTCATTCGGTAAACGAAAGAGCTAACTGGAAGGATGGGTCAAGAACCTTCATCCAGCGTTGCGTAGGAGATGCTGGATGTCCCCTCTTCTTCAGCAGCCTCACGAAGGAATGAGAAAGAGCCTCCTGCGGATCCCCTTCACACGGAAGAAACACGGGCGAGCGTCAACACTGACCTCCGTATTTACCGGCTGGATCCCACGTACACCAGCTGCAGCACGTTCGGAGCTTTACAGCATCACGTTCCCCACACATGAAGGCTCTGCACCCAGAAACATGCTCGCATGAAGCAACCAAACTGCTTCTGGATTTTAGGAAATGCAAATATATGTATATATGAGAGATTTGATTTAAGGTTACAGATTAATTCCAACAAAAACAAGAGTGTGCGAAGCCACGAAGACTCGCCGCCCACCGGTTGGGAGAACATGAGAGCTTGAATCTGGTTCCTCTGGATTGGTCTTTGATTTCCAGGAGCCACCAAACAAAGAAACAAAACATGTGACAGAGAAAAAACCAGACAAACCCTAAAAAATCCCATCCAAGGTGGCAGTGGAGTGTAAGGGATGCTGGTGAACGACTGATGTGGGTTTTCCTCAGTGAAGAAAGCTTCTGTTAGCTGTTTTTTTTCTTTTTTTCGTGTCTACATTTACATTCATCGTTAGAGCCATTGTCTAGCACAGTGATTCCCAAAGTGTGTGCGTGCAGCCCCCTGGTGGGCCGTCGCACGGTACTGCAGGTGGCCGTGAGAGGTCATTGAAATTAAACAAATATGTTTTAAATCCTTGATCGTTTTTAAATATGTTTTTAATTACTGTAAAATATTAACGACATGATCTAAAAACATTAAGAAGCAATAAAACAAACCAGTTAAGTGTTATTCTACCATCATCTTAACTTAATATGACAAGTGTCACCTTATTTGTTGACCCCTTACATTAATGTCAGAACATAGCTTCTAGTCCTGGATGTTGATTACAGTTGTAATTAAAGGTTTTGGTGGGCTGCGGAGATTTTTCATATTTCAAATTGGGCCTTGGTATTCTGAAGTTTGGGAATGGCTGGTCTAGCAAAACCATTTAGTATGTATATGCAATCTAATCTTATAGCAGACTTTTTTTTTCTTTTGTGGGAGTGTGAAAGGTGAATGTGTCCTTTACCAGTAAATTCTAACGTCTTTATTAAAACATCTTAAATCCTGATTTCGTCAGAGAGGACCAAAAAAACACCAGCAGTGAAACATTTAAAGACAAGACAGTTAAAGAGACCCGACAGTGAGGGTGTGGTGTGTGCTGGGTTGTGAAGTGTTGGCTTCTGTTAGCGTTTTAAAGACTCCGTGTTGTCCTGCTCAGAGATGGGAGCTGTCGCTGAATCCTGGCTCCTGGTCGATCTCGTGCTACTTTCTCCTCCACGCCGGTTTCCAGCCTCGGGACACAACAGATGACCTCTTCTTGCAAGCGGGCCGGCCGATGCAGCCCGCGGTCGGGTTTAGATCACGGCAAGCGCGCGGCAGTTGGGATTAATTTAAACGACTGTCACAAACGCATGCATGTTTCGTCTTTGTCGCGCGACGGCCCGGAGGACCGGTCTGCGGTTGCGCCTGGGAAGCCGCGTCTCGGTGAATGTTTGCGAGGACACCGGAGGGAATCGATGCTGTCTTCCAATCAGTCTCTGTGACATGGTCGGGCCTCGCGCGCACAGGGGGGGATGATCTATTTGAGCGGACACATTGTCAATACTGGCATCTACTCAGTGGAAGACGGAGCTGCTCCCGTGTCCTTCACACATGCATTCCCGCTGCCCCGACTGCTGCACACGATTAATTATCATGCGTTCATCAGTCAGATCCAAATCCTTAATCTGCAGCCCGTTCTGGAAAAGTTCCTGCGACGGCAGGCTGCATTTATGGGCTTTTAATTTTATTATCTGAAATACGCTGCAACGATTTTGACGGAGAATTCATAGACGTCATCTGAGTTTCCCTGTAAAGCCTGACGCATGAAATGACAGAAATATTTGTATTTTCCTTTTTAATTTTGTGATGTTGATTGGGCCTTCAAACACTTTAAGCCCAACCCTAACCCTAGCCCTAACCCTAACCCTAACCCAAATTCCAAAAATATGTAGAAATATGGACTTCAGCTGCTCTCACCGTCTAATGCACGAGCCTGTTAATGGAGTTAAAGCAGTTGCACACTTGTAATCTTGCAGGTTCTCCAAATGAACAGCTTCAGGAGGACGAGTCGTTCACACAAACGACCCCTCCGTCGACTTCACGTGTTGGTTATTTTGGCTTTTCCCGACTTGTGCGGGGAGCGGTGCAGTTGCACGATCACCTGTATGCTTGGAGGCTGCCAGCTGACTGTCAGTCGCATCAAAAAAAAGGGTTACGTTAACAATGATGATGTCATATGTAACGAGCAGACTGCCCCCCCCCCCCCCCCCGTTAAATACACACAGACTACGGATTTGCAAAAAACGTTCAATGTGGGTATCCCTCCAGAGACAGCAGGGTTGCCCCCCTGCCCCCCCCGCACGCACACACACACACACACACACACACATTCGTGCTTTTCCACAGGGAAAACGTGATCTATCTCCTGGCGGCCAGGCCAATTAAAAACCAATCAGGCTGCTTGGAGTGCGCTGGTAATGGGAAAGCCAAGGCAGTGGAGGAAGTGGGGGCTGATTAATGGACATTTTCACCTTGTGGCATAACAGCATCCCACAGGCATCCATCACTGCAGGAGGCTACGGCGGCTACACACCTACCCAGAGCTGTTTGACGTACTGTAGAAGTTGCAAATGTCTGACGATGAAGACGACAAGCAGAAAGTGCCATCACGGTTTTACACCAACCCGCCTGATCCGTCAACCTCGGAGCTGACCGTCGGTTCATTGTTGAGCTTTCGTGATTCAGACTGTGCTCTTCACCTGTTTGGGGGGTACAGTCATGAGTGAAAGTTAGTACTCCCTCTCTTAAACTACCAGCTTTTGCGTGAAAACATATTCAATCATGATCTGATCGTACCGAGACTCTGTATTCAGTAAACTTAACCTTAAACTCTAACCCTATTCAGTAAACACAACCTCAGATGAAAAACAACATGCAGCTTTTTTTAGCATTACATTTTTTAACATATTTTTATATTTTTTAAACAACAAATGAAACCCAAAAGAAAAAATATATATGTTGTCAGTACTAAGTACCTCCTTACTGCGTCACCAATCATCAGCGTTTGATGACCCATCAGTGCACATGTCTTGGCAGTTTCCTGATCTGGAGCACTAAGATGTGTGTTAACGTGTCAACGTCAGGAGCGAAAGACATGAGCGACCGTCTTGGAAGAGCAATCATTCTGCGAATCAATCTTGAAAGGCCATTTTCAGTAATTATTCACAAGTGAAAAGCACCCGAGACAGTTGTCGATCTTCCCGGGAATGGACACCCCAGCGAATTTACCAAGGTCAGACTGCTCAGTGCTAACGTGTTCAGGCCTCGATGAACATGCTAAAAGACCAAGACAACACAGTTAGAAGAGGACTGACCCAGTACTGTTTGACTGGATGGGAGGCCAGCAGGAAGCACACAACTGAGGTTTAAAAAAATACATCTGAACAAACCACAAGACTTCTGGAACAATGTCCTCTGGACAGATGAGACCAACGTGGAGTTGTTTTTTTTTTCTTCTTTGGCCTGAATGTCCAGCTCCAGGACAGGCGCCAATGTCAAACATGGTGGGGAAGGGGTCTTAGTCCTTATGTGTTGCTGTTTGGCCTGAACGCCACCGCCACGCCTGGTGGAAGCCAAACATGGCATTTCAGCATACTCCCTGTCAAGCACGGCAGTGGAGGGGTGATGATATGGGGTTGTGAGTCAGCCACAGGACCTGGACACCCTGCAGTCCTTTAGTGGACCATGTAGTAGTCCAGAGACACATGAGTCCATTGGTCCGGCATTGAAGGCTCGGCTGAAACTGGGTCATGGTACGGGATAGTGACCCAAATGTCCACCAGGATGACTGAAAAAGAAAGGAATTGAGGTTCTGCAAGGACCCGGTCAAAGTCCAGACCTCAACCTGACTGTGGCGGGAGCTTAAGTGCACATGCCAGTGGGGTACTTGGCATTCCCCACATGAGTTTCTTTCTCCACGGCTTCCTTTTTGTTAAATAAGTAATGACGGGGTGAAGAAAGTTACATAATGTTGCTCTCATCTGAGGCTGTATTTGCTGAATACTAAGACCTGCTACGATCAGGTGAGTTTTTTTAAGTATGATTTCACACAAAAACACCGCAGGATTTAAAGAGGGGGTAATAATAATGATCGCAGTGTTCAGAGCTGTGTAGTTATTTAAAAAAGAAAAAAGAAAACTCAGATTCAGGGCAGCCCTCTTTTTTTTTCAATGCGTTTGATAAAAATTGGTGTTTCCCACAGACTCGAGTCAAGATGCTCTCACTGAGAAGAACTGAAAAGTGAGTTTGTGCCTTTCACGCATTCAAAAGAGAAGCATTAAACGAGGTTTGTTCCATTTCGGGAGCTGCTGTGACCTACTTCACACAGCCTGGCAGCCAGCTGTAAATAAAGATTTTCATAACCCGGTTTGGCCTTTTCCTATTAGCGGCACAACTGGGCCTTGAAGAAAATTACAAGGCGCTCAGGAGGAGCTGCTCAGACTACTGCGAAGATATCATCAGAGCACTGGGCTCCAGGCTGATTGTGTTGTCGTGTTATGATTACAATTAGCTTTTGGAATTCAGGAATTTAATATGGACCGGGCTGTGTAAGCAGAAATGGTCCAATATAAGAGACGTGTTCCTCCCCAGGTCACACCATCAGGGAGGAAGAACTACAAGAAATCCTGATCTGGTTTTAGTTACACGATTCGTTCTGTTCTCCTGTTGTTGATTCAAGGCCTGACACAGTTATTACATAACCACCTCACCTCAATTGTCTTCAGATTAACAGCTGAAACAAACATAAATGCTGCGTTTAACCGTCTCCCATGGCTGGAAAGACTCCTTACAGGAACCTGGAACCCACTTTTAACACCAGGGATCTGGAAATTATGTTAAGGATCCTGGATCAGTTTCACTGTCCTGCAGGACTGGTTTAATCCAAACAGAGAACTGGTTTAATCCAACTACAGGAATGGTTTAATCCAACTACAGGATTGGTTTAATCCAACAGGATTGGTTTAATCCAACTACAGGATTGGTTTAATCCAACTACAGGACTGGTTTAATCAAAAACCGCAGGAATGGTTTAATCCAATTTCAGGAATGGTTTAATCCAACTACAGGACTGGTTTAATCCAACCACAGGACTGGTTTAATCCAACTACAGGATTGGTTTAATCCAACTACAGGACTGGTTTAATTCAACTGTAGGGTTGGTTTAATCCAACTACAGGACTGGTTTAATCAAACTTCAGGATTGGTTTAATCCAACTATAGGATTGGTTTAATCCAACTACAGGACTGGTTTAATCCAAACTACAGGATTGGTTTAATCCAACTACAGGATTGGTTTAATCCAACTACAGGAATGGTTTAATCCAACTACAGGAATGGTTTAATCAAACCACAGGATTGGTTTGTTTCAACCGCAGGATTGGTTTAATCAAACCACAGGACTGGTTTAATCAAACCGCAGGACTGGTTTAATCCAATTATAGGTCTGGTTTAATCCAACTACAGGACTGGTTTAAACAAACCGCAGGATTTGGTTTAATCCAACTACAGGACTGGTTTAAGGCAACTACAGGACTGGTTTAATCAAAAGTCAGGATTGGTTTAATCCAACTATAGGACTGGATTAATCCAACTGTAGGGTTGGTTTAATCCAACTACAGGACTGGTTTAATCAAATTTCAGGAATGGTTTAATCCAATTATAGGACTGGTTTAATCCAACCGCAGCACTGGTTTAATCCAACTACAGGATTTGGTTTAATCCAACTACAGGACTGGTTTAATCCAACTGTAGGGATTGGTTTAATCCAACTACTGGACTGGTTTAATCAAACTTCAGGATTGGTTTAATCCAACTACAGGATTGGTTTAATCCAACTACAGGACTGGTTTAATCCAACTACAGAACTGGTTTAATCCAACTACAGGACTGGTTTAATCCAACTACAGGACTGGTTTAATCAAACTTCAGGATTGGTTTAATCCAACTACAGGATTGGTTTAATCCAACTACAGGACTGGTTTAATCCAACTACAGGACTGGTTTAATCCAACTGCAACAGGACTGGTTTAAACAAACCACAGAATATGGCTTAAACCAACTACAGGATTGGTTTAATCCAACTATAGGATTGGTTTAATCCAACTACAGGACTGGTTTAATCCAACTGAGGAGGGTTTAATCCCAACGACCAGACAAAGATTAATTAGGATAAATCCCCACTCGGGGTCCTCCATATAAACTGGATAAACTCGTAATACAACGAATCCATCTGAGTTGACAGAGCTGGTGCCTGATCTGATATAAAGACACAGGACGTGTCGACTGTCCAGTGAAAATGATTTTAATTTGATATTTTGGATGTAAAACAAGCTCAACAAAGCTCTCAGACAACTGCATCGTCTCTATTGTCTGAGACAACGTCCATCAGGATCCACCGTGGCTCCACGACACCGTCGGTGTCTCTGCAGCGACCCTGAGTCACCGTGTGGACGTCCATCAGCAGAAACAACCCACTGACACATCAAGAAACACAGTCGGAAGCCTGAATGATGCTAAACGCAATTTACGGACGAATCCCTTCTGCTCACATTTTTGATGAATGAGCTTCGTTGACACCGTTAAATTTTAGACTTTCTCCAACCACGACCCGATCACACCTCAGCAAGGTCAAAGGTGATTACAGCATCAATTGATGGATTTATTGATCCAGAACCTTAACGGTGCGGTGAGAGCCATTTGCATTGACGGATCCTGGATCAGCTCGTTTACACGCTGTCCTCCTCGAGGTTCGGCTGGCGCTCTGAATGATGACGCTGGCGCTCTGAATCTTGCTGTAAAGCCAAATATCACAGCACCACTGTGGGCGCTGCTTGGCCTTCAACCAGAAGAAAAAAAAAGAAGAAAGAAGTCCAACAGTTTCATTAGATTTGCAGCCAAATGTGCTGTTCACCAAGAACACTCGCCTGTAATGTCTTCTTCTTAATAAGGCGTACCGTATGAGCGTCGTTAAGCTATTATAAAGGGAAAGTTCTGGAGTTTGAACATCCCTCGGTCTGTTACAGATGGCAGAGCGAACTAGAGCGAAACGAGAACAGAAGCTGCCGAGGACGATGGCGGATCATGTGTTTCTGCAACAACGGTCCCTTTTATACACTTTCTGTACACGCACAAAGTTAAAATAACCTCGAGGACCCAACCTTCAGTTAACCAGAATGACATCTTTGAGCCAAAAGCTCAAAATGGTTGTTTATTTTGATGCAGGTCGAGTACCGTAGGCGCCAACGTTAATTGCCATTTTGCTGAAAACACATCTTGTTTTGCATGCAAAACAGCTTCGATTAGAGGTGGGCAGATCGATCCAGATATCGATAATATCGATACCAATGCTGGTATTGATATCAAACGATACTCATGTAAAAAGATCGATACTCAAGCTTTTTTTCTTTTCTTTTATCTACCTGGAGAGTATCCAGGTAGATCAGAGTGGTCATCTTCACCATCAGTTCATGTTAACTTTCAAAGTACACGTTACTGGAGCCAACTTAAAGAAATATAGTTTAGAGCTTGAAATAACCCAGTACATGTCATGTATCCCGTTGGACGGTGTTATCTAACAAAAAAAATAACATTAGACAATCCTTTATTTATCCCACAATGGGGAAATTTTTAAAGTTTAAGCAACAGGAAAGTTCACACACTGCAAAAAAAATTACACAAGTATTGAAAGATATAATATAAAAGGTGGACTAGAAAAAATATTATGAACAGAACAAATTCAACTCCAAGGAATATTTACACAAAAATGTTGAAGACATAAAGTTTAACAAAATTCTATTCTTGGCTTTAACAAAATAATCCAAAGACAAAAATCACAAAAGTTCATGATAGATTAAGCTTAAATATCGGTATAGGCAGGGCTGTAGTCAAGTCCACTTTTGTCGAGTCCAAGACAAGTCCAAGTCCATGCTAGTTGAGTCCGAGTCAAGTCCGAGTCAAAAAAGGTCCAGGTCCAAGTCAAGTCCAAGTCCACAAGGCCAGAGTCCAAGTCCAAGTCCGAGTCTAAATGAGAGCGAGAGTAAACACATATATATTATACCGACCATATATCTATCTAGATATACAGACATATTTATAGATATACACACACACACACACTTTTGAGATCAATTACTTGTTGTCATTTCTACTATAGCACTATGATTTGTAATCATCAATAAGCATGTGCAGTGTAAAAACACTGTAGGATCAATTAGCAATTTCACCTAATATTGTACTCAATAATCTCCAAAGACAAGACAACATGTAACCCCAACTCTGCCTAGGCTATTGTATTTGTGATGATGAAAAAGTGCAGTGTAGCCATACTATACAATCAACTCAGGTAATACTATTTACTTGAAATATAGCCTTTTCACTTTAAACTCGAATGAAACTGAAGTGCAACTTCACATTTCACCAAACTTTTTATTACAGAATAACATTCTGTGTGCAATTAAAAAAAATTACAGCTTTCAAATCAGAAGTGCAGTGTTCACCTACTTTAATACAACCACAATTCAACTGAATTGATAGATAAAATTATATCAATCGAATCGTTGTTAAAAAGAATTGTTCCACCCCTAAATTTTACAAAAAAATTATACAACAGTGTGATGCTGAAACATGACTTGGATGTCAATTCACCATAACAAACTTAGCAAGGAGGCTAGATGAACCATTTTATACAACTTAAAAGCTCTTTCTTTTGCATACTGTGATCCTGTCTACAACGACTCTGTGAAAAGAATTAACAACCAAGTAGCCAACAGAATACATCATGTAAAGCACAGATCACTCTTTCTCATGTTTCTACAAAAATACATCGCTACTGCAAATCCATATAAAGCAAAAAAAAAAAGTAAAGATCCATTTTTGACAGCCTTTCCAAGCAATCTAACATCAGATTAAAGACTGATGAGTTTGACTGATTAAAGTCAAACTCAAACTAATCTACAGCCATGTGTGTGTGTGTTTGCCACAGGTCAATAGGTTACCATGTCAATAGGTATGATGCCGTATGATGCCGCTGTTGGCCGACATTATTCCCCTGTCCTTGCATGTGTGTGAATATGCACCGGTATGTGACTGCTTGGTGCCTGGCGCTCAGATATAGCTACCAATCATATGCCGGGCTGCTTGGTAACCCTGGTTACCAGGCGCCCAATGTCAACGCCCGGTTTTGATGGCTTTTGAATTCAACCAATAATCTGAATAGATTCCCTTGAAGTTTGTTTTGAAGGCAGACATTAATTTCAGGGAAGGAAAAAATATACATAGAGGACTCGATCGAGACTATTATAACATTTAGCGAGTCCCATGGCCAAGTCCGAGACAAGTCCGAGTCCAAATACCAAGGAGTCCGAGACAAGTCCGAGACAACAGAAAAACGTCTCGAGTCCGGACTCGAGTCCGAGTCCGGACTCGAGTACTACAGCACTGGGTATAGGTATTGGTATTGGTATCGGCGATACTGCACCTGTATTTACTCTGTATCGGATCGATACCAAAATTCCCAGTATCGCCCAGCTCCAGTTTAGATTCGCGTCGTGTTGGTCTCCGGTGAACGTTTACACGCCTCACCGTCTGATAATAGACAGAGAGTTGTTTAAACTCCAGAACGTTCCTTCTAGCTTTCATAATAACAGTACAGTGATCCCTCGCCAATTCACGCTTTAAGTTCCGTGGTTTAAAAATTATAAAAATTCATGAAAAAATCGCGGAAACATCACAGGATGTTGTGCGCGTTCTCTCACAGTGAAGAAATGTTGTGAGCCAGCCTGGCCCCTTTAAGAAGGTAGCCTTATGGGTAATGGTGTGGCCTTATGGGTAATGTAGTGTGTGTGTTGTGGGACAGCAGAATGAAAACGGGGTTGGATGAAAAGTGTAGTGAGCATCAACAGCAGCCCAGCGTGTATAGATTTACATTCTCTGTTAACCGACAGGAGCCCAACAATACAACCTGTGTGATGTTACAAGTTCCTGCAGTGCCAGAATAAAGTGCTCGTTCCATACAGAGAAAACCAGACTTTTTACCCATAAGGTTAGCCGCTAATTACAAGCCAAAAATAGCACAATAGCAGCGGTTTCTTTACTACGGTTCAGAGACCAGAGGCTGTGAAGGTAACAGAAAGACCACAGTTGAGCCTTTGTCTTGTTTTGCTGCAGTGTCTCGCTACTTTTTTGTGGTTTTCAAACATATTTTAAACACATTATTTAGGCTCCGGCTCCAGTTCACGGATTTTGATTTACGTGGGGGGCGCCGGTCCCCATTAACCGCGAAAAATAAGGGATCACTGTAGTTATAATTATAATGCCACAGAACGAGTGGAAAAACACCATTGAATCAGTTTGTTTACCGTTGACTAATGTGTTCGTAATTGTGGTTAGACGTCAGTGCCGTTGACGGCGTTTTGCTGAAACGCTGCGACGGAAAAAAACATGTAGACGGTCACAGTTTAGCACAAACAAAAAGCCATTTTCCCCAGTTTCACCTGTGTGAGAGTTATTTTCCTGCGAGGCGAAGCCGATTGTCCCTTTTAGCCCGGTGAGCTCGCGGAGCTTTCACAATTGAATGAGCTTGAACGTCGGCGCCGTCTGACCTTTTTGTTTCTGCGAACGGCGACGACACGAATCAGAAAAGAGAATATTCCAGCGATAACAACGGCCACCTCCTCGGTAACGATGCTATCACCGAAAACCAAGCCAGTCCCCGGATTCTCGGGGTCAGAGAGGCTCGCTTCCACCGTACCGGAGAGGCAGATGGAGAAGAGGGAGATGGAAATGAAAGAAAGAGATAAATGTTGGAGCAGGAAGACGAGGACTGGGCCAGTCCGCATGAAAGTGGTGCGATATTGGAAAATGATTACCAAACAGGCATCCATTATTCAGCAGGGCAATCAGGGACGGCGCAGTCTCTTTATTTATGCGAGTGCTGTAAATCAGATTTGTCGGTTTTGATCACTCAAAAATCCCCCAGTCACACGCGGGCAATATTGGCTGAATATTACTCCGTCTAATGGGTAATTGATGACGGCGCGCGACACCGGTCGGGACAAGCCGCCGGCCTGCGGGAGCGGGGAGTGTGGCGGGACGGGAGCTGATTATTGAACGTGGAGTGGCGGACGCGTCACAGGTTGCATTAATGTGGAAAAAAGGATTGAACGGAAGAGGGCACCGTGTTAACCTGTAAGTGTTTCAATCAAAAGTAATTATTGTTGACGACAGTGAAACAGCCAGTTGTTATGAGGGCATGATTTTTCTTTTTTTTTTTTGGTTTCTGAATGTGTTTGTGTCGCGTTGGAAAACATTCGCAGTTAATTGAAAATTCAAAGCAATGCGGCTGATCCTTGGGGTATGGCAAGCCATTGAGGCCAAAAAACGGCACATTAAGGGCGGGTGAATTATAAAATGGTGTAAAAAGCTGCGTTTTTGAAGGGAAAACGCCGTTAAAACCGCCGTTCTATGAACATGTGTCAAAAGTGCGTTTAATGAGCACAGAGAACACCGTTTTTCACGGCCTTTGGCGAAGCTCAAGGAAACTTTTGCGCCATTTTTGCCGTGCAAAACAGCGGTTTTAACGGCGTTTTCCCTTCGAAAATTACGCTTTTTACGCCGTTTTATAATTCATGCGGCCTTATTGTGGCGATTTGTGGCCCCAGTGGCTTGCCATAGTGGAGAACGGGCGAGCGTGCATCTGCGCTTCTGCGCTCGCGCGTGTGCAAATGGAGGCGCTTGTGATCGTGTCGTGCGTGACCGCGTGTCTGTGTATGTGTGTACGCACGTGTGCGCGGCTGACAGAGGCGGGGAGACGTGATGCGCTCCGAGTCGCGGCGTCTCCGCGAGGGTGGCCTGACCTCCGCCTTCAGCTCCGCTGCGCGGGACGGCGGCAAATGAGAGGTGTCATTGCGTGACAGCCGCGCGGCCCCTCTTTAGAACTGACGGCTCAGCGAGCACGCGCGTGTACGTGCATCCTGCAAGCGGAGGCAACAGTTGGGACATAAACAGGCGCAGACGCGTAAATATTGACGGATGCGCGGCACCGCGGAGACTGCAGGAAAAGCGGCTCAGATCAATGGCTTTGTTTTGTGAACATACAGCTTTTGTTTGGGCGGGAACAACGATTCAGATTCAATTTTGACCACTTAAGTGTTCACGTGTTTGTGTCAGACTCTCACTTCTGTTTGGCTCCATTGTTCTGGCTGTTGCAGCAGCCTCTTTACAAATGAGATAAAAAAGAAAAGAAAGTCATTTCAGTTTTACAACGTGGGTTGAAATACATGCATTTCAGTCAAATCAATCACTGCGTTTAAGAGTTCGGTCTTCCTGGAGCTCCGTTTTGTTGTCGAGGCGGTTATCAGGAAATCCATCACACACAGCCAAGACAATACAATTTCAGCGTGTTCGCTGAAAAAAATAGTTTGCTGCTGCTCCACAATGCAGTCGCTGAAATATTCTGAAGCTAAATGTATTTGGAGCAACCTCACGTGGACTATTATTTTCACAATGTGCAGGTTTTAAATCAACGTGAGAATAACTGTGAAAATTCCAAATATTGTTCTTGTATTGTTTATCGTGTTTATCGTGTATCGTTTTACAGGTCTTTGCAGATAAAAATGGGGTCATGATCTGGGTCTCTGTAAAGCGCCTAGAGACAATTGTCATTGTAACAGACACTATACAAATAAAATTGAATTGAACTGAATTGAATTGAATTAAAAATCTGAAGTGGTTTGATGACATGTACCAAGCTAGTTTATGGTATGTTTTTCATGGTCAGGTTTGCAGCGCTACAGCGCTACAGCTCTACAGCGTAATCATAACAAGTCAACTACAGATGTGCAGTAGTTGTGAACGTGCGCCGCCTCCTGGCTGCACCCGTAGCCGATGCTTGTTCATCTTTTTGGATGCTTTCTTGGACTGTTGCTGAGAAAAATGGCGAAGGTTAGCGTATTTCCGTATTTGAATGTTTGTTGGGCAGACGTCAGGTGTTGACTATGACGGTTCTAGACGAGGAACGTTTGTGAGGTGCCTTTCCACTAGCGTGGCTTTTCAGGGCCGGATCGTTGATGTACGTTTCCGTTACCAGGATAAAAAAAGACTTTCAGGAACCATCTACGGGATCGAGGACAGTCTTGATAACCTCCAACCCTCCTGGTTCTTCCAAGTCAGAGATACATCTACAGTCTGGGCTTCTTCTTTCTCTCCGACCTCAATTTCAAAAGCAGAGCACTTGAGATTATGAATTTACCCAGCTTTTTTTTTTTTTTTAAATCACGTGACTGTGGCGGTAGGCTGCACCTTTACACGTCCTCACATGGCGGACTGGGCGGGGTTTACGCTGCGCCATTTACGTGAGCGTGCGTCGTACATAGGGCTGTAGCGATACACTAATCTTGCAGTACTATACGATACACGATATTCGGCTCACGATACGATATATATCGATATTCATCTTACAATACATTTACATCATTTTCTGAAAGATTTTAAAGGGACAAAGTGATTTTGGTGACATCTTGTGAGTGTTCCAATGACTTTGTTTGAATTAATTGAACTGAAAGCATCAATTACACATTATATGGCTGACAGGCAGCTTGCAAATGCTGGACAAAATGAATAAAAGATTTGTTGAGAAAAAAAGTTTTATTTATTTAAACAGTGCAAATTGTTGCTTGCAAGCTTTACATCTGACCAGACAAAAATTACATGTGGCGTTCCCCAGGGTTCCATCCTGGGGCCTCTTCTGTTTAAAGGTGCTTAGAATAGCTTAGAATATCGATACCCGCGGCTGAAAAATCGATAGTCTCTGGGGAAATAAAATATCGATATATATCGCAGAATTGATAAAATCGCTCAGCTCAGACAAAATGAATAAAAGATGCGTTGAGAAAAAAAAATAATTTATTTAAACAGTGCAAATTGTTGCTGGCAAGCTCTTAAAGGTGGGACACGGGGGTTTTGAAAGAAGCTTAGAATATTGATACTTGCGGATGAAAAATCGATCCTCAATAAAATATCGATATATATCGCAGAATCGATAAAATGGCTCAGCTCTAGTTTTCATACAAAAACAAACTGCATGACGAGTCAAACTGAAGCAATCTGCGAGTCCGTCCCTGCAGGCGCAGTTGCGTGAAACCGGCGGACCTGCAACGAGCTCGCTACCTGCATCGCCGTTCGTCGCCAGACTAATTAGAAGTCCATACGTTTGGAGTGAGCGACAATCGCGCAAAAGCAGCACACAAAGGCTCGTGCAACGTATTCAGAGGCACGAGCAGATGGACAGAGCGCACGCATGCGGCCGTCCAAACGCAAACAATAGCCACCCACGCCCAGGCGCATTTAAACGCACACCCACGGACGCACGCACCCCACTCTCCTGCCTCTAAGCAGTCTGGTCCGGTTACTAAAAAGCCCACCAAGAGCTCTCCGCAGATCAAACGATCATGCCTTCCATCTGTTTCCATTCCTCCACATTAGCTCGGCGACGGTGCCCCACAGACCCCGTTAGGAACCGCCGCAGCCACGGTAAAATAATGATTCCACTCTCAACCCCCTACTCCTCATTATCTCCATCCAAAGCCAATTCACTGACAGGGAGTAGATGCGGGCCGATAGCATGTTTGGTCCTCTCAAATGTCGTCTCGCTGTGATATTACGCTGCGCTCCTGCTGATATGGGATTTTAATAGTATATGAATAGTTATTATGGCGCTATTATGAACTACGCTTCAGACGCCAGCGCCGGCTGCGCGTCAAATATGTTTCGATGAATCCTTCAGGAACTTCTTTGATGCAGCCCTGCCGCCGTTCCTCCTGTACTTTTTTATTGACCGTACATAGACTTAATATGCTATTAATATGGCACGTCCAATTACGAGGATCCTCTGAACAGACATAATGCAGCAGTTGTTAGTGAGAACGATCATTTCAGCCATCGTCCTTGCCATCGAGCTTGGGTGGGTATGAGGTGTGGGGGGAAGGGGGTGGGGGGGGTCGGTCCCTATTATGCAAGATGGAAATGAGTTTTCAATGCTCCGCTGTAGACAAGCTATTTTGGAAACGGTTCACATCGGAAAACACTGGGCAGAGCGTGAAAACCGCCTGCTTTGGAGGGTGCGGGCTGCAGCGAAGGCTGAGACTAACGAAGTAAAACGTGCAACACTATTTATTCAGGGAAAGGGTGGTGGGGGGGGGGGTGGACAGATTAGAGCAAAATGAACGGGAAGCTGGAGCTTGCAGAGGCAAAGCGTTTTAACAGAGACCTGGCAGTGACCTGAATACGTTGGAGCGATGGATCCGGCTCCGAGCGCAGAGCTTCGCATCTCTCCTGCATTTTGCGGCAGCTCGACTCCGGAGCCGGAGACTTTGTTGTCGGCGTTCGCAGAGCGAAGCTGACATGGAGGGTCTGATTTATTATGCATGGGACTTTGGGGCACAACTGGTGAGCGAGAATGAGAAACGACGGCATCCTGCTTGTTAACAGTAAATATGTGATCCATCCCCTCGTTAACCACCGAGCTGAGATGAAGAAGGGAAGGCAAAGCAGGAATCGACGCCTCCTCACACTCACAACACCCCCCCCCCCACCACCACCACCCACCACCCTACCCCATTCTTCACAGCATTATTTGAACTAATCATCCAGCAGGACAGGGAATATCCTGGATAACAATGAGACAGAGCGGCGCTGCAGCGACAGTCTTGGGGGCTTTAAATCCAAACAGATTTGCTAAATGCTAAAGACCACATGCGCTGCATTAAAGAAAAAAAAAATCAGAGATTTAAAGGTCCCACATTATGCAGTTTTGATTCCTGCTCATATCGATCAGCGCCACAACAGAACAGTTTCACTTCGATCACGGCACCCCGTTTGACCTCCCCCTTCCCCTGCTCCCCGCTCACTCTGCTGTCATCGATGACCTTCCTCAACCAATCAGACACGCCGCTGCCAGTCACATGCCACAGCAACAGAGACGACTGGAGTCTTTTTTAACTGAACCGGGTTAGGGTTAGAGTCTGGAGGAGCAATCTGCAGAAGCAATGAATGCGTCCTAGGGATGCACGATAACTGGTTTTTAAAACCGATACCAATAACCGATAACTTTCAGCTCCTAAAGGCCGATACCGATAACACACACATATACCTAAGATCATTACATCAATACTATGAACAAAATCAAAAATAGTTTGGACTCTTTGAATGAACAGATTTTTTTTTTTCCATTGAAAAACTATTATCAATCCTCTCAAACATTTTTGTAAAGCTATCAAACAAACCTATTTGATATCTCACATCAACTTAAATAAGGTTCATTACTGACTGATATAAAAAATAAAGGCTCCTTGAACTGATGGAAATACATGCATCAGAATTACTAACTAAAAAAGATTAACATTTAAAGGATTTTGGCTTGTGGTTCCATTTAAATTAATACCTTTAATTAAAGTAAGTGAGGTTCAGTAGTTTTATTGTTTTTTTTTTATCTCATGGAACATTTAGATGAGAGAGATGAGGGGGAGGGGAGACTGCTGCTGGCTTGCGCATGTTAGCATTAGCTCGCGTTAACGCGATTTCAAAACTCCATGGAAGCAATTGTTTTGTTGTAGGTGGCTAATCAGGTTTTACGTATTAAAGCTTGTGTTTCCCTCCTCGTAGAATTTGCTTGGAGCATTCGTCACAAATAACCACCAAACTATCTTCTTCTGAAACTTTAACGAAGTCCCATGACATCGCCGCCATGTTTGTTGTGATCAGCACACTGCATGCTGCATTCAAGGTGTAACATAAATTCCCACGTTACCTTGTTTGCTAGTCGTTCTTTCAGCCTTTTCTATATTTTTTCTTTTTTATGTGTAACATGACGGGAAATACTGCGATTTTCCTGATTGAGTAATCGTTTTTCTGATTATGCCGACGTTACTTGAACATAACATTCACTGCCGGTCATTCAGAGGGAACGAGGCACTGCCGTGTTGACAAAATTATATATGTTATCGGAGCTATTCGTCGTGATATCGGACTTATCAGAATGATGTCATAATTTCCTGTTATCGGCCCGATAGTTATCGTGCATTCCCACTGACAAGAACGACCACAGTTCACAGCAGCTGGGGTGACGCACCAATCCGATTGGACCCAGCGTGTACCGACCCCCAAGGGCTGATTGTCAGCTGATTGACCGACGTCAGCTTTTCCTGACAGTCGAACTGTGAAACGGCTGAAACCTGAAGCAGCTCAGACCTTCTCAAGACCAGATCTGATCACTCTCAACACGTCTGATGCCACACATCAGTCTGATGAAACAATCTGAATGTGGTTGGACGGCGAGAACCGGGACATAAATGACCTTGACTGAGTTGAGTTGAGTTGAGTTGAGGCAGAGGGCTGATGGGAGGAGAGGCCGCTCAGCTGTAGCTGCTTCAGCAGTGGTGGACACATCTTCAAACGTGTTCGTTTGCGTTGCAGACGCAGAGGGATCGTGCGCACGCAGCCTGCTAACGAACACGCTGGGCTTGACGCACATGTTGACTTTTTCTCTTTATCACACTGGCGCAGTTATCAAACTCTCAAGTGCCAGAGTCGAAGCATGTGGGCAGCACAGCCGTCGTCTCTCAGAGCGCTGGTGTGCTCGTCGCTGATGTCACGGGGGGACGGGGAGGCGGTTTTGGTGGGAATTTGATTGGGAGGTTCAAATCGCAGCAGCGTGAGTAATAACTGACGCTAAACCGAAGATTGGAGAGTGTTGTCTCGCGCTTATATTAAAGTGTGAACCATAAAATCTAAGTTAATGCATTTTTATGCAGGATTGTTTGCCACGACGGACACTTTTAAGGCCAAGATTATTATCTATTGTTTATTCATCATTTAATTACCCTCCTGGTTATTCTAATGAGTTATTACTTGGGATTAAATTCTCGGTTTTCAGCAATAATAATCAGTAAAAATCAGAGATGTTCGGTTATTCGGTTAAAAGCACATGCAACAGTATAACCTCTCTGTAACAATCCCATAATTATCCAACAGATATAGAACATAATAAACATTTTCATGACGGTTAATGAGTGGCATTATTAAATCTAACTTACCGGTGTTTGCATGAATAGAGAAAACTAATAACATTGATCATTTCTGGAAATGTGGCTACCTCTACTTTTTACTTTTTTTTTTACCACCACTGCCATGTGATGGCTAATCAAAAAATAACCTGTTTCAAGTTAGTTGTCTATAAATGTTAGCTGACTGACGTTAATTCATTTCACCTCCATCAGTGGTGGTTGGCGTCACATATGCATGCTCACGTATACGGCGCAGCATAAACCCCGCCCAGTCCGCCATGTGAGAACGTGTAAAGATGCAGCCTACTGCCAGAGTCACGTGGCTTACGTGAAGTCACGTGAAATGATTTTAATGTTTGTGTCTTTTGGACATTTGTACAGCAATTAAGAATACCGCGATAATATTGTAAACCGTGATAATTTGGTCACTATAATTGAGATATCAGATTTTCCATATCGTTACATCTCTAGTCTGCAGACCTTAACCAATAAAAGTGTGCGCAAACGTGCACCCGCTAAGTAGAACCAGCACAGGTGTGTGCGCTGCTCTATTGATCCGACTGTTTCACTGCCTCTCTGAACACTATTCACAACTGCAGCCGCACGTCCGCGTGCTCTGATCAGCCTTGACGTGCCGCGCACACGCATTTAACCGAGCGCACGTGCGCACGCCGTCTCGGGACGGGGCGCATTATCACATGTGGCTCCCTGTCAAGCGCAAGGGTTGGATGACGTGGCCCGCTGGTGTGTGCGTGCATGACCGGCGGGCCACACCTGTCAACATCGCTCCACGGGCGCGCGGGTGATGCTATCTGACAGGGCTGGCTGCCAGGGAGGATGTGTGTGCGTTTCTGTGTGTTTCTGTGTGTGCGTGACCGTTTGGATGAGTCACTGTTGAGCCTCTGCTGCTCTGTTCCCAGAGGACCCGCTAGTGTCTGACTGGTGGTTTGGGCCTGCTGGTGTGTTTTTCTGGCTCGTTTTAACAGCTGGCCTCTTACTCACACAGTAAACAATCACGTCGAAGCATCAGAAGTTGTGGCGATCCAGTCTCTCGTAGCGTTTGCGCCTTGCCTCTGCAACACTTTGGAATATGCGGTGTGCTGTAATGCTCTCACGGTCCATCTGCTGCACGCTTCTATCTGTAACGCAGCAATCTGCTTTAGTTTAGCAGACGGATTTACATTCAAGGAGACACCATGTCCTTTTTTTTTTTAAAGGTTTTTTTTCAGTGGCATTTCTAGACAGGAAACAGAGCAGAGAGAGAGGGAAAGACACGCAGCAAAGGGCTGCAGGTGAGGAGTCGAACCACTTTCATGGACCCGAACCCAAATGGACCTGTGAAAATTCAACCCGAAACCGGCCCGACCTGAGCTATTATCATAAGTCTGGGGGTCCGAACCCGAATGGACCCTCAATATTTGGACCCGGTACCGATCCGACCCAAGTCTTTAGTTTCCGACCACGAACCGAACCGAGTTACCCGAATAGAACCGAGACAATACAGCCCATAGTTGCTCGTGTTAAAGTTGTCTAGCGTTGAATAAAACTTGATTTTCTTACCTAAAGTTGTCTTCTTCTACCGGTTCAGTTGCTACATAGGCTACGTGATGTAAACAACAATAAATCCACGTTGTTATTTTCTTTGTGGATACAGATGCTATTGGTAGCAACTGCTAACGCTAACAGCCTACACCGGTCAGGACGTGTGGTGAATATGTTCTATCATCCAGCGTTGTCATGTTGGCGATCCGTTGTGCTTTACAGCTGCCGGGCAAACCGCCAGTAACACGCTACGGAAACACGGTTGTTTCATGACAAACACACCACGTTAATTAATAATCATTTAACTGCCCCGAGTTCTGACATTGGCTGACACTGCCAATATATTTACCTCTTTCGAGTAAAAGTGGACCCACTCTGTCAGAGAGCACCGACGTCACGTCAAAAGTCACGTCTTTTGAATGGACCCGAGACCCGATTCGGGTTGGAACCTCGAGTTTTCGGGTTGTCTGGGTTGTTCCAAAGACCTCTACTCCAGCTCCAACCAGCCGAACATCCCGAATCCTCACTAGGAGTGTGAAAAAAAAATCGATTTGGCAAGTATATCGCGATTTTCGGCCACGCGATATAATATCGATTTTTTTTCCGATTTTTTTCAAAAACACTAATAATAAACAATAAATAGGTTGTTTTGAAGCAAATAGTTTTGACTCAATTTGTCCTCTAAATGATCAATATCATCTGATGAACATATACAGCAACTTGATTTTCATCTCTACTTTTAATTTTGATATCAACTGGGTAGAATATCACAATATATCGTGATATCATGATAATATCGTATCGTGACCCAAGTATCATGATACATATCGTATTACAAGGTCCTTGCCAATACTCACCCCTAATCCTCACGGAATCTCTGTGACACGTTTGCCGTCAAAGTAGCCTCCATCCTCACCATAAATTCACAGCTCCTGTTCATGGCAGTGTGGCGTGTGCCTCTTTGGGGATGCGTCTTCTGCAGCGCTGTAGCTTCTTCTGCAGTGCTTCCTTTCTTTTTTGTTTCGGCTACCTATTTCAGACATAGCAACGAAGCAAAGTAAAGGGTCTCTTATGAGTTGGAACTGATTAGTTTTGAGGATCAGTAATTTTTACTGACATTGCAGCCGTCTGTCTTTCTGGAGGGGTGCAGGTCCGGTTCTACGTGGTTCTGGTAAAGGAGGAGACCACCTGCCACAAAACCAAACTGTTACAGCAGCACTTTGATTTCTTATTATGATGCTTTGAAGTGAGCGACCTGTACTGGGAACATCTCAGTAATATCTTAAACATACAGAATTGAACACACGCTTAAATGCAAATGAAGAGGTGTTTAAATGATCTCGGTTCATCCGTGGGGACTTTATCACTTAAGTGGAAGGACATTTTTGAGCTTTGAGGCTTAAAATCACCTCTTATTCAGACGATGGCTGATTTTCCCCTGGTGTTAACGTTAATGGTCATAATGGTGCAAACAAATATTCCTTTTAAAGTCAAAGCTGCTTTGATTCACGTCATTTCGGTTCCCTACTGAATGAATGAATGAATGAATGAATGAATGATTGATATCCAGCTCTGAGGGGTCTAGGGGTGAGTATTGGCAAGGACCTCGCAATATGATATGTTTCATGATACTTGGGTCACGATACAATATTATCACGATATCGCGATATATTGCGATATTCTACCCTAGTTAATATCAAAATTAAAAGTAACCATTAAAACATACTGACAGCATTGTAACCACTGTATGTGAGAAGAAAAAAAATCAATATTAGGAGCTGAAAAATCGATACTTTGATGGCAAACGTGTCACAGACATTTCGTGAGGATTAGGGGTGAGTATTGGCAAGGACCTCGCAATACGATATGTATCATGATACTTGGGTCATGATACAATATTACCACGATATCATGATATCACGATATATTGCGATATTCTACCCAGTTAATATCAAAATTAAAAGTAGAGATGAAAAATCAAGTTGCTGTATATGTTCATCAGATGATATTGATTATTCAGAGGACAAAATGAGTCAAAACAACCTATTTATTGTTTATTATCAGAGTTTTTGCACATTTAAGTAACCATTACAACATACTGACGATATTGATATTAGGAGCTGAAAAATCAATATCATATTGGGTGGCCAAAAATTGCGATATATTGCCAAACCAATTTTTTTTTCACACCCCTAGAGGGGTCTGACAGGCAGGAATTCAAAATCCTGATTTTTTTTTTTATTTTTTGTATTTCTGACATGAAGCTTTTAGCCTCTTCTGAGGTGAAAACAGCTGGAGGTAAAGATGAAGATGAGAACCCGGCTGGTTCCGGTTCTGTCACAGAGCCTGGCACATCTGGACGAGTCACCAGATGTCAGATTTTCAGTCAAAAACAGCAACGGGCTCTCGTCCTGCAGCAGTTTGATTTCTTCAGACACCCAAATATAAACGCTCACGTAAAAATGATCTTTTTTTTCCCTCCTAAGCGTCACACCTTTGCCACGCTTGCACAGCTTTGACAGTCGGGTTGCTTTAAAGTTAATGTCTCAGCTCAGCTCACAGCCAATCCAGAGGAGGATGCGACTCCCAGACAGCGTTCTTCAATCACGGCCGCGGCAGACCTGGCATTATGAAGCATTCGTACCCTCCAGCGCTCTCAGCAGCACATGCATTTGGCTGAAATATTCAGCGCAGCTCCCAGCGTTACCTTGCATGTATAATTACCGGATATGCTGCCTGCTGCTGATAACTCTTCCAAACAATGTTTGAAGGGGAAGGCGGCGATGAATTCCCAATGAAGTGTGAAAAAGGCTGATTAAAATTGCCGTGGTCAAAAGCCAGCGCTCCAGTGTGTTCTGCTCTCATGGACCAGGGGAGATGGGGAGACGGGCTCTGCAGCCGAGATAGGGAGCTTTTATTTCCTGCGTGGAGGCTGGAACTGAATTTTTGGTTTCTATTTTGGTTCACAGCGGAGCACATTCAGGCCGTTGTGTCACCAGTTTAACAGCTTCCACTCAGCAAAGCGTTTGGCTGTAAATTGTACCGACGTCGTGGCAAATTAAGAGCCCGACCACTGATGTCGGCGGCAAACGTGGGGAAGAAGCATTTATTCTGGACAGTCTCCTGATCGCTGGACGTTGCAAGGTGGCTAAAACAGCTTTGTGGTAGCGACTGCAGGGACGTTAAGTTCAGTCGCCATCCACCCTGGCGGTAGAGCTGAGTGATTTTATCGATTCTGCGATATATATCGATATTTTATTTCCCCCAGAGAGTATCGATTTTTCAGCCGTGGGTATCGATATTTTAAGCCCCGAACTCCAGGCTGTTTGTAGATGTCCTTACAGAACCCTAGTGTCCCCTGACACTAGGGTTGGGCACCGAAAAACGATTCCAAGTAGGTATCGGTTCCCAACGTCCGGTTCTGGAATCGTTTAGAACAGTGGTGCGCAAACTGTGGCGTACCACTGGTGGTACGCGAGCGCTCCCTGGTGGTACGTGGGGGAATGTCATGACTTGTCAATGCATTATAAATACAACATTTCAAATGAAATTCAGGTAACAATAAATAACCACAATAAGGAATAAATATCTCTCCTGTGTCTTTAAAGCTAATTCAGAAGGCATATATGGCTATATTTTAAAATTGGTCATCATGGTGGTACTCGGAGAGCTGAACAGTTTCTCAGGTGGTACGCAGGATTAAAAGTTTGAGATCCACTGGTTTAGAAGATTTTTGAATTTTGATTCCTTTTTTCGGTTCCTAAATGTCCGCGCTATCTTTTTTTTTTTTTTGATTTACTACACTATTTTGTTGATATTACTCTGCCCGGTGTACTCAACTCCGCGCTAGTGTTGACGTCACGTCTGTCACTGACGGGACTTCACTCGCCACAACATGGATCCCAAGAGACATCGCTCCCAAGTTTGCCTGCATTTCAGTCCGGGACATGACGGCTACCTGGCGCAGTGCAACATCTGCGGGAAGCGTGTTACTGCCAAAGGAGGGTGCACGACTAATATGGCAAAACACCTTCGCCTGCAATGGCATCACAAAAATAAACGGTGTACCGTATTTAATTCACTGCGTTGCTCCCCCGCTCCTAACCCTTCTCAAATTTATGTGTACAGGCCTCTTCCACACCTAGCGAACACGTGTTTTCCACAGCAGGCAAGCACTATCTGTGCCGAACATTCACGTTTGAATTCTGAAAGAGCAGATATGGTCATCTTCCTAAACAAAAACTGTTGATTTCGTTTTTTGTTGAGCAAAATGTACTTTGGGGTACAAGTGAATTCTGTGTGTGCATATGTGAATGCAAGCATGTGCATGTGTTGCCTATGTAAATGTGTCACAGTTTTTTAAATGAGAAAATTCTACTGTTAGATAAATTGCGATTTGTTGAACTACACATCAAAGAATCGGAATCAAGAATCGTTTTGAACAGGAATCGAAACAGAGAATCGGAATCGGAATCGTTAAAATCCAAATGATGCCCAACCCTACCTGACACTGATGGTTAATATGATGATATGGACTTCTGAACACCTGCTGATGATCAATTAATAAAGCTGATTTGGTTAGCAGCACCTGGCTGCTCTTAATACCGACAGATGCGTTGAAGAGCAGCACTGGAGATTAATGGAAGATTATTCAAAACCCACATTTACAGCTCATAACCGGTGTGATACAAATGTAAATAACTAGTTCATCCCTTCACTATTTTACTTGGTTGTTATGTCATCTAGCTGAGCGTGTTGGTAGCAAAAGCTGTATTAAAATGAATCATAATCAAGGTAAAATGATCAGTTAATGGTGACGCTGATATGAGGCTGCTTCATCTCACGTGTTGTTGTCCATCTGAGGCTGCATGAACCCGTTTTTAAGATAAGAAGACCAGACGGTTGGACGGTTTTTCTTTTTTAGTCCTGATAAATTAAAAACGTTTTCACGCGGCCGTACATGGCGTGATGTGTAACGTGCGCGTGAGCACCTGTGCAGCCGTGTGGGCGTCAGGCTCAGGGCGCCTAATTACAGCCCCGGCTCCCGCCGCTCCCCCGGCCCCTGTGTTTGGGTGCATCTTCGCCGGATGATTCGTTCCCCTCATCTCCCGAGCTCCGGTCTCCGGAGGGATCCGGCGGCGGCGCAGAGCGAGACGGCGTCTGATTAGTCGGCTCAAATGAGATCCCTTGCCGGCCGCCTGTCTGCTGACGGGCGGGAAGACCGGCTGCCAGACGGCCACCTGGCATGTGCGGCTTGTTAGCTTGATCAGAAGGTTCCCGTGTCGCGTCTAACAAATAATAAATTTACCAGTCTGTACGGACTTAATTTGATCTACTTTAGCGGAAAAACTCGTCTGCCAGGTAGCCAGATATTTACCTCGAGGCGAACAAGTCCTGACTAACACAGGGAGGGTCTTTTTTTTTAAGTTTTCTTTTCTTGTATGCTGATGTGCAGCTGGATAATTGGTGGTTATTAGCGCGCTTGCTGATTAACCCTCTCCTCCCTAAAAGAATCCAGGTTATCTTTCATCTCGTTTCAGCGACGGATGCCTGCGTCGGGGGCTCGCTCATTTATTTATTTCTTTCTGATTTGTGCCAGCAGCAGATGCTCGGCGCGGCGGTTTAAAAGCGCCACACAGCTGCCTCCCCTGCATCTGGGCACCATGTTGAAAGAGGGGAGGGGAAGGGAGGAGAGAGGAGAACAGGAAGGAGGACAGGGAACAAGCAGGAGGGAACACGAGGGAGGAAGGAGAAGAAGGAGGAGAGGAGGCAGAAACAAAGGCTGACACAGATAACATCTATGAGCGCAGCAGAAACACGGGCTGCTGCCGCCGTCGCAGTCGCAGCCCCAGCCCCCGCCTCGCAAAAGCTGGGAGCCTCGAACAAGGCCAATCCACAACAGGGATTAGCCACCGAGCTGCAGAGGCAGTCAGACGTGCAAACGCTGGGATGCAGGCGGGAACGGCTTCGCTGTTTTAACTCTTTCATGTGATGTCACGGCGAATTCTCTAAAGCGCGTGGTTGAGGCGTTTAAAAGAGAATGCAGTACGGCGGCGGCTAACCCTAACCCTAACCCCATATCCCTGACCCTAACCCCTTAACCCTAACCCCCTAACCCTATCCCCAAATCCCTTACCCTAACCCTAACACTTTAACCCTAACACCCTAACCCCATAACCCTAACCCTAACCCCCTATCTCTAACCCTAAACCCCTAACCCTAACCCTTGAGCTCAGAGGCTCAGAGGCACAGAAATGTTACCGAAACAAACAAGGAAGAACTTTACATGTTCACAGTTCTGGTGTCTCTGGGTCGACGAGTCTCCACACAACGAATTTAACGTGTCAGAATCCACATGTTCGCTGCTTTACTGAGTTAATGGTAATGAACCGAAGGAACATTTAGAGGTTTTGTTCTCGTCCAAAGTGAATTTGAGATCAGACGGCTGAAAGCAGAAATGCCACAGAGCGTCTTTATCATCGTCTCCTTGAACCAGCTGAGTCAAAGTAGACGTTCTTCAGCTTCAGGTTTTATTTTCGTGACTCGCAAGACCTACAAGTCACGGTTTCAGTGACAGGAAGGGCTTGTTGAGCCACTTTCTGGTTCTGCTGTACCGATGATGTTCGACTGTGAACGGCGGGACACAAATACATCTGGAGGGTTGCTTGGTGACGTTCCTGGATGCTCCTTGTGTCATGGTGGAGGACCCGAACGTAGGAGGGAGGGAGGCGGGAGTCACAACTAAATGTTCTTCAAAATTACCAAAAGCTGCTGCACTGCAGGATGTCTGGACCAGAACCAGAACTTCAAGGTTTAAAACAAGATAATCCCAGGAGCACATCAATCTGGATGGAGAGAAGACAAGACAATCGCTGTTTCTCATCACCAAGGACCAAGTTCATATTTGGCCAGCGTGACTCTGGAAGGACAAACCCTGGAGGACAGGAAGACACAACCTGGGGGACAGGACGACACAACCTGGGGGACTGGAGGACGGACTGGGGGACACACTTGACGTATTTGATGTCATCACTGCTCTGCTGGCAGTCTAGCATGTTTTTAAGAGCATCTAACCTCTCATTGAACATAAAATATGGACCAAGGACAACTGGACCCTGGACAACTGGACCAAGAACAACTGGACCATGGACAACTGGACGATGGCAGCTGGACCATGAACAACTGGACCAAGGACAACTGGACCAAGGACAACTGGACCATGGACAACTGGATCCTGAACAAGTGGACCATGGACAACTGGACAATGGACAACTGGACCAAGGACAACTGGACCCTGAACAACTGGACAATGGACAACTGGACCAAGGACAACTGGACCAAGGACAACTGTACCAAGGACAACTGGACCATGGACAACTGGATCCTGAACAAGTGGACCATGGGCAACAGGACTAAGAAAAACTGGACCTTGAATAACTGGACCAAGGACAACTGGACCAAGGACAACTGAACCATGAACAACTGGACAATGGACAACTGGACCAAGGACAACTGGACCATGGACAACTGGACCAAGGACAACTGGACCAAGGACAACAGGACCATGAACAACTGGACCATGAACAACTGGACCAAGGACAACTGGACAATGGACAACTGGACCAAGGACAACTGGACCAAGGACAACTGGACCAAGGACAACTGGACCATGGACAACTGGACCAAGGACAACTGGACCATGGACCCATAGTAAAACATTTAAAAGTTAAAGGAACTCTACTGTCCCGTGAAGACACCTTAAAATAGTTACCATTTTGTTTTTTACTCCTTTTCCCGCCGCTTTTCCTAGACAGGAAGTGCACCATGGGACAGTTTAGACATGACCAGAGACAAGCTGAGGGACAGCTGGATGTTACTCAGTGGAGAAACGAAGGAAGTCCAATGTGATCAGAAGACGTAGGGAGCGCGAAGACGTGTTCACACCGACGCTTCTGCTGTGGCGAGGTCCTGAAAACACTTTGGACGCTTCCAGCTAACGCACAGTTGCCATCTTGTCAACATAGAGGAAGTGGTGAGACACTCGTACGCTGCGTTATTACATAAAGGAGGTTAGTGGATCCGCCTTAATCTGGTACCGACCGACGAAAGACTCAATGCTGGTGGGCGGAAACTCTTGACTTTTACATGACAAATACACAAAGTTGGATCAAGAACTTCAAAATAAAAGCCTGAACCGAACAATGGCGTTTTCAGCAGCCTGCACTTGAAGAAATGTCCTGCTGGCTCTCTGGTTCTGGATCCTTCAAAAACCCACTGACAGCAGCAACGTGAGCAGGAGGAGCCTCACATGACAGAACAGATCAATATGCTCAGATGGATTCAATCTGCAATGCTGAGAGGCGAAGGGCGCACATTTATTTTGACGAGCATATGCGGGTAATACACTCATTGAAAGCCGTCCGCTCGGCCGTGTGATATGTAAAACAGCTTCGTCTCCGTCCCCACCTGTGGACATCAGTGCAGAGTAAAAGTCAGCTCAGCTGAAAGAGAGAATTACACGCTATTATTATCTCACAATACAGACGATTTCAAAGAGCCTCACACCACATCACACTTGTTTCTGCTCTCCGGTCTCCCTCTCTACCCTTTTCTTTTGTTCTTCCTCCATCAGAGTCGTCCTTGACTGCCGAGCCAGCTCGCCGTGCAGTCGAGAGGAGCCGGTCAAACGTGCCCTCGCTGTCCTGTTGAGACAGGAATAGAGGGGACATTGGAAGGGGGGGGGCAAGGGTGGGGGGTCTGTAAACATCTCCTCAAAGCCTCAGCAGAGCTGCGAACGAGCAAAAACAGGCGGCCGGCGTCATAACTAAGCATCTGAAGCAGAGGTCTTCACGGGTCCACTTTGATGGACCCGAACCCGAATGGACCCGTGAAAATTCGACCCGAAACCAACCCGACCCGAGCTATTATCGTGAGTCCGGGAGTCCGAACCCGGACGGACCCGCAATATTTGGACCCAGAACCGACCCAACCCGAGTCTTTAGTTTCTGACCACGAACCGAACTGAGTTACCCAAACCGAGACAATCCAGCCCATAGTTGCTCATTTTAAAAGTTGTCTAGCGTTGAATAAAACTTGATTTTCTTACCTAAAGTTGTCGTCTTCTACCCGGTTCAGTTGCTCCATAGGCTACGTGATGTAAACAACAATAATTCCATGTCGTTATTTTCTTTGAGGATACAGATGCTATTGGTAGCAACTGCTAACGCTAATAGCCTACACCGGTCAGGACGTGTGGTGAATATGTTCTCTCATCCAGCGTTGTCATGTTGGAGATCCGTTTTGCTTTACAGCTGCCGGGCAAACCGATAACAACACGCTACGGCAACACGATTGTTTCATGACAAACACGCCACGTTAATGAATAATTAATTAAACTGCCCCGAGTCCTGACATTAGCTGCCACCGCCAATATCTTTACCTCTCTCAAGTAAACACGGACCCAGCCTGTCACAGAGCACCGACCGGACCCGAGACTAACTGTACCGATTCCGACCCGAACCCGGAGTCACGTCTTTTGAATGGACCTCAGACCCGATTCGGGTCGGGTCGGAACCTCGTGTTTTCGGGTTGTTCCGAAGAGTTCGGGGGTCGTGATCAAAGTGGACGAAGAAGAGTCACTGTCAGCCAAGAGAGACGCTAGAGCTGTAGCGATACATTAATCTTGCGATACAATACGATACACGATATTCGGCTCATGATATGATCTATATCGATATTCATCTTACAATACATTAACATCATTTTCCGAAAGATTTTAAAGGGACAAAGTGATTTTGGTGACATCTTGTGAGTGTTCCAATGACTTTGTTTGAATTAATTGAACTGAAAGCATCAATTACACGTTATATGGCTGACAGGCAGCTTGCAAATGCTGGACAAAATGAATAAAAGATTTGTTGAAAAAAATAGTTTCATTTATTTCATTTATTTAAACAGTCCAAATTGTTGCTTGCAAGCTTTACATCTGACCAGACAAAAATTACATGTGGCGTTCCCCTCTTCTGTTTTAAGGTTGGACATGGGGGTTTTGGAAGAAGCTAACCTGTCTCACGACGGTTTTGGAAGAAGAATATCGATACCCGCGGTATCGATATTCTATATATATCACAGAATCGAGTATCGACGCCCTCACGAATAATGATGCATCATTCCCTGACAAGAGATGAACCGTGTAGGGCCTTCAGCTTAACGTGGAACGTCAAGTTCACCAGAACTAATGGTGTCCTGCACTGATGTCCTCGATCACATTTTTTTGGTTTTTGTTTTTTTTTTTAATGCCAGTTTCATGAACGCCTCGTCAACCTCTTCAATCACGGGCATCTAGCTTTGGACACACCTCCCCCTCTGATGAGTCCACCAGAGTCCAGGACGCCTCCTCAGAATGACGGATGGGTTGTAAAAACATCCCATCAGTATTAATTATCACCCATCATTTCATTTTACTGTTTTTTTTTAAGCAAAGAGAGTGAATCTTATTTAAAAGCAATTAATTTCAGGAAGAGTTCCATCACAGTAAAAAGTTAATACCCCAAGAAAGACGAAAAAAAAAGCAAATATTGTGCACTCATAACGTTATGAGACCTCTCAGTTCTCAGAATCTTGCCTGTTTCAGACATTTTTCAGACTCTGCGAGCTGAAAATCCGAAATGAAAATGTAACGTGTCCATCTTTTCCTTCAGGGGAATATCTCAAATCAAATCAAATCAATTCAAATTAAATAGAACCGTAGAATGGAGCGGACTCTGATCTGAGCCGGTTTACTAGCCAACCCCGCTGACAAGTACCACGTAGTGACTTGTGTTACGTGAAATAGCACTGAATTAAATTGACTGATACGTTTTAAATCCTTAAAGAGGATTCACTTCGGGAAATAAACAAGTAAGAAAGCACCTGATAGCTTCCTGAAGAAGTGCCAGAACTGGAAAACAAAAATGGTGAGATGCTCCAAAAGATCACAGTTCAAACAGAGAAGAACTTCCATCACTTTTGCAACAAGCTGCCGCTTCACTCTGGATACGATATTATCATGATATCACAATATATTGAGATATTCTCCCCAGTTAATATCAAAATTAAAAGTAGAGATGAAAAATCAAAATGCTGTATATGTTCATCAGATGATATTGATCATTCAGAGGACAGATTGAGTTTCAAAACAACCTATTTATTGTTTATTATTAGTGTTTTTGCACATTTAAGTATTCACAATGTGTCTAATACATGAATAGATGAATTTTCCTAAAAAAAAAAAAAATCGATATTAGGAGCTGAAAAATCGATATTATATTGGGCGGCTGAAAATCACGATATATTGCGAAACCGATTTTTTTTTTTTACACCCCTACAATGAACCTGGTGCCACAACACTTAAAAATGTCCTCTTTTTCATCGCATGGAAAACCTCAAATCTGAACCATATTGGCTCCTTTTTTTAACCCCCTGGAGTGAAACAAGACTTTATTTAAGCTCCATTGACCCACATTCGTTTTAAGGTGCCTCTTCAGCGCCCTCTAGACGACCTGCCAGTCCTCAGACTGAATATTTTCCTATCTGGCTGCACCCGTATCTGCGTCGTATCTGGACCAACGGTGACATTTCACGAGGACCTCAGGAACCTGGAGGAGGCGTGTCGAGCCCCTGGCTCCACCCCCCAAAAAAACATCCAAACATGGCGAGACCGAAGACGTCTCGTTCGTTTACCCTCCAGGAAGTCAGAAAAGCATTTCCTTTACAGGGTTCGTGCTCTCTGTTTTCCACAAGAGACGGCCTAATAAACAAATAAGGAGGCAGATGGACGGGCAGACAGGTAAAGAGACGCAAACAGATGACGGACGCAGATTGGCAGAGCGACCGACAGCCTGGAAGCTCTCCGGCGGAGCGGCGTTTGGCCGGAGTGAGCGGCTGGCAGCGAGACAGGCGGATGGTCAGACAGGCTGACAGCGGGACTGGAGGGACAACTGAGAGGCAGACAGACAGACACGCACCGTCGGTAGCAAACAGGCAGTTGGCGGAGGACGGAGACGCGGGGACGGCGAGTGCCTCTGGCAGAGCGGCAGAGCGAGGTAGAAAGAGGCAGACGTGGAGGGAGAGAGAGGATGATGAGGTCAGAGCACGGCTGGCTGGCTGACTGCTGATCTGTGGCACTGGGCTGGCAGGAGGGGCTCCTCTGAGACTCAACCACCCCCCCCTCCATCCCTCCATCCCTCCATCCCCCCATCCCCCAGCTGCCACGGAGAGACGAGCCCGGAGAGCAAACATCAGTGAAAGAAGGCAAACGTGTAAAAAGTCACGGCTGGAAAACGAAAGCTTCGATCCCTCCCTCCTTCCTTCTGGGAAGGACGGTCTGACGGAGCGCTTGGGTCCCTGCAGGCTTTCAGGGCGGATAGATTACATGAAAATCATCTGATTATCGCAGTTAGGAGGCAAATACACAATTTAATTTTTTCTTTAAAAGAGAGTAGAAAATGTCGGCAGCACCGAGTACCTCCATGATTCAGCAGCTCCCAGGTTGAAGTACAGTGATCCCTTATTTTTTGCAGTTAATGGGGACCAGCGCCCCCCCCCTGTGAAAATCAAAATCCACGAATGGGAGCCAGAGCCCCCCAAACCTAAATAATGTGTTGAAAATATGTTTAAACCCCCAAAAAAGTAGCGAGGCACTGCAGCGAAACAAGACAAAGGCTCAACTGTGGTCTTTCTGTTACCTTTACAGCCTCTGGTCTCCGAACCGTAGTAAACAAACTGCTGCTATTGTGCTATTTTTGGCTTGTAATTAGCAGCTAACACGCTAACAACAACTAAAGAAACAGTCTGGTTTTCTCTGCATGGAACGAGCTCTTTATTCTGGCACTGCAGGAACTTGTAACATCACACAGGTTGTATTGTTGGGCTCCTGTCGGTTAACAGAGAATGTAAATCTATACACGCTGGGCTGCTGTTGATGCTCACTACACTTTTCATCTAACCTCGTTTTCTTTCTGCCATCCCACGACACACACACTACATTACCCATAAGGCCCACCATTACCCATAAGCAAGGCATAAAATTAGAATTTTTATGAATGAGTGAATGAATAGCTTTATTTGTCATTGAGCCAGCGTCCCAGCACAACAAAATGTTACATCTAGTACATCATCCAAGAAAACATACAGAAAACAAACAACATTTAGGACAGGAGTCAATGATGACCGGGGCTGCAGCCATTACAGCGCTGCCAATATATTAGATGAAAATGAGATAACATGTGAAAAGGAGGAGGGGACTAAAGAAAAGTTTGTCTCCCAGCAAAAGTATCTCTCTTTACCAAGTAGCCCCTGGCTACCAGGTTTTTGAAATTGGTAGCCAGCTAGCAATTTTGGTCGCCAGTGTTTGCCGTCGCCCCATACGCCCCCGTTGACTGCTTACATTATCATGGACACTCAATGGCGTCAATGGCGTCTACCATCTGTTGTAGACATTTCGATAGACAGAATTTCAATAGGAAATTTCATCAGTTCGCTATTGTTTTATTTGAAGTATTTTTTTTAAATCAATGTCAATATGATCTAGAATAGCTTGTGGGTCTACCTATATAATGTATATATGGTGATAGAAAAGTTTTGACAGATCGCGTATAAAAAAAACTCTATTATCGCCCACTATCACTACATTTCAGAAGCATTTACAAGCATGTGTTGTAAGCCAGCCTGGCCCTTTAAGGGGAGTAGCCTGATGGGTAATGTAGTTTGTGAGGTGCGGGCGGCTGAACGGAGCAAGTGGAGTGAGCATGAGCAGCGGCCGAGTGTTATGGATTTAAACCCTCCGTTGACTGACAGGAGACGAAAAATACAGACTGTGTAACGTTGTCAGTGCCTGAATAAAGTGCCCTTTCAAGCAGAGAAAACCAGACTTTTCTTGCGTATTCACTGGTGTGTTACCCGCTTGTCACGAGCCTGGAATAGCACAGTACGGCGGTTTCTCTATTACGGGTCGGAGACCAGAGGCCTTATGGTAACACATTTTGATGTGATGCGATGTGCACCCAAAACATGGCCACTTTTCGCCAAATAAACTTTGTTTTCTAAATTATTTAGATATGTTTGCTTTGGTGACACATAACAAATGTTCAGAAATCATAAAAAAAAAATCATTTTTTTTCTAAGTTGATGGTGGATTTTGTTCTCCTTGCCACTGGCGACAAGGCAGAAAAAACAGTCGAAATGGTCAAATTTTGGTCGCATTTGGCGACCAGGTCATCGTGATTTTATGCCCTGTAAGGCCACCTTTTTAAAGGGGCCAGGCTGGCTTAGACAATGTCTTCGCTGTGAGAGAACGTGCACAACATCCTGTGATGTTTCTGCAATTTTTTTCTTGATTTTTTTTAATATTATATATTTCTGAAAAATCTGCGAATAACTAAAACCGCGGAACTTAAAGCCCAAATTGGCGAGGGATCACTGTACTCGCTTCTTGTATAACTTTACGGGCTCCGACGTGTCTGTGGAGCAAGGCTGTCGCGTTCCGTCGTGACGTCCGTTGACGTCGTGACCCCGATGACTCCATTGTTCTTTTTCGCCTCTGCAATCGGATCATCGCCCTGTACCATGACCCAGTTCAGGCCAAGCCGCGGGACAGACGGCCTCTAGAACACTCCGGCACACATAGGAGCTCAGCGACGGCGGGACGTCCGGGTCCCGTGGCCGTGCAAGACCGTCCCGGATCATCATGCCTCCACCGCCGTGCTTGACAGTCAGTATGAGGTGCTTCTTGCAAACGAGTCCACTTCAGTCCTATTGGTGCACAGGACTGGTTCAGATGCAGGTTTTCGTGGTGCTTCCAAGTCTTTCCCTTCCAGACAAACCTCACCTGTCCATCTAACTCTGTCACGAATATTCAATCCTTTGTCAGTCCGTAATTTCCATATTTTACAAAACTAAACCGTAATTTACACAGCTCATATGTTACGTGAGGTAGTGATGTGACATATCTTTGGATCTTTGGATCTTGTGATTTAATCGATGCAAACCATTTCAGGGTATAATCATAACAGCAGGTACAATCAACGCCTGTGTCACACCACAAACAAACAAACAGTTACGAAATCGACTCAACTCACCTTATAAGCCTTATAAAATTCGTCCGATCAAAAATATTCCCACAAAAATGGTATGGTTACATTGACAAAGGTCCAGTCGATCCAATCCAGTAAACTATTTAGTCCAAAATTCATTATTATACCAGAAAATATCCACAAACAGCCACTGCATCATTTGAAAATTTGCCAGTCGACGGTCGAACTTCCCGGCTTTGTTCCCTGTGACTCGCCGTTTGCGTGTTTCATAATCGATTCTTTGGTTTTAAAATAGAGCCCCCATTGTGTCATGTAAAAACTGAGCCAGTTAGAACCAATCGTGCTGATGACTGGCGCATTGTATAGCCAATGAAATTCTGAACACATCGATGTGTCACTTCAGGGGGCGGAGACAAAGCTACAACCAGGAAAGACCTGCGTAACTGCAAATTAATTACGTGCATCAAACGTGCGTCAGTGGTCAATTGCAGTGTGGCTTGTTTATATAAAAAATGCTGCAAATAACCTGTAATTGGTTATAATTGTAAATGTGTGTAAATATGTGAATAGTTTGCTATGTTTGCTGTTTTGTAAAAGGCAGTTATGACTTTTATCCTTGGTATGTGGCCATGGTTATCCAGGTGTCCTTTTGGAGTCGCCAAATGGACATTTTTGGAAACGCCTAGACATACTCTTCCAAAAACATGTGTAAAATTCTCATTTTTTGTTGTATTGTTATCAAATTTAAACTTGCACTAGGTAAGGCTTCATGCTGTGGTTCCATTGTGTTTTCCAGCTAATAAGTCACAGCTGCACTCATCTGCAGACATCTGTTTACAAAAAAAAATTCAGGCAGAAATAAAAAACTTCTATTTCAGTGTGTTCAAACTTAGGTTACTCAATGCTAGTAGCACTTACAGTGATTCTGACAGTTGGAGGAAAAACTTCAGTGTGTCACCTTTCAAAAAAGACCAAAACCATCCATGTGCTACAAATGGTTCAATAACAGCTTTCAATTTACTTTGGGTATGTCTTGGATAGGCGTTTTAGGCTAATTTTACAGGAGTGGTCCATGTGCATCAACAGCTGTTTCTCTGAGACAACTGCATGTGTCTTTCCCTCATGGCGCACTGCAGTAACGGGGTACTCAGCATGGCCCACATGCTTTTTATTTTTCATTTTCAGCTTAATTTTTTCTCTCTTTTTTATATAAATGATGTCAGGGTGAAGAAGCTCGTGTGTTGTGGTTCATCAGACTGGAACTACAATGAGATGATTTTTTATGAGACATTTCACAAGAAAAAAAAAAGGATTTAAGGAGTGAAAACCAACTTTATCACGTGTTTTTAAATTGTGGAGGATATTTACAGCCTCCCAGAGCAGCAACATGATGAACAAGCAGCACTTAACCGGTAAAAAGCATCCGTCAGAGCGCTGTCAGTAGGGTCAAGTGACGCAAACGTCTCTATTAAAATGAATCAAAAAACAGGAACGCTGGAAAGCTTTCATTTATTTCTCCGGGCGGAAACGAGCCGAGCGGCTGCTGGCGCCTCATGATCGTGTTTCCTAAAAGGGGAGGGGTCTGAAAACGTGGCGAGGGTGTCCTGAGGACACGGAGGAAACGTTCCAGAGGTTTGGATTAGCTCTGTGTTTGGACAGTTGGAACACCGTATCGCTGCGTCGGTCCGTGAAGCGAGGTGCTGAGGAGAGGGTTTTTTTTTTTTTTTTAAATGAATATATTTTTTTTTTACGGCTTTCACTTGGCTAGAGTTTCACGAGGTTAATGTTACAGCCGTGCGTGGGAGTGCAAATGTGTGTGTGCTCGTATCGGGATGCGTATGTGAGGCGCTTCCTTGCTTCAGGGCGGAAAGCTGCTCCAAATGTCCATCTGCCGGGTTCGTAACGCACCTGAGCCCACTCACATATGCACATGTGCACCCCGCCCCCCCACACTCCCACCCCCCACACACACACATGCACGCTCACTCACACTACACGAGCGCAGCCTCACATGCAGAAGCACAAACGTGCGCCTGCATACCTGCACACGCCGGATTTTCCTTTATTTTTCTTTTTTTTCATTCCCGTACAGACTCCTCTTCACTCCTGCAGCTTTTTTTGCATGAATAAAAAAAAAAAAAAAATCCCACCTTTTTTTCAAGCTGTCACCTTGATGTCGCTGCCGTGCGCAGTGTGATACCAACATAACAAGTTTTCTGACGAGAACCCAAAAATGCACGTATACATATTTTACAACAGGTGTTGAGAGGAACAAAAGGGCGGGAACAAAAGAAAACGGAGTGGCAGAGTGCTCGTGCACGCGGCGGGCACGCACACACCCCTTCGTGTGCGGATGATTGTTTCTTTTCCCGGCTCGGGTTTCGGCGTGGGCGTGCGTGCTCGACTCAACGAGCGCCAAGCCGATAATTACTGACATGAACTTGTGACTTGCCGTCGCTGGCAGGAATCTCAGAATTCAATTTGTTGCCACGTTAATCGTCTGTGTCTCTGAGTTTTTTTTATATATATCTGTATATAGATTTGGTTCGTTCTCGTCAAGGGTCAGCTGTCGGGTCCCCTGGGAGGAGGAGAAACCAGAGAGATGACTGGAATGTCTAGATCAGTCCTGTTTTCTGGCTGCTGGATACGAAGTGACTGACAGCCTTGTAGGATGATTTTCAGCCGTTCTTCAAATCTCTCTTAGTTGCTGATCTACAGATGTGCCACATGGCTAAAACATCAGCTGTGTTCATGACATTGCGTTACTGTCGTAGGTGGTTGATCACCGTCCAGACCAGCCTTTCTCAACTTTTTTTCAGTCACGACACCTTTCAAAAGTGAATAAAATCTCAGGACACCCCAGAGTAAAATACAATCCAAAGCCACACTGCATCGCTCCGACTGTAAATGCATACGTCCCGTTTATTTTGTTTAAATAACCTGAACATGATAACTGCACCAGAGTAGGCCTCGGCAGGAAAGCTTCTTTTCATCCGTGATGTGCTTGCTTCCATCCATCATCCTTGTATTGCCTCTTTTTAGCCTTATCGCTAGCAGCTACCTTTGGTACCTATGGAGCAGACTCAGAGCTGGTGGATGAAGGTTTGATGAAGAAGTCGGCTCCTCTGTGATGTTCAGTTCCTGTGGGGCTTTTCTTTTTAGAAAACGATCCATTATGCTGCTAAAAAGTTCTCTTTGCTATCTGTGAAATAAAATTCTAGTGGTTAAATGATATTACAACGTAAGCTAACTGGGCAGTCAGGTTGACCTTACGCTGACCCCATACTGACGTTAACTCTTGACATTGGGAAATGGGCATGTGAGACATATTTTTATTATTCACTTCATGTCCAATTATGTATCTTATTTATTTATTTATTTATTCATTCATAGGCAAAAAGTATGTATTTATGTATACATTCATATATTATATATACAGCGCTACCTCTACTTACAAAATTAACTGGTTCTGGAAGTAGTTTCATAACCTGAAAACTTTCTTAAGTAGAGACGCGTTTTCCATGTAAATGCCCTAATCCGTTCCAAAGCCCCCCAAACTTCAAACATTATTTTTTTTTAATAAATTATAAATAATACATGAAATGACATAAAAACCTGTAAGAAATACATGTTAGAACTAGAACAGCACTCAGAGAGCGCAGAACAAGCGCAAGAATTATCGAAAATTTGAAAGTGATCCAGAATCCAGAATTTCTTCCGGATCACACCCAAAATGAAATTAGTTCTTCCTTTTCACATTTCTGACATCTCCTGAAAATTTCATCAAAATCCATCCATAACTTTTTGAGTTATCTTGTACACAGACAGACAGACAGATAAACAGACAGATAAATGCTGGCAAAAACATAACCTCCTTGGTGGAGGTAAAAATTGTTGGTTTACCTGAGTTGCTGGGTTACGCTCATACAGACAAGGGGCCCTCCTAGCCAAAGGGATGCCAGGAAGATGCTAAGCGATAGCCAATGGCAGAGCAGCTCGGACGCACCGCTTTCAAACTGAGATACAGAGCAGACAGCTATGTTTACGTTCGGTAAACTCTGGGAGCTGCGAGTAGCAGCGCTACTGTATTTCTGCCTTTCGTATACTGAAATTTCTTTTGTAACAAGAGGCAATATTTTCCCATTGAGGCGTTTCGTAACCTGAAAATTTCATATGTAGTAACGTTTGTAAGTGGAGGTACCACTGTATATGACACTGAAATGTCAGAATAGGTCATTTTTTTGACGACACCCCTGAAGCAGTCAGACGACACCCCAGTGTGCCGCGACACCCCGGTTGAGAAAGGCTGGTCCAGACCACCTTAAATGGGACGAGATGGTTAAAACATGAGACCAGACAACAACGTGATAAACGGTAATAATTCAAACCGTCTTGAGCGTTTAGCGTGCTGTGACTGGACGGTGAGATCAAATACTGTAAAGCTTTTCACTGATCAGAGAATTCACTTATGAAGACATCAAATGTGGAAAAAAAAAGAGATGACGGGAAGCTGCAGTGACAGTGGGACTGGAGGGAAAATGGTTTTCAGGATAGAAATAAACAGATATCCAGATGTTTGAAGGACTTCTGGTTCTCAGTTTTAGTATCCAGGTAATTCATTATGAAAGATCCTTATCATCACTCACTATCTAGATATTTCTTCTTCTTCTTCTTCTTGTTATAATGACAGGGTTACCTAAGTACTGGATCTTCAGTGTTGATCTATTTCTTGCTGAACGTAGCCTGGAAGTTTCATTAGAGCTTCAGCCCGTTGATAATCTCCCCCGACCTGTCCTTACCCTCATGCTAAATCGGCGCCCACCGAAACAGTTGATCTGCTGCAAAACCGGAGGTTTAAGTGTCTCACGAAAGCACCAAATGCAGCAGCAACAACCAGTTTGGACCAGTGCTGCCACCCAGTGGACGCCATGTTCACGATACTCGTGTTGTTGAATCATTGTTGTTGTAATACAACTGTGGTAATCGTTAAAAGGCCATCTCGACTTCTCGCTGGACTCAAAAATGTCAATACTCAAGTGTTCTATTACAGTGATCCCTTATTTTTCATGGTTAATGAGAACCCTAACCCTAACCAATATATTATCGAATATCGATTTTTCAGCCGCGGGTATTCTAAGCTTCTTTCAAAACCCCCGTGTCCCACCTTTAAACGCTTGCAAGCAACAATTTGCACTGTTTAAATAAATGAAACTATTTTTCTCAACAAATCTTTTATTCATTATGTCCAGCATTTGCAAGCTACCTGTCAACCATATAATGTGTAATTGATGCTTTCAGTTTATTGGAACACTCACAAGATGTCACCAAAATCACTTTGTCCCTTTAAAATCTTTCAGAAAAATGATGTAAATGTATCTTAAGATGAATATCAATATATATCGTATCATAAGCCAAATGTCATGTATCGTATCGCAAGATTAGTGTATCGCTACAGCCCTAGTATAGACTGTATAAAAGATCATATTACATGAAAGCAGATGCCCTCAGGTAGACTGGAGACCTGTCCAGGGTGGATCCCGGCCTGGTGCCCGAGGATGGCTGAGAACGGCTGGAATTAGCGTCAGCGTGGTAGATGGATGAATGGATAGATGGATGGATGATTATATGTTACAGGCAAGAGTCAAATATTCAAGCTCCAGGGCTCAAGATGTAATGTGATTGATCCGAAGCTTTTCTTTTGTTCTCAGTTACTGTTAGGATGAGTTTAGTCAGTGGAAGCTGTTTGGTTAAACTGAGCCAGCTGCCTGAGTTTAGTTTGGTTTTGGTTTCGGAAATTAGACGCTAAACGAACCAGACGTCTCGAAGCTCCTCTCTGTCTGACTGGGTGAATCCTGCTTCATCCTCATCCAGCACAAACATGACTGAGACATAAAACTTTAAAAAAGAGGAGAAAAGGGAGAAAAAAAACATCAGACAGGTGCGGTCATTCGGCAGCATCCTCATCACCGTGGGACTGTCGCCAAGCAAAAGTCGCTTTTCCTTCAAGGAAGATTTGAGCGAGAAAAAGGAAACGAGGTCTTTAAAGGAAGTAAAACTTTCACTGTAAAATAATATCTCCGGATTTTTCCTGTAACCTTTCGAAGCAGCAAACAACCAAGTCCCCCGCCGGGGTTGATGGTGACTCCTGAATGAGCCGTAGGGCCCTGAGGTGATGAGAGTCAGTTCTAGCCATCGACATCGATGTAATTTACGGCACTTTAGCAGTTAAAACACACAAGAAACACTTTGATGTTAGAAATCCTGAAAAAAACAGAATTAGATGGTCGCTGTTTCCGTCCCCAACTCCCACGGCATCTTTCCTGGGAAAGATCCAGAGCGCCGCTCTACCCTTCACTGTGTTCCTCGCTGCTAAATTAATTTAATGTAACGCAGGACGATCAGTCAATCAGGAGAAGCTGTATTAGTTTGATTGATTTGTCAAATATGAATTCTGAGCTGCGTTGCAGCTTTAATGTGATATTGATGCCCTCGATGATGTTTACTCGCTCAGGTTGTTGTGAGAAAGACTTCTGAACCCTGAAGCTGGATCAGGAGAACTTGACCTGAAATAAAATCCTCACGTCTGCTGACAAGAATCAGGAGGCCGATTAAAATCAGCACAGGGATCTGGTCCCTCTAGATCTCTGTTGGGGGTTCGAGAGAAGACTTCTGTTAAAGGGATGTGTCATAAAGGACAAGTCTGTCACTCAGAAATGACAAAGCCGCGCTGCTCCGTCTCCATACAGCTTCACTCCGATGCTCTGCAGGCTGCAGTGTTGCTCTGGAAGTTGTTGCGTTGCTCAGGAGGTTGCAGCGTTCCTCTGGAGGTTGCAGCATTGCTCTGGAGGATGCAGTGTTGCTCTGGAGGTTGCAGCGTTGCTCTGGAGGTTGCAGCGTTGCTCTGGAGGTTGCAGCGTTGCTCTGGAGGTTGCAGCGTTGCTCTGGAGGTTGCAGCGTTGCTCTGGAGGTTTCAGCGTTGGTCTGGAGGTTGCTGCGTTGCTCTGGGGTTGCAGTTGCTCTGGAGGTTGCAGCATTGCTCTGGAGGTTGCAGCGTTGCTCTGGAGGTTGCAGCGTTGCTCTGGAGGTTGCAGCGTTGCTCTGGAGGTTGCAGCGTTGCTCTGGAGGTTGCAGCGTTGCTCTGGAGGTTGCAGCGTTGCTCTGGAGGTTGCAGCGTTGCTCTGGAGGTTGCAGCGTTTGCTCTGGAGGTTGCTGCGTTGCTCTGGAGGTTGCAGCGTTGCTCTGGAGGTTGCAGCGTTGCTCTGGAGGTTGCAGCGTTGCTCTGGAGGTTGCAGCGTTGCTCTGGAAGTTGCAGTGTTGGTCTGGAGGTTGCTGCGTTGCTCTGGAGGTTGCAGCGTTGCTCTGGAAGTTGCAGCGTTGGTCTGGAGGTTGCTGCGTTGCTCTGGAGGTTGCAGCGTTGCTCTGGAGGTTGCAGCGTTGCTCTGGAAGTTGCAGTGTTGGTCTGGAGGTTGCTGCGTTGCTCTGGAGGTTGCAGCATTGCTCTGGAGGTTGCAGCATTGGCTCTGGAGGTTGCTGCATTGCTCTGGAGGTTGCAGCGTTGCTCTGGAGGTTGCAGCATTGCTCTGCAGGTTGTTGCGTTGCTCTGGAGGATCCAGCTGGTGGTCTCCAGCCCTGAAGCTGCACAAAGCGAACCAAGTGCACACAGAACTCCCCAAATTACAAAACCAGAATTTCTTTGAGTATGTTTAAAAGACCTCAGTTGGCTTCAAGGTTTATCATAGAAAAAGAAACAATGTCGTTAAAGCCTGTTTGGAAATGTTAAAAAAGAACCACCTGACCTAGACATCTCTCCGGTCACTTGATGATCCGATGACGGCCTCCAAGAGCTGAGCTGCAGCGCTGCTTTGCATCTCTGTGCCATTTTGATCTAAACTTCCATCCTCTGGGGGGAAAACAGTGAATGATTTAGGAGTTAAATAAATAAATACACGAACAGAACCGACTGAGATGAGTTTTAGTAACAACGTTAATGAGCGACTCTTTGAAGGCCTGTGGATCTTCCTCTCCTCGTCAAACAAGCCCAGTTTCTCCCGGGTCTCTGGCCTTAACGGGACTACAGGCAGCGGCGAGGTGTGCGTGCACCTGCGTTCGCATACACCTGTGAGAACGCTTCCCCCGGATCTCGGCGAGCTGCTCTGTATTACCGTGTGTTTCATTCAAATGGAAACAAACCCGTCTCGTGTCGTCTGGCGCCTCTGACTCCCACGCTGTAGAGCAGGGGGACGGTTTCTATTCCCTTCTATTAGCCTGCTATTTCTGGTGCCACAGGAAACCCGGCGACTGCGTTAGAGTCCTGTCAGTGATGAATGTGTTTGTGTGAGAGACGTCGGTGGGGAGTCTTCCCACAGGAAGACATGCGTGTGCGTGATTGCGTGCGTGCGCGTGTGTTTGAAATGCATGGAAGTGGGGGGGGATGTTCGGTGTTTCTCTGTTTTGCCTGCAGGACAGAAAGAGGGAGAGTGAGCATGTGTGGACAGTGGCGGGGTGTCCTCTCTCTCTTTCTGGCTCGCTCCCCTGCGGTTATTCGACGTGTTAGTGTGTGTGCGTGTTAGTGTGTGTGTGTGTGCGCCCATTAGCTTGCCTGAAAGTGTGAATGTGTGTGTGTATTTGCTTCACTGCCATGCTTCGGTGCCTATGTCTGAGATATAGCATACCACACTGGGGGTACCTGTGTGTGTGTGTGTGTGTGTGTGTGTGTGTGCTGTCATCCCGGGGTAAAGCCCCAGGACATATAGGGTCATGTGACAGACAGCCCTATCTATCTGCAGCCAGGATCATTGGTATTCTGGGTAGACTCTGGCAGTGGAGCTGGGGGTGGGGGTGGGGGGGAGGTTGGCAAGGGAAGGATGGAGACAGGGGAAGAAATTTGTGCTGGGGGGTGGGGGGTTGTGTGGGGGGGGTGGGGGGGGGAACGAGGCAGGGAAGAAGGCAGAGACAGGGAGAATATTGGAGAAAAGAACAATGGAGCTCATCAGTGCATTGAGAAGAGGCTGCAATCAGACACACAAACACAAACACACACAAACACACACGGTTTTCAACGTGCTCGAACGTGCACGTGGGCTGGCAGCAGTCCAACACTCTTTCTGTGTGCGAACATTACTTATCCTTTTTAATTTGCAGCAAAGATCTGATACGGACGATGAAATAACTGCCGTCAGTTTTGGTTGTTTTTTTTTTTGTTTTTTTCTGCAGGTTTGTGTGTGTGTGTGTCAAGTTTCAAATATTTAAATCATTATATTAAACTCTGGGTTTGTGGTTGTAACCCTGCTTTCGCACAGGTGACTGAGAGTATCCATTACCTTGGTTTCAGAAGTGGAAGTGGTTCTTTGTTTTTATTGTAGGCTAAATTTAGCATACTTAGCTCCGTGTTTGATGTCACAATCCCGACCTAGATTAAACTCTTTCTGCTGGTCTGTTCTGGTCAGAGCTCCATTCCAGATGTTCTATTTGTCTGTTGGGGTCAGAGCTCCATTCCAGATGTTCTACTGGTCTTTTCTGGTCAGAGCTCCATTCCAGATGTTCTACTGGTCTGTTGGGGTCAGAGCTCCATTCCAGATGTTCTACTGATCTGTTGTGGCCAGAGCTCCATTCCAGATGTTCTACTGGTCTGTTGGGGTCAGAGCTCCATTCTAGATGTTCTACTGGTCTCTTCTGGTCAGAGCTCTATTCCAGATGTTCTACTGGTCTGCTGTGGTCAGAGCTCCATTCCAGATGTTCTACTGGTCGGTTGTGGTCAGAACTCCATTCCAGATGTTCTACTGGTCTGCTCTGGTCAGAACTCCATTCCAGATTTTCTACTGGTCTGCTGTGGGCAGAACTCCATTCCAGATGTTCTACTGGTCTGTTCTGGTCAGAGCTCCATTCCAGATGTTCTATTTGTCTGTTGGGGTCAGAGCTCCATTCCAGATGTTCTACTGGTCTTTTCTGGTCAGAGCTCCATTCCAGATGTTCTACTGGTCTGTTGGGGTCAGAGCTCCATTCCAGATGTTCTACTGATCTGTTGTGGCCAGAGCTCCATTCCAGATGTTCTACTGGTCTGTTGGGGTCAGAGCTCCATTCTAGATGTTCTACTGGTCTCTTCTGGTCAGAGCTCTATTCCAGATGTTCTACTGGTCTGCTGTGGTCAGAGCTCCATTCCAGATGTTCTACTGGTCGGTTGTGGTCAGAACTCCATTCCAGATGTTCTACTGGTCTGCTCTGGTCAGAACTCCATTCCAGATTTTCTACTGGTCTGCTGTGGGCAGAACTCCATTCCAGATGTTCTACTGGTCTGTTCTGGTCAGAGCTCCATTCCAGATGTTCTATTTGTCTGTTGGGGTCAGAGCTCCATTCCAGATGTTCTACTGATCGGTTGTGGTCAGAACTCCATTCCAGATGTTCTACTGGTCTGCTCTGGTCAGAACTCCATTCCAGATTTTCTACTGGTCTGCTGTGGTCAGAACTCCATTCCAGATGTTCTACTGGTCTGTTCTGGTCAGAGCTCCATTCCAGATGTTCTATTTGTCTGTTGGGGTCAGAGCTCCATTCCAGATGTTCTGCAGGTCTACTGTGGTCAGTTATGGCACAAAAAAAGTAATATGTTGTTGTGTGAATTAGAGATGCGCGGTTGAACCGTGCACCCGCGGGCGGAGCGGATAATCCGCATATCGGGCGGATGACTCGTCAAAAAATAATACTTTAATTAAATTCGGGCGGGTTGCGGTTGAAGCACTCAAATAATAATAATAAGAAAAAATATTTTACATATTATTAAAAAGGATGGCGGGTCGGTTCGGTTTTGAAAATTGGTGAAAAAACGTTCCTGCAAATGGATAGCGGGCGGATAGAGATTTTAAGAAGCGGTTGCGGTTAAAATATACGTCATCCGCGCATCTCTAGTGTGAATGCAGCTGTGATAGTGGGACCCGCCTTGATCTGAGTTTTTTTTAATTATGATTTTACACACAAGCGCATTGAAAGAGAGGGTTGGACAGTTTTGCGTAACTGTGCGCAACGAGGTCCAACATGCAACAGCGAGACAGGAGGAGCTCTTTCATCAGCGGGGGGGCAGATGTCTCCAGCGCAGCATCTCTGGGAGTTAAACTGGCGTCCCGGGTGATGAAAGTCAGCTAACCTTCAGAGATGCTTCACTCGTCATATATCTTCCAAACAGCCTCCTTGGATTGATCCTGTGTCTGTCTGGTGTGCAGGGATCATATACCTCTCTGTAAATAACCGCCACCTGCAGGGGTATCAGCCCCACCGTCTCATATCATTTTTCAGCAAAGCGTTCAGATCTGCTTATAATGAAATGTCTGAGGACAAGAGGAGGCGTGAGTGATGTCGGAGGAGATCCATCTGGATAACTGCAGGTGTGGATGGGCCTTTTCTTTTCTTTCTTTTTTTTTTTTTTTTTTGGAGGTGATGTGTCATTTTTTTTGTCAGTGGCACGAAAAGAAAAAAAACCAACAGACGCCGGCCTCGTTAGGAAGCCGTTTATACCGAGGCCGACGCCGGGAGAATTCAGGAACAGGACGTGTAGTCGCTGAGCTGAACGGATCAGGTTTCTGCCTGCAGACAGCGCAGGGCCTGGTAATTTTCTTTAAGCTCTCCAAGTAGGTTTTAAGGTATTTCATCCAGTCTGAACTGGAACCCAGTAACAGCACGCACCCCTGCCATTAACCAGGACAAAAAAATAAAAAAATAAAAATGCAGCACAGAAAGGCTGAACAAATGTTGACAGAAATGCTTCCCTAAAGACTTTCCATCAGAGCTGAGCTGCCCAGTTATAATATTGTACATCCTTTACTAAAATGTCCTTATTTGGTTATGATCCTGTATAGGGCTGTAGCGATACACTAATACGATACAAGATATTCAGATCACAATACAATATATATCGATATTCATCTTACAATACAGTTACATCATTTTCTGAAAGATTTTAAAGGGACAAAGTGATTTTGGTGACATCTTGTGAGTGTTCCAAAGACTTTGTTTGAATTAATTGAACTGAAAGCATCAATCACACATTATATGGCTGACAGGCAGCTAGCAAATACTGGACAAAATGAATAAAATATGTGTTGAGAAAAAAAGTTTATTTAAACAGTGCAAATTGTTGCTTGCAAGCTTTTAAAGGTGGGACACGGGGGTTTTGAAAGAAGCTTAGAATATCAACACCCACGGCTGAAAAAAATCGATACTCCATAAAATATCGATATATATTGCAGAATCGATAAAATCGTTCAGCTCTAATTAGGGGTGAGTATTGGCAAGGACCTCGCAATAGGATATGTATCATGATACTTGGGTCACAATACGATGATATCACGATTTGGCGATATCACGATATATTGCGATATTCTACCTAGTTAATATCTAAATTAAAAGTAGAGATGAAAAATCAAGTTGCTGTATATGTTTATCAGATGATAGTGATCATTCAGAAGACAAACTGAGTCAAAACTATTTGCTTCAAAACAACCTATTTCGTAAAAGTTTGCCTGAAAGCTGAGCGATTTTATCGATTCTGCAATATATATCGATATTTTATTTCAATGACTTATTTCAAGTCGTTGGAACACTCACAAGATGTCACCAAAATCACTATGTCCCTTTAAAATCTTTCAGGAAATGATGTAAATGTGTTTTAAGATGATATATATCGTATCGTGAGCCGATTATCGTGTATCGTATCGTGATATTCGTGTATTGCTACAGCCCTAGCCTGAAGGAGCTGAGAACAGCAGCTTGCCTGCTCCTCACCTCACCAGACAATGGTCCATGGCTGGTTAGTGAGGTGGGGATTCATGCAAAGATCGACTCACAGATTTATGAAGATTTCTTGAACCAAGGCCAGCGCTTACACACTGCACATATATGAGTTTGACATTTGGAACAAAACACATTTTATTGTGAGCTTAAGAGATGAGCTGCCACGGTGTTGATCCGTTCATCCAGCTGTTTGCTGTTATTTATCACCTTCACATCATTTTAGAAACTTTGTCCTGATCTTATTCTACAGAACGAGGTCACGAATCGTTTTAAAGGCCAGTCTCTCTGTCTCTGAAGTCTCATATCAACGAACAGACTCAAACTTGTGTGGTGTTTTGTGAAGGTTTACAGCGTCTCTGAGAGATGGTTTTCTTCACTGGATGACAGCAGATGTTCTGGTGTGAGTGACGTCTCTCAGCTGAGTCCTGAAATCAAAGTTGCTTGACTGGGTTTCGATAAAAACAAATCCAGGTTCGCTAAAACTCGGCTCCTCGTCTTATTCATCATGCTGGACATTCGTGAAATGATGTCACAGATCATTTCTAGTTTTCTTGGCAGTTCAAGTGTCACAAGCTTCCTTTTGCATATTCAAGAAGAACATTAAATGGAGATCGAACTAGATAGAATCAGCGATATGGATACGATACAAAGACAATACCGATACGATACCTATGTGATACCAATACGATATTGATACGATGCCAATGCGATACCTAAACGATACAGAGACGATACCGATATGATACAGAGACTATATAGAGATGGTACCAATATGATACAGAGACGATGCCGATGCGATACTGATACAATACAGAGACAATACGATACAGAGATGATACCGATACAATACAGAGACGATACCGATACGATACAGAGATGATACTGATACGGTACAGAGACGATGCAGAGATGATACCAATACAATACAGAGATGATACAGAGATGATACTGATACAATACAGAGACGATACCAATATGATACAGAGACGATACAGAGATGATACTGATACGAGACAGAGATGATACTGATAGGATACAGAGACGATGCCGATGCGATACTGATACAATACCAATATGATACTAATACGTTATAGAGATGCTGCCGATGTGATACCAAAATGATACAGAGACGATACCGATACGATACAGAGATGATACCGATATGATACAGAGATGATGTCGATACAATACAGAGACGATATCGATACAATACAGAACCGATGCCGATACGATACTGATACGATATCAATGCGATATAGAGACGATGCCGATATGATACCAATACGATACCGATATGATACAGAGACAATACAGAGATGGTGCTAATACGATACAGAGATGATTCCAATGTGATGCAGAGACGATACAGAGATGATACCGATACGTTACATAGACAATACAGAGATGATACCGATATGATACAGAGACAATACAGAGATGGTGCTAATACGATACAGAGACGATTCCAATATGATACAGAGACGATACAAAGATGATACTGATAGGATACAGAGACAATGTCGATACGTTGCAGAGACGATGCCGATGCGATACTGATACAATACCGATATGATACTAAAATGATATAGAGACAATGCCGATGTGATACCAATACGATACAGAGACGATACAGAGATGATACAGATACGATACAGAGATGATACCGAAACGATACAGAGACGATATCAATAAGATACAGAAACGGTGTCGATACAATACTGATATGATACCAAAACGATACCGATACGGTACCAATACGATATAGAGACGATGCCGATACTTTTTGAATAATTAAGGTGGATGCATCATCAAATTGTTAAGTCCGAATGGATTTTAATGACTTGAATATTAATTAGTTAAAACCCAGGACAGAATCTGGACAAAGTTTAAAGGTAAATAAAAAAGGCTGTTATAGTAATAAAGAGGTTGTAGTTCCTTCACAGTCTTTTCTTCCAGCCTCCAAGTGAAATAATAGAATTATTATGTTTGCAGCAATTTAAAGGTAGTCATCATGCACACAAAGAGGTAATTAAATTATAAATTAACGGCATTATATCCAGTATTTGTTTCACTTCTAGTTAATGTGTTCATTTAAATGAAACGTTTTAGTTGGATAAATGTTTTATATCGAGATCTGGGAAAAATTTTGACTTTTTGAATTGGTTAAAGTAACAGAAGGTGTCTGGGTCTGGATCTGGATCTGGGTCCAGGGTCTGGGTCTGGGTCCAGGGTCTGTGTCTGGGTCCAGGGTCTGTGTCTGGGTCCAGGGTCTGGGTCTGGGTCTGGGTCTGGGTCTGGGTCCTGGGTCTGGGTCTGGGTCTGGGTCTGGGTCTGGGTCTGGGTCTGGGTCCAGGGTCTGTGTCTGGGTCCAGGGTCTGGGTCTGGGTCTGGGTCTGGGTCCAGGGTCTGTGTCTGGGTCCAGGGTCTGGGTCTGGGTCTGGGTCTGGGTCTAGGGTCTGGGTATGGGTCTGGGTCTATGTCTGGGTCTGGGTCTGGGTCCTGGGTCTATGTCTGGGTCTGGGTCTGGGTCCAGGGTCTGGGTATGGGTCTGGGTCCTGGGTCTATGTCTGGGTCTGGGTCTGGGTCCTGGGTCTATGTCTGGGTCTGGGTCTGGGTCTGGGTCTGGGTCCTGGGTCTATGTCTGGGTCCTGGGTCTATGTCTGGGTCTGGGTCTGGGTCTGGGTCTGGGTCCAGGGTCTGGGTCTGTGTCTGGGTCTGGGTCCAGGGTCTGGGTCTGGGTCTGGGTCCTGGGTCTATGTCTGGGTCTGGGTCTGGGTCTGGGTCTGGGTCCTGGGTCTATGTCTGGGTCCTGGGTCTATGTCTGGGTCTGGGTCTGGGTCCAGGGTCTGGGTCTGTGTCTGTGTCTGTGTCTGGGTCCAGGGTCTGGGTCTGGGTTCTGGTTCCTGGGTCTATGTCTGGGTCTGGGTCTGGGTCTGGGTCCTGGGTCTATGTCTGGGTCTGGGTCTGGGTCTGGGTCTGGGTCCAGGGTCTGGGTCTGTGTCTGTGTCTGGGTCCAGGGTCTGGGTCTGGGTCTGGGTCTGGGTCCTGGGTCTGGGTCTGGGTCTGGGTCTGGGTCTGGGTCCAGGGTCTGGGTCTGTGTCTGTGTCTGTGTCTGGGTCCAGGGTCTGGGTCTGGGTCTGGGTCCTGGGTCTATGTCTGGGTCTGGGTCTGGGTCCTGGGTCCTGGGTCTATGTCTGGGTCTGGGTCTGGGTCTGGGTCCAGGGTCTGGGTCTGTGTCTGTGTCTGGGTCCAGGGTCTGGGTCTGGGTCTGGGTTCTGGGTCTATGTCTGGGTCTGGGTCTGGGTCCTGGGTCTATGTCTGGGTCTGGGTCTGGGTCTGGGTCTGGGTCTGGGTCCAGGGTCTGGGTCTGTGTCTGTGTCTGTGTCTGGGTCCAGGGTCTGGGTCTGGGTCTGGGTCTGGGTCCTCGGTCTATGTCTGGGTCTGGGTCTGGGTCTGGGTCCTGGGTCTATGTCTGGGTCCTGGGTCTATGTCTGGGTCTGGGTCTGGGTCTGGGTCTGGGTCCAGGGTCCGAGTCTGGGTCTGGGTCCAGGGTCTGGATCTGAGTCCAGGGTCAGGGTCTGGGTCCAGGGTCTGGGTCCAGGTCTGTGTCTGGATTTGGGTCCAGGGTCTGTGTCTGTGTCTGGGTTTGGGTCCCGGTCTGGGTCTGGATCTGGATCTGGGTCCAGGGTCTGGGTCTGGGTCTGGATCTGGGTCCAGGGTCTGGATCTGGATCTGGGTTCAAGGTCTGGATCTGGATCTGGGTCCAGGGTCTGGGTCTGGGTCTGGGTCTGGATCTGGGTCCAGGGTCTGGATCTGGATCTGGGTCCAGGGTCTGGGTCTGGGTCTGGATCTGGGTTTGGGTCCCGGTCTGGGTCTGGGTCTGGGTCTTGGGTCTGGGTCTGGATCTGGATCTGGGTCCAGGGTCTGGGTCTGGGTCTGGATCTGGGTCCAGGGTCTGGATCTGGATCTGGGTCCAGGGTCTGGATCTGGATCTGGGTCCAGGGTCTGGGTCTGGGTCTGGGTCTGGATCTGGGTCCAGGGTCTGGATCTGGATCTGGGTCCAGGGTCTGGGTCTGAGCCATGTGGCTCTCCTCTCGCTCTCCGCCCATCTTCTGCTCCGTCTCGACGCCGCTGACCGGGACGAGCCCGCTGGTGGCGCTGGTGAGTCACGCGACGGCATGACATGGCGGCGCTACGCAGACAGCACAGGGTGGCGTCTTCGATGAAGCAGTTTATCCAGGAGACCAAACGAAAGCATCGATCCCGTTAACACTGCTATCGATTAGCACCGACATTGGCATCAATATTTTTGGTGTTGAAAATAACCCGCCGCCGTCTTCATCTTCAACGTTTGCCCATGCTGTCACACGTAGCGGCGTGCATTAGCTGTGTGTCCGTCTCGTTCGGGGCCCGTGGCGCAGAGCTGGGCGTTCGCCCGTCACTCCTCGACCTTGGACTTGGATTGCTTTGGTTGCTTTCAGTGTTCAGAGGTGATCAGCGGCTTCCCAGCCTGATAAGAGGGCACACACACACACACACATACACACACACATATACATATATATATTTATATTAGGGGTGCACGACAATTATCGGGCCGATAACTATCGGGCCGCTAACAGGAAATTATGACGTCATCTCGATAAGTCCAATATCACGACGAATAGCCCTGATAACATATATATTATTGTCAACACAGCAGTGCCTCGCTCCCACTGAGTCTTAAATGACCGGCAGTGAATGTTATGTTCAAGTGACGTCGGCATAATCAGAAAAACAATTTCTCAATCAGGAAATTCAAGAATCCCCCCTCATGCGAGAAAACAACTCGTTAACTCGGTCATAATTTTGGTAGTTGCTGACTTTAATTGATATTCGCAGTATTTTCCCACATGTTAAACATAAAAAAAGAAAAAAATAGAAAAGGCTTAAAGAACGACTAGCAAAGGAGGGAACGTGGGAATTTATGTTACACCTTGAATGCAGCCTGCAGCACAGCGTACTGATCACAACAAACATGGCGGCGTGGAACTTTGTTAAAGTTTCAGAAGAAGATAGTTTGGTGGTTATTTGTGACGAATCCTCTGAGCGAATTCTACGAGGAGGGAAGTACAAGCTTTAATACGTCAAACCTGATCAGCCACCTACAGTATAACTATCACTTCCATGGAGTTTTGAAGTCGCCCTAACGTGAGCTAATGCTAACATGCGCAGGCCAGCAGCAGTCTCCCCTCCCGTCATTTCTCTCATCTAAAGCTTCCATGAGATAAAAAAAACTACTGAACCTCATTTACTTTAATTAAATGTAATAATTTAAATGGAACCACAAGTCAAAATCCTTTTAAATGTAAATCTTTTTCAGTTAGTAATTCAGATGCATGTATTTCCATCAGTTCAAGGAGCCTTTATTTTTTATATCAGTCAGTAATGCACCTTATTTTAGTTGATGTGAGATATCAAATAGGTTTGTTTGATAGCTTTATGAAAATGTTTGAGAGGCTTGTCAGTAGTTTTGTTATTGTAAAAAATAAATATCTGTTCATTTAAAGAGTCAAAACTATTTTTGGTTTTGTTCATAGTATTAATGTAATGATCTTAGGTATATGTGTGTGTTATCGCTTAACGGTATCGGCCTTTAGGAGGTGAAAGTTATCGGTATCGGTTTTAAAAAACAGTTATCGTGCATCCCTAGTTTATATACACTCTTTCTTCCTCTCTCATTCACACACACCTTTTTTCAGCCACAGAGCAGAGATGGAGCCTCATCAAGTAATTAAGGCCCCGTCTCTCCCCTGGAAATTAAAGGAACGGCCCTTTGCTCTCGTCTGTCTCTGTTTCTGTCTTCCTCTTCCTGCTGGGCTGATTGCTGTCTGCCTCCTCCTCTCACCTGAGCATTTCACTTTCTCTCCCAGCCGGCGCATTGTGGCGGTGATTACCCCACTGTGGGTAATTGCGGCGGCTGTTTGCCCGATGTTATTTCCCCCCACTCCCCGCCCTCGCGGAGGGGGCACCTACTTTATAGAGCGAAGAGGGGAGCGCTCGTTTTAGCTTTGTGTCCTGTCCAGAGGGGGAGAGCAAATAATGAGATAGCTGCTTGTGCCTCTGTGAGCATTTTATACACTTCCTCCCTCCTCGCTGTTTGCACGTGCGTGTGCACGTGCGTGTGTGTGTTTGCAAACACTGCGAGGCTCTGCAGGTCATGACGGTCACTTCCATCTCTCATGTCCTTGAAGAGGAAAGTGGGTCAGAAAAGTGGGTCGGAAAACTGCTTTTACGTCCTCTTTGATAGGAGCGGGAAAGTCACAAAGAGCCTTTCCACTTCGCTAGCTGACAGCTCCGCTCACCCCTGAACCTCAGCGCCTCAAAAATCACAGCTCTGTCCAAAGATATCCGTTACCAGAGTTAAAGCGGCGGGAAGAGTCCGCTTTTTTTTTGTTGCCACTGCCTGGGGAAACCGGTGTGCTGTTGGGAAAAGATACATGGCGATTTAACACACGACGTTTACATGGATGCCAGTCTGATAACTGACTCCGTGCTAATTAAACGTGGAGGAGTCTGGAAGATCTGCAGCAGCAAAATGAGTTCTGAATGTATGGAGATATACGGTCTTTTTAGGAATGCACGATAACTGTTTTTTGAAACCGATACCGATAACGGATAAATTTCAGCTCCTAAAGGCCGATACCGATAAGTGATAACACACACATATACCTAAGCTCATTACATCAATACTATGAACAAAATCAAAAATAGTTTGGACTCTTTAAATGAACAGATATTTATTTTTTCCATTGAAAAACTATTGGCAAGCCTCTCAAACATTTTCATAAAGCTATCAAACAAACCTATTTGATATTTCACATCATCTTAAATAAGGTGCATTACTTGCTGATATAAAAAAAAGGCTCCTTGAACTGATGGAAATACATGCATCAGAATTACAAACTGAAAAGGATTAACATATAAAAGATTTTGACTTGTGGTTCCATTTAAATTAATACCTTAATTAAAGTAAATGAGGTTCAGTGATTTTTTTTTTTTTTTATCTCATGGAAGCTTTAGATGAGAGAGATGAGGGAGAGGAGACTGCTGCTGGCTTGCGCATGTTAGCATTAGCTCGTGTAAGCGGGACTTTCAAAACTCCATGGAAGCGATTGTTATGTTGTAGGTGGCTGATCAGGTTTGACGTATTAAAGCTTGTGCTTCCCTCCTCGTAGAATTCACTCAGAGCATTTGTCACAAATAACCACCAAACTATCTTCTTCTGAAACTTTAACGAAGTTCCACGCCGCCAAGTTTGTTGTGATCAGCACAATACATGCCGCATTAAAGGTATAACGTAAATTCCGACGTTCCCTCGTTTGTTAGTCAGTTTCAGCCTTTTCTATTTTTTTCTTTTTTATGTGTAACATGTGGGAAAATACTGCGAATATCAATTCAAGTTAGCAACTACTAAAATTATAACCGCGTTAACAAGTTTTTTTCTGGCATGAGGGGGTATTCTTGAGTTTCCTTATTGAGAAATCGTTTTTCTGAATATGCCGACGTTACATGAACTTAACATTCACTGTCGGTCATTCAAGGCTCAGAGGGAGCGAGGCACTGCTGTGTTGACAAAAATATATATGTTATCGGGGCTATTTGTCATGATATCGGACTGATCGGGATGACGACATAATTTCCTGTTATCGGCCTGTTATCGTGCACCCCTAGCTCTTTTCCTCTCTGATCTCTGTCAAAACTCCTGAATGCGCTTGGACGTGATGAAGGATATACATGCAGCACACATACTGAAGAAAGAGTCAGCGTTAGAACTATGAAGACTTCTCTTAAAACACAACCGCATCGACGACGAGCGGCTGCGTGAACGCGTCATAGAAACAGGATGCAGCGGCAGTAATGTTAACGTAATGACGACTCACGGATCAGAGCTCGCCACCAGTGTTTTATTTCTTATATTCAGCTATTTAGTAAGAGTCCAGCGCCGAAATAAACTCCTTACGCACATCTGCTGCGACTGCCCTCATCGACTTGGATGGCTGAGATTCTTGAAACTCCCCAGAGTCGAACGCTAGAAGAATCACAGATCTGCAACTCAAAGTCACTGAGCCCGACGCTGCATCCAGGCTCACCTTTGCTGGTGCATCATACTCCAGGACATGATTCATGTCATTTCAGGCCATAATCTACCTCCTGTCAGAATGTTTCCCGGATGACAGATGACGTCCCGCCCCTTAGGGAGGGTTTGAGATCTCGCATGTTTGGTTACAACCTAAAGTTCACGACCATGGGTGAGAGTAGGAACACAATCGACTGAAGAGGAGACAGTCTTGTCTTTTGACTCTTATGACTCTCTTCACCACAACTGACCTGTATAGAGTACGCGCTACTGCAGGTGTCTGGTTTCCTGGTCCATCCTTCCTTCCCTCACAGGGGAATCCACCCTGTGCAACTGAGGACAACGGTCTCACGGCCTTCAGTAGGGCTGTGGCGATACACTAATCTCACGATACCATACGATACGATATGATACACGATATTCTGCTCACGATACAATCGTCTTACAATACATTTACATCATTTTCTGAAAGATTTTAAAAGGATAAAATGATTTTGGTGACATCTTTCCAATGACTTTGTTTGAATTAATTGAACTGAAAGCATCAATTACACATTATATGGCTGACAGGCAGCTTGCAAATACTGGACAAAATGAATAAAAGATGTGTTGAGAAAAATAGTTTCATTTATTTAAACAGTGCAAATTGTTGCTTCCAAGCTTTACATCTGACCAGACAAAAATTACATGTGGCGTTCCCCAGGGTTCCATCCTGGGGCCTCTTCTGTTTAAAGGTGCTTAGAATAGCTTAGAATATGGATACCCGCGGCTGAAAAATCGAGTCTCTGGGGAAATAAAATATTGATATATATCGCAGAATTGATAAAATCGCTCAGCTCTAGTCTTCACACTCGATGGCAGACAGCTCCAGGAAGAGCTCTAAGAGTGACGGCAACAGGACAGCATCATCTGCAAAGAGCAAAGGTGAAACCCCGACAACCCCTCCCCTCCACCAGCGATGAGCAGAATCCCAGCGAATCCGACGGATCAGCAACAGTTCGGACCAATATTCCCACACCTTATTCCTGGTTTATAACTGGACCGAACTGAACCCGTGTGATGCTTCATTAGATAACTATTCTTGTGAATTAGCAGCAGACAAATGAACTGAAATAAAACCGATTAGATGTGCTCAGCGAGGTTAGAGTTTCTATAGAAAGAAATAATCATCTCCGTGCTTGAAAACATTTTTTTTTTAACCTTGCTTTGAGCTTTTAATCTATGGAGCCCTGTTTGGGTCATAATTCAATTAATAAATAAGTCTATTTTTATGAAATACAGCCACTTATTATTATGAAATACATGTTTATTATTATGAAATGTTTCCCATTATTATGAAATACATGTTTATTTTTATGTAATATTTCTATTATTATGAAATATATGTGTTTTATTATGAAATATGTCCCATTATTATGAAAAATTGTAATAATTATGAAATATATTTTTATTATTATTTAATCTTAGTTTAATGCATAATAGTTTATTTCAGAATGGCTTTTTTATGTAAGAATTAGTTCTTACATAATGACATTTTGCCACTGGGCGGGACCAGTGGTTGACCTGCACGCTCATTGGCTGATCCTTCTTCATTCTACACTCTGACATCGACTAGTTTTGGCCGTGAGGTCCCGTTAGCAGCGGGCCGTGGCGTCATCAAGGTGCGCTCCTAGTCCGATTGTAGCTATGGCAGCTTGGACTGAGCTACGGGAAACCTTGACCAGGTTAGCAGACAATATCGAAAATGATCATTTATCAGGCGATACTATTTTGACCCAATTTGACGAGGTTTTTGAAATGGTCGGGATGATAGAGGCCTTTGAAAATGTTACTGTTGATGATGCCTCTATCAGTACATTAAGAGAATGTAAAAGCTCATTCTTATGATGGGAAATATTTTAATAATAATAAACGCCTGTATTTTATAATAATAGACTAATTTATTCATTGAATTACAACCCAAACGGGGTTCCATATTATTCTACCTTTCAGGAGAAGTTTTCAGGAAAACAAAAAAAGGAAAAAACACCTCCTGAACCTAATTTGAAGGGCGTCTGGCAGCAGTCGTGGGATTTCTTTCGCCGGTTTCTGCTCCGTCACAGTTTGGACAGTGTGGTCGGCGTACAGCCTCACGGGGATTTGGAGGGTTTTGATGGTTTAGTTTGGGGATAGAGTGGATCAGGACCTCCTGAATTACTAACCTCGGTGCCGTCTGGTGATGGAGAGCTCCCCTCTGAACAGTCTCCCTCCCTGAAATGACAAGACAACACGGTTTAATGTGGATTCGTACCGAGGCAGCCGCCCTTCGCACAGCTGGACAAACAAAGAGTATTATTTGGGTGTTTGCGGTGGAGCAGGGCGATGAGTTGATAATCAAACTGATCCCCAGGTGATCTCTCAGAAACTCATATTTACACACATTCAGCCATGATGTCTTTTTCTTCTTCTCTTTCCCACCTGTCACTTTATTTCAGTTAGAAGCTCTTTCAACTCCCACCGCTCTAAGTTTTGGGATGTGAGGCCTGAGAGTTGATCATTCCCGTCCACACGGTTTTGTTTCTATGTCGCTGGTGTAGATGCTCAGCTGTCCAGGCCTAACATAGCTCTCATCAGGCAACTGCAGTCTGAGAAGAAGAAGTCTTAGATTCAAGCCTTTGAGAATTATCAAAAATAAGTTTGTTTTTCTAAAATAAGATTTGCAAAACTTCTTTGTACTTGAGAGTATACAGCTGAAACCAGACGTTGACATCCACTATATAAAAATCGATTTTTTTTCTCACTGTCTGACATAAGGATGTAACGATATGGAACATTTGATATCTCGATTATAGTGACCAAATTATCATGGTTTACGCTATTATCTAAGTATTCTTAATTGCTGTACAAATGTCCAAAAAAGACATACATTTGAATAATTTCATAAAATCTTGTGATTTTCTTGTCATACTAAAACATCAGAAGCCAAAATTTTATCAAAATGAAACTTTCACATTAAAAGGGCAAACAACTGGCACAGAAAGAGGTTTTATTTTAAATGAACAAAATAAATAACAGGAACAAAGCTTATTTGTCTGGTGCAAATTTAAATAAACACTTTAACAACCATAGTAGGTCAAAATATGCAAACAATTATCAGGAACAAATATTATAGAGCAAGTTCAAATGAAAAAAACTTTGGACTTTTAGCTGAAAGAAGTATAAATGTGCAAATAAAGAAACAGTTGTATAGGAGCCAAATATGTTGTTATGAATTGTAGTTCACTCTGTGTGTCTGTGGGTGTCGCTGTGTTGTTACCTGAGGGTCAGGTATAAAGGTAGCTGCCTGTTACTGGTTATGTGTTTGACCCGGAAGGGCAAAAGGTTTTTGACCGCTGTGGCGCTAACTGCCGGCGTTATGGTTGTCGGATCAGTTAATGGAATAAATGAATATTTTAACTGCATCAGGAGAACATCGTTACGGCCCTTTTTCGATCAACACGCAACGGTAACATTTACGAAATGTGAGTTAGCGAAGCGCGTCGACCAGGTTACTCTTGGTCAAACATCTCAGTAGCTTGAAGCATTAGCCTTAGCTCCTTCAAGTTGCTTCTACAAATTACAAAAAAATGTAAACAAGTGCTTTGCAGACAGGATAATTGTCCACCACCAGTTGTCCCTCTGTGTTCTTAAATAAAAACTAAAATAAAAATATGCCCAGACCTTGGATTTCGTCATTTTAGTGGGTTGGTAAATATTCTGCGTGCTATCACCTCTTTCCGCCATGTTCACGTTACGATGCCGATGTTACAAGCTACATATTCACGTCAGACACAGTCAGGAGTCGCTCGCAGACTTGAATGAGGCTAATATTACATATCCTGGTAATCGACCGCGATAATGAGATGAAGTCAAACATAAACGGTAATTGTTATCGCGTAACATTTTACCGCGCTTTACAGTAATACTGGTAACCGTTCCATCCCTAATCTGACATTAAATCAGACTAAACGTTTCCTGTTTCAGGTCAGTCAGGGTCACCAACATTATTTCTTTTTGTTAAAAGCCAGAATAAAGAGAGAGAATCGCTTTCTTTTAACTCAGAAGTGTCCATAATCTCCTCAGTATCTGCTATCGTCATCTCTAAAACGATTTGTCTTGGCTCAGTCGTTCTGGTTTCCTTCCAGAAGCTTCTGTCAGTAGTTTTCTGAATTGTGGTCCGTTCCTCCTGACAGAACTGGAGGAACTGAGTCAGGTTTGGAGGTCTCCTGTTCAGCTCTGACCACAGATGTTCTCCAGGACTGAGATCAGGTCTTTGTGATGTCCACTAGAGCTGACCAATTTTATCGATTCGGCGATATATATCGATATTTTATCCAGTATCAATTTTTCAACCGCGGGTATCGATATTCTAAGCTTCTTTCAAACCCCCGTGTCCCACCTTTAAAAGCTTGCAAGCAACAATTTGCACTGTTTAAATAAATGAAACTATTTTTCTCAACACATCTTTTATTCATTTTGTCCAGCATTTGCAAGCTGCCTGTCAGCCATATAATGTGTAATTGATGCTTTCAGTTCAATTAATTCAAACAAAGTCATTGGAACACTCACAAGATGTCACCAAAATCACTTTGTCCCTTTAAAATCTTTCAGAAAATTTTGTAAGATGAATATCGATATATATCATATCGTGAGCATAATATTGTGTATCGTATCGTATCGTATCGTGAGATTAGTGTATCGCTACAGCCCTAATGTCCACTCCAGAACATGGACTCTGTGGTCCTGAAGCCTCGTAGTAACTAATCTGGTGGTGCGTTCAGGGTCATCGTCCATCTGAAGACCCATTAGTGTCCAAGCTTCAACTTCCTGGCTGATGTCTGAGATGTTGCTTCAATATTTCTCCAGAATGTTCTTTCCTCATGATGTCATCTGTTCAGTGAAGTCCACCAGTCCCTCCTGCAGCTAAACACCTCCACATCATGATGCTGCCACCCCCGTGCTTCACAGTTGGATGGTGTTCTCAGGTCTTTCTCCTCCAGATGTAACGATGGTCAACATGTCCAAACAGTTTAGTTTCACTTCCATCAGACCAGGACATGTCTCCAGAAATGAAGCTCTTTGTCCCTGTGAGCGTCTACAAACTGTAATCTGTCTTTGTTCTGTCTCTTCTGGAGTAATGTCTTCTTCCTGGCTGAGTGGTCCTTCAGTCCACGTTGGTCCAGGACTGGTTTCTCTGTGGATGATCACCCTCTCTGACCAGCTTCAGCAGCATCTTCACCAGAGTCTGGTTTCAGCTGTATTTGGGGGAAATGGAGCCCACAGCTCATGCATGAAAATACATCTCAAACTCAAACTGGAGTTGTTAAGATTTGGAAGTAGGAAGTGATTTTTATTCTTGTATGTCGCTTTGGTGTCAACACAAAAGTCACTTAACTCCATTTTTTAAAAAGAAACTGGTTAATAATGCTCTAGAAAACCCACCTTTCTGCTGGTCTCCAATGATTTTTTTACTTCTTCGGTGGTGCTGAAACCTACTGGTCTCAAATAAACCACAGCCTAAAGAAGAGAGGGGTGGAGTCAAGTTGAGTCACTGACTCCGCCCCCAGAACCTGCAGCTCTGAGCAGAACTGTGAGGATGTGGTTCTGCGGTTGTTTCCTGTCAGGAGAAGGTGACACAGATAGATATTCATGTCAAACACAAAATGTAATTTTGTGTTTGACATGAATATAAAAAACGTAATTTTGTGACAAAACACAAATAGTTTAATGAATGTGGTGTCAGGATGAAGGAAAACGACCTCAAATGAACAACACACGACACATTACGCTGCGTGATCCTTTACTTGAGCACATCCTTCATGCTTTCATAGAGATTAAGAGGGAAAGATGCAGCTGGGGGCTGCAGATCAAGGACACTTGAGAAGGTGATCATCTCCAGGCCTGAGCACCTCTAAGAAGCAGAGGTTTTTCTGCAGTTCGCTGGTCAGGAGCATCGAGCTAAGAAATAAAAGGCATCAACAGCGATCTGACAGCGGCGGTTGGTTCTGCACCTCAGCCTGGGAAGGGCTGTTTAGAGTCCATCATTCTGCATTTGGGAACGTTATTGACAGGTGGGAAACGTTCCAGACATCCTCCCAGGAGAGGACGTGCCAGGGGTTTACCCGTGAATTCATCCACAACAACGTGACGGACTGATAACGCCTTATTCCTGTCAGAAGGTGGCCCTGCAGGCCTCTGAATCAGGGCGCTGCTTCTGTATTTGCTCCGTATTTTTGTTTCATAAGTAACGACGCAGCGTGATTTGATGTCGTTCATCTGAATTCAGACCTGGTGGAGACCAGGTGATCAAAAGTGAAGGATGATACTTGTTTCACCAGCTGACTGAGGGACAGGTGGTCTTCTGTGTGGAAAAACAGGTGAAGCAATGTCTCTACAAAGATGTATTTTCTAGGGCTGGGCAACAATTAAAATTTTTAATCGTGATTGATCGCATCGTATACGCAAAATCAAATATATAATGCCAGAATATTTATATATTTATATATTCATATAATTATATGATAATGGCAGGTAAAAAACTCCCACAGAGGGAGACAAAAACCTTTAAGCCAAACAGTGACAAGAAAAAACACCACTCTAAGAGGAAGGAACCTTGAGCAGGACCTGGATCATATGGGGGGACCTTCCTGATGAAGACCAGCTGGATAAAGAAAGAAAAAGAGAGGAGAGACAGGACAGAGAGAGGATGGAGGACAGAGAGACGATGGTGGACAGAGAGAGGAGAGCACACAAATGACTGAATGAAATGACACCATAAACAGATACAGGTAGCAGCACTGAGGTGAGATGGTCAGAGGACTAGATCACCGGTCACCACGAATACATCTACTCACACAGGTGGAGGTAAACGCTGGGAGGCATCACGAGCATCAAGAAAGGACAGACATGACAAAGAGGAGCGAGGACTGTTGAGCAGGACCAGGAAACATCTGGTTACTTCCTGGCTTTATTTACACTTTACACACCGTGTCCATTCATGTGGAACTGGGGTTGGAAAAAGATGTTCTTATATCTGTTCATGTAAAATATTCTGAGATGACTCCGGCGCTCCTAAAGGGCTGTAAATATTTTATTTACAGACATAAAGAGCAGAACGTAGCTTAAAGGATCTGTCATATGACAGTTAGGCCATGAAATCTCAGCTGTGTGGACGTGGGTTGAAGAGGCAACGAGAGCGCAGGATCTGGAACTGAGAGCAGCTGAAAGAGAGATTTCATCTGGTCTCTGCCTGTAAACATATCTGGGAGAATGTAGGTCAGGCAGCTTCAGTCTTTCTCAGAGCCTGCGAGGAGGAGATGGATGTGTGGATGTGCGCTCACGTCGCATGAATAAAGCATGTGCGTCTGCTGCGTTGTGTGCTTCTTTGTCCTCGTGTGTCACACGTCTGTTTCTGATCGGTGTCATTTTTAGGGGTCCGAGCTGCTGGATTGATTGTTTTTCTCCACTTTTCCCGCCCTTAAAGTGACAGTGAATCATGAAGGCTCTTTGTATAAACCACATGTGTCAAACACAAGGCCCGCGGGCCAAATGTGGCCCGCCACGTCATTTTATGTGGCCCTCGAGAGCTTGTGCATTATTTGCTTAAATTTTAAATCAATATTTTAAGACTTAAAATAAGTTTACACCGCTTTAAAGCGCATATTCACAATAAACTACATCTCCCATAATGCATTTCGTTACCCACAACATAACAGTATATTACCGAGAGCAAGACATCAAGACGATTTTCAGAGCTGATGAAGTTAAAAAAAACCTTTACAAACTAACCCCAACATGTCCAAGAAAAGAAAAATTGATGCACAAGGAAGGTAGTTTCATGGACGACGGGAAAACAAATACAAGTTTGAATGTCTTTTGTGTTATGAGGCGGGTCAGTCGTGAAAGAGTTTAATCTACGTCGGCACTTTGACAGCAAAGACGGAGCTAAGTATGCTAAATTTAGCCTGCAAGAAAAACAAAACAAAACAAAAAAAATCGCTTTCACCTCTGAAACCAAGGTAATGGATACTCTGAGTCCGTTACCATGGCAATGGACTCTGTAAACATCACCTGTGCGAGAGCAGGTTTACAACACCAAACCCTGAGTTCAATATAATAATGAGTTAAATATTTGAAACTTGAATACATATTTGATACAGAAACCATTATTTAACAATATAATAAGGTGTAGTTTAATATATTTTGGTTTTCATTGCATTTTGTTACATTCATGCTGTCAGTCTGGCCTTCGAGGGACAACCATGATGCTGATGTGGCCCTCAGTGGAAATGATTCTGACACCCCTGGTATACACATTCAGGAGCTCCTAATGATCTACAGCAATCATAATTATCTCAGCAAGCCTCCGGGTGGTGCTATAATTAGAAAATTTATGTCATCGTGCATATCTGGAGACCTGCAGGAGCGTAGGAAAATCAATATTTCTCACGATTCATTTGAAGCTCCCGGATCGTCGGCATCCATTTCCTGCCTTCACTGCAAAAAAAACGGGGTCTTCAAACAAGATAAAAGCACTACAACTAAGGGAAAAGATACTCAAAACAAGTGAAAAAAATCTGTCCATGCAGCAAGATAATTTCACTTGGTAAAATTTCTTAAATTAGGATTGTAGGAACACTTCTTTCTAGATTTAAGAAAGGTATACCGTATTTTCCGGACTATAAGCCGCTACTTTTGTCCCACGCTTTAAACCATGAGGTTTATACACAAATGCAGCTTTTCTATGAATTTTTCTTCAGCCCTCAGGGGGCGCTCTAGCAGGAAGTGCAAATACCAAAAACAAACCAAGTAGTTAAAGGCTGTTCTGTTTTTGTTCAGTAGCCTATGTTGGCTATGCTAGTCTACATTCATTTTGTGAGCATCGATACCGATTATTATTGGACTCAGGATTCTGAGTGGACCCGCCGCAGACGTAAGGTTTTAATCGTAGATGCGGACCGGACGCAGCGTGGAGCCAGCAGGTCCGTGATGCGGCTCCAAAGCAGATCCGGCACTGAGTGCAAGTGGACTCTGATACAGGTCCATTTCGTGGGTCTGTTCCGGATGTCTTTGCTGTGTGGGGTGGTTCCAGTACACAGGAGGAGGTGAATAAACACTTATGGTACAAAATCTTTCGATGTGAATATCTTATTTCTCAGCCTGGATACCGGCGGTTTATAGTCCGGTGCGGCTTATATGTGACAAAATATATATTTCGTTCATATTTTAATGGGTTCGGTTTATATTGAATCTTAAAACAAGATTTATTTTGATGAGGAGAGGAGATGAGGAGGAGGAAAAACGTAATACATCTTATTTTAAGTGTTGATTGCCTGTTTGAGACAATAAAGTAAAATTTTACTTGATATAAGATTATACTGATAAATTGAAGACTTAAAATAAGAAAGTAATTATTAAAACAAGAAAAAATATCTAAAGCTTCTAAATGTAAGTTTTTTTTTCTTGGTAAGAACCAAGTAATTTGCAGTGAAGTGAAAGGAGAACAACCACGCTGAGGCCGTTCAACCAGCATCAGGATACTTTAACTGCTGACCGCGCAAATGAAAAATTGTTAAAGGAATTAAACAGCTGATCAAATTTCAGAGGCTAGTTATTTATAAATGCTAATGACTGGTGTTTATAAAACTTTATCGACTCCTTCATAAGAACGCCCCAAATTTGATGCCAGTTGGCCAGGTTTTAGACAAAAATAGGAAAATAAATACTAATCAAAATATATTAAAAAACCCTAATAGAAGAATATATGTACGTAGAGCAGATCAGCATGAGGAAGTGAGCTGAGCGTGTGCTCTAAAGCAGCAGGTGCAGAGCTGTTCAGGAGTTTTATGGCCTGGGGGGATGAAGCTGTCTCTGAATCTGCTGGTGCGGTGCAAATGCGGCAGTAGTGTCGGCCAGACGGCACCAGGCAGCGATTTATAACCACGGCGATGTGAGTCTTCAACGGTCGTGTTGCACATCATCTCCAGACCCCACTGATGAGAAGTTATTAAAAGAATTGCTTCAAAGCTATGGCTCCGTGACCATTAAAAGCCTACAGTCAATGTCTTCTGATAAATAAGTTCAAATTCAAATATACTCAACTTAATTGATCCTTCTGGCATTCTTTCAATGTCTGCCAAATTTGTTAAAGTTTAATCAAGGAGTTATTGTTAGGGATACACGATAATTATCGGGCAGATAGCAGAAAATTATGACGTCATCCCGATAACTCCTATACCACAACAAATAGCCCCGATAACATATATATTTGTCAACATGGCAGTGACTCACTCCCTCTGAGCCTTGAATGACCGGCAGTTAATGTTATGTTCAAGTGATGTCGGCATAATCAGAAAAACGATTACTCAATAAGGAAAACCAAGAATACCCTCTCATGCCAGAAAACAACTCGTTAACTCGGTCATAATTTTAGTAGTTGCTAACTTTAATCGATATTCACAGTATTTTCCCACGTTACATATAAAAAAAGAAAAAAATAGAAAAGGCTCAAAGAATGACTAGCAAACGAGGGAAGGTTGGAATTTACGTTACACCATGAATGCAGCCTGCAGCACAGCGTACTGATCACAACAAACATGGCGGCGTGGAACCTCGTTAAAATTTCAGAATAAGATAGTTTGGTGGTTATTTGTGATGAATCCTCCGAGTGAATTCTACGAGGAGGGAAGCACGAGCTTTAACACGTAAAACCCGATCAGCCACCTACAGCATGAAATCGTGCTAATATGAGCTAACAGAAGCTAATGCTAACATGCGCAAGCCAGCAGCAGTCTCCCCTCCCCTCTCCTCTCCCTCATCTCTCTCATCTAAAGCTGCCATGCGATTAAAAAAATAAAAACTACTGAACCTCATTTACTTTAATTAAAGGTATTAATTTAAATGGAATCACAAGTCAAAATCCTTTAAATGTAAATCCTTTTCAGTTAGTAATTCTGATGCATGTATTTCCATCAGTTCAAGGAGCCTTTATTTTTTATATCAGTCAGTAATGAACCTTATTTAAGTTGATGTGAGATATCAAATAGGTTTGTTTGATAGCTTTATGAAAATGTTTGAGAGGCTTGTCAATAGTTTTTCAATGGAAAAAATAAATATCTGTTCATTTAAAAAGTCCAAACTATTTTTGATTTTGTTCATAGTATTGATGTAATGATCTTAGATATATGTGTGTGTGTTATCAGTTATCGGCCTTTAGGAGCTGAAAGTTATCTGTATCGGTTTTAAAAAACTGTTATCGTGCCTAGTTATTGTTATTGAAGCCATTCAGTGATGTGTTGGACCTGCTGAGAATCTGTTTGGACCCTGATGTTTGCCACTTGCTAATATCTAATACAAGTGAATATATGTTTTCTACTCACACTATGGTTAACCTGGAAATGTTTCTGAGCACGTCTCAGCTGAAAGTCCTGCGCTGCAGTGTTGTTCACAGCTGTACGGGGATTTAATGCGGCGTGTGTGCAGAGCAGCACGGCTATCTCAGTGTGTTTCCAGGCTTATGCAGGTGCTCGGTGGCGGCTGGCCGTGCCTCCCTGTTTTTCCCTCCAAGACTGTAAGAAATTCAGACAAGCACACTCACTTGTGGGACTGTGGTGTCGGGAAGACGTCTCGCAGTCTTCGGTAACAAAGCTGAAGAAAAAGCTGTGCGCATATGTATCTTCTATGAATACAGCCATAGTTTGTGATTGTGCATGTGTGTGTATGAATGAATGAATGCTTTATTTCAGTTTAAAAACAAAATAAAATCATGTTTTTACAAAAGAATTTATCAGATAGCAACCGAAAAAGGAGTAGGCTGAAGCCCCAAGGCTTATTTTTTGCCTATCCTGTACCATCAGAGGATTAACTGAATAATTCACAATAAAACATCAGTACTAGTACATCATTACAAAACACATGATAACTTAAACAGAAAAATTTAATTCAAATCATTAAAATGAATTCAAATCATCAAATTTCATTACAACTTTTGATAATATTAGATTTTAAAGTCTTCTTGAAGACTAACATAGAATTACACATTTTTATTTCATCGTTCAATCCATTCCATAATTTTACACCCAAAACTGACACACATCTGTACTTTAGATTAGTTCTGACTTTGTAAGTTTCTAACATTAACAACCCCTATAAATTATAAACCACCTGCCTTAGCTTAAACATTTTTTGAATACAAACGGGAATTGTCTTAATTATCACTCGAAACATAATTTCTAATGTTTTTGAATATACAATGTCCAAAAATTTTAATGTGTGTGATCTTATAAAAAGCTGATTTGTAGAATCACTGTATCCAACTCCATTTATTATCCTAGTAGCCTTTTTCTGCAGTTTAATTATTGGATCTAGGCTAGTTTTGTATGTATTTCCCCAAATTTCAGCACAGTATGTCATATAAGGCATCACAAGTGAAAAGTACAGCAAATGAAGGCAGCTCTTATTCAGTAAATCTCTTGTTTTGTAAAGAATAGAAATAGACTTGGATAATTTCTGTTTTACATGTTTTAAGTGAGGCTTCCAACAAACTTTATCATCTATTATTACTCCCAAAAACTTAGTTTCATATACTCTTTCAATTTCAACATTGTTTAAATTCAGTTTTACCTCAATGTTAGTCCGTTTTCCACCGAACAACATAAATTTAGTTTTACTTTCGTTTAGCGATAGTTTATTTAAAGCAAACCACTTGGTTAATTTCATCAATTCTATTTCTACAGTTTTTAACAACTCCTTTGTGTTCCCTCCAGAACAAAATAATTTGGTATCATCTGCAAACACAACATATTTTAATGTAACACTTACTGTACAAATATAATTTATATTAAGTATAAATAACTTTGGTCCCAACACTGAGCCTTGTGGAACTCCACAGGTTACATGCTTAAGATGAGATTTAATATCATCAATGCTCACAAATTGAAACCTATTATTTAAGTAACTTCGTAACCAAAGTTGTGCTATACCTCTTATGCCATACCGCTCACATTTCTGTAGAAGTAAAGAGTGATCGATCATATCAAATGCTTTACTCAAATCAATAAACACTGCTTATTATCTACAACTGTTGCAATATTTTCTACAAATTCCATCACTGCTAATGATATTGAGTGATTGCTCCTAAACCCATACTGATGGTCATTTAATAAATCATATTTCTCAATATAGGAATCTAATCTCTTTACAAACAATTTTTCGAGAATTTTAGAAAATTGAGGCACTAAAGAAACTGGTCTGTAATTTGACACAAATTGCTTATCTCCATTTTTATACAGCATGTAGGTACGTGTAGGTGTATGTGTGTGTGTTCCAAACACATTTGAAGGCCAGTTCCTCTTGGCTGGGCGCTGTCTGCCTCTGTCCTTGGTGCTGAATCTCGCAGCCTAGAAAGAACCTGAACAGCATGGCTGAAATGCCGTAAACACCACCACATAGGCTGCACACTGTGGTGTGTGTAGTTGTGCGTCTGTGTGCTGGCTTTGTCTCATTCTTTCATAACACACACACACACACACACACACACACAAGGGGAATGTGGGCTGTGTCCTGATGAAGTCAGAGAGCTGTGATTTGTCATCGGCCTCCACATGAAGACCTTCATCAGAGGACAGACCCATCACTTACAGGCTGATTCCAAAGACAAAGAGGCTGGGGTGGAGGGGGGGTGCACGTGTGTGTTTTATAGTAATGTGCAAAAGTTGGTGCCCCCCCCCCCACCCCCCCTTTAATCCTGAACATTTCTTTAATGTTTACAAAAAAAACAGTAAAGATCAGCTGATCAAAGCGGGTCTCAGTGAACCTCAGACAAATGACTAAACAGATCTTTTCTCCATAATTCCATTATTTATTCTAGGGGTGCACGATAATTATCGGGCCAATAACAGGAAATTATGACGTCATCCCGATAAATCAGACATCACGACAAATAGCCCCCAAAACATATATATTTTTGTCAACACGGCAGTGCCTCGCTCCCTCTGAGCTTTGAATGACCGGCAGTGAATGTTATGTTCAAGTAACGTCAGCATAATCAGAAAAACAATTACTCAATCAGAAAATTCAAGAATACCCCCTCATGCCAGAAAACAACTTGTTAACTCGGTCATAATTTTGGTAGTTGCTGACTTTAATTGATATTCGCAGTATTTTCCCACATGTTACACATAAAAAAAAATAGAAAAGGCTGAAAGAACGACTAGTAAACGAGGGAACGTGGGAATTTACGTTACACCTTGAATGCAGCCTGCAGCACAGCGTACTGATCACAACAAACATGGCGGCGTGGAACTTCGTTAAAGTTTCAGAAGAAGATAGTTTGGTGGTTATTTGTGACGAATCCTCCGAGCGAATTCTACGAGGAGGGAAGCACAAGCTTTAATATGTAAAACCTGATCAGCCACCTACAACATAAGAATCGCTTCCATGGAGTTTTGAAATCCCGCTAATGTCAGCTAACGGAAGCTAATGCTAATGTGCACAAGCCAGCAGCAGTCTCTCCTCTCCCTCATTCCTCTCATCTAAAGCTTCCATGAGATTAAAAAATAAAAACTACTGAACTTCATTTACTTTAATTAAAGGTATTAATTTAAATGGAACCACAAGCCAAAATCCTTTAAATGTTAATCTTTTTCAGTTTGTAATTTTGATGCAGGTATTTCCATCAGTTCAAGGAGCCTTTATTTTTTCTATATCAGTCAGTAATGAACCTTATTTAAGTTAATGTGAGATATCAAATAGGTTTGTTTGATAGCTTTATGAAAATGTTTGAGAGGCTTGCCAATAATTTTTCATTGGAAATTATAAATATCTGTTCATTTAAAAAGTTCAAACTATTTTTGGTTTTGTTCATACTATTGATGTAATGATCTTAGGTATGTGTGTGTTATCGGTTATCGGTATCGGCCTTTAGGAGCTGAAAGTTATCGGTTATCGGTATCGGTTTTAAAAAACAGTTATCATGCATCCCTAATTTATTCATCTCATATGAAACCAAAAAGAAAATAAAGTATGAGTAATACTAAATAGCTGTTTATTGTTTCCATGGTATAAGAAGATAAATTATAGCCAGGTGCTGCTAATCCTTGGTCCTGCTATTAACTGATCATCAGAGGATGTGCAGACCTCTATAAAAGGAAACAGGAGTGGTAACATAATGCTGAGAAGGAAAGACATAAGCAGTGGTCTGAGAGAAGCAGTTGCTGTTTCTAACAATTTTGGGTTCAGTGTTACGGCAGACGTTGACGGCATGAAAGCGCAGTCGCAATGACACTGAACAAGAAATGGAAGAAAACATCTACTTTCTAAAACAAAAACAAACATGAATTCAGGTTCACTGAACCACATCAGAGCAAATCACAAGACTAGAAGGGGAAAATAATATTATTAATAACATTTCAGCAGATCTTCCTCATCCCCATGGTTAAGCACGGAGGTGGAGGGATTATGATTTGGGGTGGTGCTGCAACCAAAGGACCTGAGCACCTTGGAGTCTTTGGGTCATCCATGAACTCATTTGTATATCAGAATATTCTAGAGACAAATGCAAATGCATCAGCTGAAAATGGGTCATGTGACGGGACAGTGATCCCAAACACAGGATCCATCCAAACCCGTTCAGTCCTTTACAGCAGCAGATCTGCATCAGAATATCCGCTGATATCCTGGTTTTAGAATGAGTCCAGGCCTCAATCCAACATGGAATTGACTGAAATTATTAGCTACAAGCTAGTAAATATCCAAAACCTTCAATGAACTGATGCAAAGCTGTAAAGAAGAATTTTTGAATAAAGTAATTTACTTCACAACCATGTGAGAGACTGCAAAAGCCTTATTTTTGAAATATATGGATCTATAAGATTTATGGGGCTACGGATGGTTTTTTTTTAAAAATCAGATTTACTACACATAAAACGAACTTTTGCACATCACTGTAATTTTATCTCACCTTAGTCAGGAATCTCATTCACAAAACCGTCATTGGATTTTGTCCCAAACAGTTTCGAAACAGAGGAGCATTTTACCTTTTTAGCCACTCTTAATTTAAAAATTATATGGTTTTATTTAGAATAAGTACCGGTTATGAAATTAATTCTGACTTTGTTTTATTCCTTTTTGATGAAAATGCGTTCAGGGGCGCTCCGGCGGCAGCCGTAATCAAATACAAACCAGCCCTTGATGCATTTTTCATGAAACTAAAGACAGCGGGGCCGCTGTCGTGAAATGAAAATACCGCCGGAGAGTCCACGTTAGGGTTTCCTGATAAAGTTGTCTGCCCGCTCACGCTTGCTCCCCACACAGAGGAAGTTTATAAAAAGGCGGGGAAAGACCCCCTGCTGGACGGGCGCACCACCCTTAAAAACCCAAGCTGAGCCGGCGCTGGCGTTTGTTCTGAGGCAGCAGCTTTTGTTTTTATTTAAGCTTTGAAAAAGAAATGATTGTGGTACCAGTGTGTCCCTGTGTGTGTGCGCGTTGGGGGCCGTCTGGTGGGCTCCCTGGGGGGGGCCCTACTTCTTTGTGATGCTCCCTATACGCCGTCGACACCTCATCTGTTCTGCGCCATACATTCCCTCAATTAGCGGCAGCAGATGGGGAGGAACGGCCGGATCTTCTGCCAGTGTTTGGAGTTCACTCGCACCTCCGTCTCCTCTGCTTCTGAGGGTTTTTTTTTTTTTTTTTTTTTTTTTTTTTGAAGCCGTGGGACACGGAGGTCTTTACTCGGTCCTCTCCCTCCTCTTTGCATCACTCCTCCGGCTCAGCGAAGGATGGAGAGCTGAGGAGAGAAATCATGGAGGCAGGCACGGATCATTAGCTATATTTGTCCCCACTTCCTGCAGCAGATGATAGATCTGGCTAATTACCTCACGTTGCCAAGCCTATCGCGCAAGCAGGCGCCTTTATGGCAGAAATCAGCGTTTACTTTTGGCGCGTGCCGCATAGCTGATTCTATATGACTATTCATGAATATTCATCAAAGGAGAGGAGGAAATCTCAGATCCCGTCGTGGCGGCGTGAGACCGTGATTGTTCTGGGAATGATTTTAATGATGCATGTTCTCCGTCTTCTTCCTCCTTCTGTTGTAGAAAATGAGTCTGGAGGAGATGTGGTGAGCCGTCCCCCTCCAGCTGAACGTCTCGGTGGAAGAAGAGGTCCAGACCAGAGTGCTGTCTGCAGCCCAGAACATTTCAGGTAGACGTTCCCGTCTTCACGCCGAACCCAGTTCACCGTTCCCTGGTTACCGTATTTTTCGGACTATAAGCCTGCTACTTTTGTCCCACGCTTTAAACCATGAGGCTTATACAGAGATGCGGCTTTTCTATGAATTTTTCTTCAGCCCTCAGGGGGCGCTCTAGCAGGAAGTGCAAAAACCAAAAAACAAACCAAGTAGTTAAAAGCTATTCTTTTTTTGTTCAGTAGCCTATGTTGGCTATGCTACTCTACATTCATTTTGTGAGCATCAATATTATTATTATTATTGGACAAACTGATTAATCCAGGTGTGTCTGACCAGTTTAGCTACTCTGACACACCTGGATTTATCAGTTTGTCCAATCAGTTTGTTGGTTCTCAAGCAGATTTCAGGGTTCTGAGTGGACCCGCCACGGAGGGAAAGGTTTTAATCACAGATGCGGACCGGACGCAGCGTGGAGCCAGCAGGTCTGCGATCCGACTCCAAAGCGGATCTGGCACTGAGTGCAAGTGGACCCCGATATGGGTCTGTTTTGCGGGTCCGTTTCGGATGTCTTTGCTGTGTGGGGGGGGGTTTCAGTAAACAGGAGGAGGAAACGTTAAGCAACTTGGTTTTAGTGTACAGGAGGAAAATGAATAAAACCATCAATTACTTTTCAGTTTTGTTTGATTCAGCACTTTTACTGCCGTGTTACAGGTTCTGTTCAGAAACAATCAGTTCAGGTATGTGAATAAACACTTATGGTACAAAATCTTTAGATGTAAATATCTTATTTCTCAGCCTGGATACCGGCAGCTTATAGTCCGGTGTGGCTTATATGTGACAAAATATATATTTTGTTTAAATTTTAGTGGGTGCGGCTTATATTCAGGTGCGCCTTTATAGTCCGGAAAAACGGTATATCGGATAGCCGACTTTGAGCCACTTTTGTTCCTAGTTTGTCTTTCTGAATGGTGTCAGGCTGCAGCTTCATATCTCAGTCAACCACGTCGGTAGATTATCTGTGTTTGACCTTCAGGATGAGTCGACCTGCAGTTTCCACATTTTTACATCTGAGTTTATTAAATGCGTTCCATTCTAGATAGATCAAATTTAGTTTTACCGAAGTCATGGCTTAGATTTAGTAGTTGCCCGGACGACGCCTGGCATGGACGCTTCTCGCTGCTGCTCCGGGGACTTATCCCTGCGACGCTGGACGCTCCAGTTTGTGCCCGGTTTGTGGTGATCTGCGGTCGGATGTCTACATACTGTCTGCAGGGGGCAGATCGGTCCTCTTGTGGCTGGTGGAGACCTGCCGCCACGGACATGGACGGTGTTGCTAGAGGCCAGTTCGGGAAAGCTAAGCTAAGTAGCCCTGAACTGCTACCCGCGGCAACCACCGCCACTGGATCCAGGCTGCAGTGTCACAGAGCCGGGACGAGAGCCCCCGACGTAGCAGCGGCAGCATGCTGCCCCCGTCCAGCTGTCTACACGCCGGATGGGTCACCTGATTTTGCAGGGGCCGTCTGGTGACCAGGGGAGACGACAACGGCCTGGTCCGGTCCGTATGATGAACCGGGCTTTGGGACGGCCGGCGGACTGAATGGAGCTCGGTCTTCCCAGAGGAGACGGTCTGGTTCATTGGTGTTTCCTCCTCTGACCTGAAGATATCTCACTTGTCATCGTTTTGGAGATATACTGGTTTTAACGGCTGTTAACTGTTTTAACGGCTGTTAACGGCTGTTACCTGGAGTTAGCACTCGGACCACGGGACCGAGCATGAAAAGGAGCGCTGGACACTGGCAGCTCCTCTAGTACACCAGATTTCTCATGATGTACTGAAACTTCCCCCTTGGGGGATTAATAAAGTATTTTGAATTTGAATTTTGAATTCAATCATATATGAAACAGACTCGCTGGTCGCTTCATCAGTTCCATCAGCTCCATCAGCTCCATCTCCCTGGCAGCAGGTTGGACCACCTTTTTCCTTCAGAACCACCTTAATTCCTGGCATCATAGATTCTAGAGATCCTCAGAGATCCTGGTTCACACAGACAATGACAGATGTGTTGGCTGCACATCCGTGATGAGGATCTCCCGTTCCACCACCAGACCCAACAATGTTCTTCCAGTCTTCTGTGGTCCAGTTCTGGTGGGTCTGTGTTTCCTGTTCTCAGCTGACAGCAGAGACACCTGCTGTGGTCTTCTGCTGCTGAAGAACATCCGCTTCAAGATTCCAGTGTTGTTCAGAGCAAGGTTATAATAGTTTTGCATTTTCCATTAGTTTTAGTTTTTAGTTTAGTTTTTCCAAATTCAGTTAGTTTTAATTCGTTTTTAGAGCAGTTTTGCTAGTTTTTATTCATTTTCGTTTTGAAATACTTAGTGTTAGTTTAGTTTTTATTAGTTTCAGTGTTAGTTTTAGTTTTATTTTGTAAATTAGGGTTGTAATTTTGATTGGAATGAAGCACTGAACTTTTTCAAGGCTATCGAATCACATAGTCGTGTTTACATTCTGGTCTCAATAAACATATTTATCAAAGCGTCTTCCCGCTTGTGGTGTTCCTGTGTATTTACTGACCAGCAGCTATCTGGTCTCTAGTGGAAACAGTCCATTATAGTTGCTGTTTTCTCCCGTTCCTTCCCAACGCTGTCTGGCCTGCAGCTGTAGCTTCTCTTTCCAGGGGGATAGCTTAGGCTAGCTTATCCAGCTAGTCTTGGTTAGCCTTCTTGTGCGAGCTTTTCAAATGGACTTTCAGATTTGTGGGTTTTTTCCCCTTGAGAAGTATTCCTGTTGTCTTTCTATCATCTCCAACCAGTCTGTCCATCCTCCTCTGACCTCTGACATCAACAGCTGGATATCTTCTTTTCTGGTCCATCCTCTGGAAACCCTGGAGATGGTAGAGGAGAAGATCCCAGTAGACCAGCTGGAACACTCAGACCAACAACCAGGATACTTTCAAAGTCACTTCAGTCTTCTTTCTGCTCCATCCTGGTCTTCTGGACCAGGTCTACCTGAATAAATGTGACTGGCTGATCAGATATTTGTGTAAAGAAGCAGTTGAAATCAGGATAGCAGGAACTGTATCACATGTAAGTGTCATAATGATACATTTATAATACAGTTACACTAAGGCCGCTCCCCACCCAACACTGTAATCTTCTACTGAAGCTCCTCAGAGCTCATAAACTGGTATTAGGGCCAGTCCTGGTAAAAATGATCAGCTCCAAGTAACATACCATATTTTCTGGACTATAAGCCGCACCCATTAAAATATAAACAAAATATATATTTTGTCACATATAAGCCGCACCGGACTATAAGCCGCCGGTATCCAGGTTGAGAAATAAGATATTTACATCGAAAGATTTTGTACCATAAGTGTTTATTCACATACCTGAACTGATTTTTCCTCCTCCTGTGTACTAAAACCCCCCCACACAGCAAAAACATCAGGAACAGACCTGCGAAACGGACCCGTATCGGAGTCCACTTGCACTCAGTGCCGGATCCGCTTTGGAGTCGGATCATGGACCTGCTGGCTCCATGCTGCGTCCTGTCCCCATCTGCGATTAAAACCTTTTACCTCTGCGGCGGGTCTGCTCAGAACCCTGTAATCCACTTGGGAACCAACAAACTGACTGGACAAACTGATAAATCCAGGTGTGTCCGAGTAGCTACAATGGTCAGACACACCTGGATTAATCAGTTTGTCCAATAATAACAGGTATTGATGCTCACAAAATGAATATAGAGTAGCATAGCCAACATAGGCTACTTAACAAAAACAGCATAGCCTTTAACTACTTGGTTTGTTTTTTGGTTTTTGCACTTCCTGCTAGAGCGCCCCCTGAGGGCTGAAGAAAAATTCATAGAAAAGCCTCTGTATAAGCCTCATGGTTTAAAGCGTGGGACAAAAGTAGCGGCTTATAGTCCGGAAAATACGGTATTTCTCCTCCAAGCCTTCACTGTAAACTCCTCCCTGCCAACACAGACCAGCTGGGAAACTGCCCCATTGTGTTCAAATCACAGCTTTTCTCACTCGAACCATTTTGGAGCCGCCGTCACCCAGCAGAGATGTTTTCCACCGGAGTCAGGATTCGCTCCCGGGTTTTCGCCGCTCTGCCTCCATCATCTCTCACTCGGCTCTCCGTCGCTCAGCGCCCATTCAGATAGTATCACCGCGGCCCTTCACACTAATTCAGATGCACTTAGCGTCGGTTTGGCACACGTGTTTACTGTCACTACATGATGCACGGCGCAAATACCTATTTGCAGTGAAATTTGATAATGCCAGCCCGGTTCTGGTCTCTCCCTGCTGAATACAAATGTGACAGCGGGTGCGTGCATGTATGTGTGTGTGTGTGTGTGTGTGTGTGTGTGTCAGGGGGTGGAGCTCCGTATACCTGAAACACATTCTCCCAAACTTCAAGGTGAAAACAAAGGGAAGCTGATAACGGCGTGAAATGTTGTGACAGATGTCTCAGCACCCCCAAACCCCCATTACTGAAGTGGTAAACGCACACACGCACGTGTACATCGCATGCACGCACTCAAGCGCTCTCAAAATGCATTTGCTGCGTTTCAGTGAAAATTACAATAATCACTGTATCTATTATCGGGTTCCAGGAAAATCCAGATCCTCTTTCACCGACTTTCTTCATGCTTTTGGTATTTTTGCTGCACCCAGAATAATGATGGAGACGGACTAATAACAGGCAGAGCCACTTTCATTTCCAAGGCAGGGGAGTCTGCATTTTATTTCCTATTGATGCAGACTCTTTGATCAATACAAACACACGTGGCATTTGAACAGCTGCTGCTTCCTACGTGGCAGCAAAATTAAAAGTTTATCCTGCTCTCCATTCACATTTCAAAAGAGAGCTTTAGAAACTGGAATCGTATACGAGGGATCTTCTGGTTCGGACCAGAAAGGGACTAATCCCAGCAGAGTGGATGCCGCCTGGCGTGGCTGCAACGGATTAGAATTCATGGATGCAAATTGCCAAATACGTGCAGCGCCGTCCCGGAGATTTAGATGCAAATCGGAGCGAGGTGCAAACGGATTTATGTGCATCGAGATTTTTTTTGCTTTGGACCACAGCGTCGAATGAGGTGGAGGTCATGTGTGAAATGAAACCGTTAAGTGTCCCAGGAAGTGCCCCCAGCTTTAGTGAACGCTGCCACGTGTTCACGAAACACTAAACGCCCATTAGGCGTTCACAGCTGTGGAGGGAAAAGTAAGTGAACCCTGGGAGTGAACAGCTGGCTGAAGCTCCTTCAGCATGGAGCTGCAGAACGTTCAGGAGGCCGTCGTTCTGTCCAGAGCTGCTTCTCTTAAGGTCTGACAGGACAAAAGATGGATCCTCTCTTTCTGAGGCAACTCTGTGGGTTTGGGGTTATTGTGCTGCTGCGTCGCCCAACTTCTACTGAGCTTCAGCTGCAGGACTTTATCCTGGAGGAGGAACCACACCTCCAACCCCACTTCACTGATCTGACTCCAGGTGTGCAAATTACTGACACCAATCAGCATTAGTTGAATAATGAGTCCTGAGGTTCACTTACTGCCGCAGCAGCGCGAATGTTTAATGGGTTGGAGGCAACATTTTTATTGTAAATTAATGCAGAATTATTCTGGTAGATTCCAAGGGTGCACAGATGTCAAATAAGAAAAAAAAAACTAGGGCTGGGCAACGATTAAAATTTTTAATCGTGATTAATCGCATGATTTCCCTGATTAATCACGATTAATCGCATTGAATATGCAAAATCAATCAAAAATTGTCAATCAAAAATTAAAAAAAATTAAAAAAGGGACTTTATTTTGTTTTTCATTTTTTAATCTAACACACAAAAAAAAATGCCTGTTATTTTATATTTCAATTTTAGAAAACGGGACTGAATTTGTTTTTAATATTTAATTGTCTGGTTTACGTTACCTGGAAATGGCTTTGATTCCATATTTTTTCTAGATATTTTAATCTATAAGTCATATTCTCAAAAAATGGGGGTTGTTTTATAATCAAGGAATAGACTTTCTGTTGTCATTACACATCTGTGCCACTAGATGGAGCTGCACTGAAGTAACCAGCTAGAGAACAGCAGGACAGTGAACACATGGAGCAGATCTGATGGAACATGGAGGAATGACACGATTGTCTTGAACAAAGGGGTTTGAAAGTTTCTTTTTCAGACAGAATTGTTAATATTTCTACCTGAGTTGCTACCCGAACTGTAAAGTTCACTCATTTTTACCGTTCTTCATGTCTGTTTTAGCTTTTCCGCATGTTTTTCCTGGCAATTGTTTTCCGGTTCCGCAGCAGCCAGAAATAGACTTTTCAAAATAAAAGCATGTGAGCAACATGCGTAACGCAGGTTAAAATAATTGTCGGCGTTAATAAATGTTGCCGTTAATAAATTAATGCGTTAACACGATAATAACGCGTTAACTTGCCCAGCCCTAAAAAATCCTAAACTAAAGTCAGTTGAAGCTGCCACTTTTTAGTGTTTTTATACTTACTGGCTTCAACACGCGTTTGTGTTTTTAGAAAAAGGACACATGATCTGACTTCCGCATCGCAGTGTCCTTTTGCTCGACCGTCCACCCGTTGGAGGCGGGATCATCGCGACTCTGTGGTCATTCATCTAGGCATGCGACGCCATCGATCCGGCGTCTAATTAAGACGCAGACGGAGAAAGAGTGAGCCTCGTCCTAATCCTCAGTAAGCAGGCTAACCTTCATTATAGCTGTGACATTTTCTCGTGGGATGCTAAAGCAGAGGAAGAGCCAGACGGAGCAGGAGACGCTCTGCGGCGCGTGGTGAGCGACAGAGGCGTGCACGCTCTAACAAGGAAGCTGGAAGGAAGGAAGGAAGGAAGGAAGGAAGGAAGGAAGGAAGGAAGTGGAGGCTGCTTGACTGCTGCTGCATCCACTGGCTGTTTTGTTCTCAGGACTTCGCTTGAAACCAGGATCTGATAGAAACCATTTGTCCCCAGATTATAATGCAGCTACACTGGAATCTGCAGCCCGTCTACTTCAATCTGTTTACAGCATGGACCCTACAAGTAGATTTTAAATCATGCATCAGTGTTTTTGAAGTGGATCTGACAAAAAAAAAAAAAAAGAAATAAATCATCAATGCAGCGGTCACATCATACCTGCAGCCTGGAAAGATGAGCAGGGTTGTGTGAGGAAGGGCATCAATACAGTGAATAGATTGATCTGCCGTCCTGACCCCTGAAGGAGAAGAGACAGAATTAGCTGCTATTGCTTTATACGCAAAGGAAAATTGATATTACTGTGGTTTAAATAAAGATAAGACTTTAAATTAGTTGACAAACTGTTGGACTGTTGCACAGAGAAAGATGGGAAGCTCCAGAGATGGATGGAGACCCACATCCAACAGTTCAGCATCCAGAGAGCAGAGACTCCTTCACAGTGACATGTTCTGGGTTCCACCATCTGCACCAAAGATCTACATTCATCTTCATATAACTCCCTTCCTCCAGCTCTGGTCCTCCACCAGAGGTCTGGGAGTCTGAAGGTTCTCCAGGATCTTAGCTGGTCCCAGTGTTCCCTCTTCTGGACAAAGATCTCAGATATTGTTCCTGGTATCTGCTAGAGCCTCCAGTCCAGTTTGGAGGTTTCATCTCCCAGTGCTAGGGATGGGAATTGATAGGATTTTTCCAATTCCGATTCCATTATCGATACTGTTTAACGATTCATTTCTTTATCGATTCTCTTATCGATTCTAATTTGGGGAAAAAGGAGAACAAACAGTTTTATTAGCATTATTTTTTTTTACTTAGAAGTCACGACCTTACAAACTCAACAGCGAGGTCAAAAGGGCCCAAAGCCTGGATAACGTGTTAACTGTTGTAATATGTAACTGTGCAAATACACAAGAATGCGTAACATTTTACTAACAGATTTTTCCTAATAGAAATAAAAAAAAATCTCCCTTTTAAAAGGATATATGAGCTCACTAAGCACTCAAAATTAATAATAAAGAAAGCTAAATACTATCAAATACAATGGAACAGTGCATAGTACAAATCTGCAAATACTATGAAGAATTAACAATTTTTTTTGCAGAAAAATAAGCATGTCTTCCAGCCTCTGAACCAGCCAGACTCTCTCTCTCATCACGGTCATCTTCTAAATGTAATGCAGAAGGCATTTGTTTAATAGCATAGCGTTAATGTTATAGCGTGTTTTACAGAGAAGCACAAAGTTAGCGGGATAGCTACTTACCAGAGTTACCAGAGGTGATCTTAGCTTGGCTACTGATGCTGGGTTGAGATCCATCAGTCCGAAGCGTCAAAAACACGACACTCATTATCGCATGTTGTGTGCGCAAATGTTTCTGCATGTTAGTCGTGTTCCCTCCCGACGCTGTTATCTCCACTTTACAATGACTGCTAGTTGCCTTGTTGCCATCTTTCTTTGGTGAAGTGAAGCCAAATTTTGGAATGTTTGAACCTGGTGGGCGCCATTGTTGTTTACAACTCCAATGCGTGTGCTAAACCGACATAACTTAATCACGTAAGTGCTTTCTGGAATTGACTGTGCGTAACTTGCATAAATTACGTGAGATTCGTGCTGGTTGGAATCGATAAGAGAATCGCTAGATAAACTGCCAAAGGAACCGGTTCTCTACAGGTACCCGTTCTCTACAGGAACCGGTTCTCGATTCCCATCCCTACTCAGTACCCTGATCACTATTGGCCCCGCTGCTGACTTCACACATCTTCTCCAGCTTCTCGTGTTCCTTCTTCCTCTGATGTTCATCCACCACCACTGTGTCAGGCTGATCAACCATCACCAGTTTGTTGGTTTGGATCTGGATCTTGACCTGCTGGTTCTCAGTCATCTTTGGAGGTGTCTTCATCTTGACCCTTGGACCTCCAGTCCATACTGGTGCAGATGTTCCTGTGTATTGGTCCATGTCTGCTTTACCTGCCAGCATCTTCCACCCTGCTGTGATGTGCTTCACTGGTTCGGGGTCTTCTCTCCTGGTGGATCCTGTCTGGTCTGGTAGACCTCTATAGATCTGGTGTTTAGGACCTGTTCTTTCCAACCACTGGTATGTTTTTCCAACATCAACCACCTCTTCAGTTTAGTGGTGGTCCATCCATGCAGGAGCTTATCCGTCCATGATGACCCCTCTGGTTCCTCCACCATGCTGGACTTCAGTTGTCTGAGTCACTCAGCAGGTCATCAGTTTGGACCATGTTCTTGATGTCTTCCTGGAGCCCTGCTGGTTCCTCCCGGACAGGAGCTCTGATGATCACTAGACCTCGCCTCCTCCTCCTTCTTTTAGCCTCAGGATGCTGGATTTAGGGTGAAACCCTCCACGGGCTGTGAGGAGTTTCCTTGTCTCAACATCAGCAGCTTGCATCTCTTCCAGTACCAGGATATGATGGTATCTGATTACTGGTAGGACATAGGTGTTGACAGCCTGGATCTTGACTCTTCAGGACCTGCCTCAACCTCTGGAGGTGACTGGTCTCTGAGCGGTCTCGTGATTGCCTGTGGGATCTCCAGGTATCTGTAGCTGTCCTGAACATCCGGTAGTTCAACCCCTTCAGCTCTGATAAACTTTCCTCTCTGAGGTACCATCCGTCCACACTCATCTCATCAGAATGACATCCTGATGTCGTTTCTATGGATCAGAACAGCAGCATCGATGCTCCCCTGTGATTCTCGATGATGTCAGTGTGTCCGGTTGATGTCATGCAGCTTTATGTGTGGCATCATATATAATATATATCTGAGGAACAAGAATTAAAGTCTGTAAATCAAAACAACGGGTTAAAATGCAACCATGTAAAAGTTTAAATTGTCAGGCGGTAGAGGAATTAGATGGTATTCAGCAGTCATCTGCTGCGTGAAAGAACAAAGACCAGAAAAGCAGGATGCCATGATGGTGGGGCTCCGATTGTTTTTTTTTTTTTTGACTGATAAAGGGGCTTTAAGAAAATCTACATATGTAAGAGGAACTCTCTTCTACTTTGATGTGGTTAAGGAACGTTGAAGGGATGCCATCACTGAAAACACAACAGCACACACGTTCAGGAGTGCCTGAAAAGAGAAAAATCATTTCAAGTGTGATGAGTAGTTCCGTTTGCTTTATTAAAGAAATGATGTCTCTCCCGTTGCCATGGAGACCGAAGTTACCTTACATCCAATGCATTGATGGGTGTTTTAGCTCTTTCTCCCCTCCCCGACCGACAGACACCGACAGACTGTCGTCGATAGGTCGCTCCCTCCGAACCACACCAATGAGATTTACAAGGTATCCCTGCTTTTCATCATTTTATTTTTCTGCCGTTGAAACATTTATGGGCGTTCATAAAGAAACACACCATTAGCGCTGAGGGGCTCCACGGTAAAGTAAGCATGGCGTCTAATAAATCACGTTTAATAAAGCCAGACATCTAAACGCGGCCCCCGTCATCATCCGGACTGAGTGAGCATAAATATTTAGAGGCGTCCGGAAACAACGGAAGAACGCTCGGAGGCGCGAAGGTTCGCCCGCGATTTATGACACGTCGTCAAGGTGGTGGTCTGACCTCTAGAGGGGGATGTAGGTCTGATGAAGGAAGGTGAGAGCGGACGATGCAGCGTTGATCACACGTGGGTCTGAGATGGATGCAAGATAAGAACACTAAACCGAAAAGCTGCTGGTCAGCTGTGAATTCCTGAGGGTGAGGGTTAGTGATGAGGGTCAGGGTTAGGGGTGAGGGTGATGTGATGGTGAGAGTGAGGGTGATAGTGAGACTGAGGGGTGAAGGTTAGGGGTGATGGTGAGGGGTGAGAATTAGGGGTAAGGCTGATGGTGAGGGTTATGGGTGAGGGTGATGGGGAGGGCTGAAGGTTAGGGGTGGGGTTAGCGTTGGGGTGAGGGTTGAGGGTGATGTGATGGTGAGGGTTGGGGTGATAGTGAGGGTGAGGGGTGAGGGTGATGGTGATGGTGAGAGTGAGTATGAGGGTTAGGGGTGAAGGTTGGGGTGAGGCTGATGGTGAGGGATACGGGTGAGGGTGAGAGTGAGGATGAGGGTTAGGGGTGATGGTGAAGGTTAGGGGTGAGGGTCAGCGTGATGGTATGTCAAAAAGTTGAAATTTTAACAGATTTAATGTCTTATGACAAAAAATTGAATTTTAGGTTAAAAAGTCAAACAAAAAGTGATTACTGTAATTTTACAACACAAATTTGCCTTTTTTAGTATTTAGTAATTTTTTTTTTATTTGAAATTGTGATTTTAAGACAAGTCTCAATTTTACAATAAAAAGTTTAAATAAATTTGAGATTTAATGACAAAAATTTGTTGTAAAATTCACCATTTTATAAAAAAAAATCCTCCAAAATAAAAAGTTGCAATATTACTAAAAAAATTCTTTTTAATTTCAGTCTGGATCTTATTCAGTTTGCAATTTTGCAACAAAAAGTTGCCTTTTTTTAGTGTTTAAGTTGTGTTTTTCCTTTCAGTCTCACAAACTGTGGTCTGTTTGTGAGGTAGTCATAAATCCAGGAGGTTGTGGAGGAATCCACCTGGAACTTATGGAGCTTCTCACATAACAACGCAGGCTGAATTGTATTAAAATCACTTGAGAAATCAAAGAACACGACCCTCAAAGTGCTGCCTGATTGGTCCAGATGAGAGTGGGCTCTGTGAAGCAGGTAGATGATGGCGTCTTCAACCCCAAGCCCATTACGATATGCAAACTGTAATGAGTCCTGAAAGGTGCTGACCTGCTTGTTGAGGTGGACCAGTAAGAGTCTCTCCAGGACTTTCATGATGTGAGATGTCAGGGCAACTGGTCTTTAGTCGTTAGGTTCAGCTGGTTGTGGTTTTCTAGGCACTGGAACAAGGGTTAGGGTTAGGGTTACTGCCAGTTTCTGACTGGTACTGCCAGTCTCTGACTGGTACCGTCAGTCTCTGACTGGTACCGCCAGTTTCTGATTGGTACTGCCAGTCTCTGACTGGTACTGTCAGTCTCTGACTGGTACTACCAGTTTCTGACTGGTACCGCCAGTCTCTGACTGGTACTGCCAGTCAGAGACTGGTGGTAACCCTAACCCTAACCCTTGTTCCAGTCAGTCTCTGACTGGTACTACCAGTTTCTGACTGGTACCGCCAGTCTCTGACTCTGACTGGTACCGCCAGTTTCTGATTGGTACCGCCAGTCTCTGACTGGTACCGTCAGTCTCTGACTGGTACCGCCAGTTTCTGATTGGTACCGCCAGTCTCTGACTGGTACCGTCAGTCTCTGACTGGTACTACCAGTTTCTGACTGGTACCGCCAGTCTCTGACTGGTACTGTCAGTCTCTAACTGGTACTGCCAGCGGCCGCGTATCTTCATGTAAATGAACCAGATGTGCCGTAGAGGTTTTACTGTCTGCTTTTACGGTCTCATCCTGCCCATCAGTCATCTGCATAAAATGTTACCTGACAGCAGGTGTAACCTGAAATGTCTGACAAGGAGGAAAAAGTACTGCGGAGTTGCGAGAGCGTGTTTCCAAATTAAAGCTAATTTTGCGGCGCTGCCTGTCGCCTGTCTAAAAGCTTGTTTGTGTCTTCTCTGCAGATGGAGGTGGATGCAGACGATAAGCGCCATCGCACACGCTCCAAAGGTACCTGCACAGCTGCACGCACAAACGGGCGGGTGCCACCGCCATCCAGGGTGACCTTCACTCCCCCGCCGCGAACACACACACGAGCAGGACGCATGCACACCTGCACACACACGAATCCTGTGGAGAGACACTGAGCTTCCTGCTCTCACTCCTCCCTCCTCCATCACGCTTTGATTTCTTTTATTTATCTATTCAATAATCCTTTTCCTTTTTTGTTTTTTTATTCTTAAAGGAGAAATTAAGGGCAGGAAATCCAGATTTTAAGAGTTCACATCTGAAGACTCTCAGATCACAAATCAGTGTCTGGTTTTCATTGAGTTAGGGGGGGTTAGGGTTAGGGTTTTTTCTCCTACAAGAATCAATTTTTATTTATTTAATAGTGGGGTAAAGAGTTCCGGTGGCTCCGTGGAAATACTCCGCTCGCTGGGCTCCGCCAGTCTCTTTTGTCATCTACACTTCCGGAAATAGAAGCACGTGTGTCACCATAGTAACTCGAATGCGGGCAAATGCATACGACAAATGGCGGAGTGCAGCGAGCTGAGTACTTTCAGAGTCTGAACTCTTTCCCCCACCGCCCCACTTCAAATCAAACGTATGGACTTTATTTGGTTTTTATAAAAAGCACGAGGCAGGAGAGCTCGATATGAGGAAAGCCAGATGTAAGCGTTGTCGCAGTCAAATCTCTTACTGTGGTAACACCACGAACATGACGGCGCACATCCTTCGCTACCACCCAGAGAAAAAAAACGATGTGGGCAAAGTTAAACAGCGGCCATTGGCACTGGCAGCTCTCCACAAACTCCCATCTGGATCAGACAAGGCGTCGAGGGTTAACTACAGTAGAGGTCTTCGGAACAAATCAAAAACCCGATGTTCCAGCCCGACCCGAATCGGATCTCGGGTCAATTCAAAAGACGTGACTCTGGGTTCGGATCGGAATCGGTACAGTTAGTCTTGGTCTAGTCAGTGCTCTCTGACAGGCTGGATCTGCGTTTACTCGAGAGGTAAAGATATAAGCGGTGGCAGCCAATGTCAGGACTCGGGGCAGTTTAATTAATTATTAAATAACGTGGCGTGTTTGTCATGAAACAACCATGTTGCCGTAGCGTGTTATTAGCGGTTTTTCCCGGCAGCTGTAAAGCACAACGGATCACCAACATGACAACGCTGGCTGAGAGAACATATTCACGATACGTCCCGACCGGTGTAGGCTATTAGCGTTAGCAGTTGCTACCAACAGCATCTGTATCCACAAAGAAAATAACGATGTGGATTTATTGTTGTTTACATCACGTAGCCTATGTAGCAACTGAACCGGTAGAAGAAGACAACTTTAGGTAAGAAAATCAAGTTTTATTCAACGCTAGACAACTTTAATACTAGCAACTATGGGCTGTATTGTCTCGGTTCTATTCAGGTAACTCTGTTCGATTCGTGGTCGGAAACTAAAGACTTGGGTCGGGTCGGTTCCGGGTCCATTCGGGTTCGGACTCCCAAACTTATGATAATAGCTCGGGTTGGGTTGGTTTCGGGTAGAATTTTCACTGGTCCATTTGGGTTCGGGTCCAAGAAAGTGGACCCGTGAAGACCTCTAAACGACAGCAATTGCGCATTTTTTAAATATTAAAACGTATTTAATTTTTATATTTATTTTTATTATTTAATAATTAAAATAATAAATATAATATATATATATATATATATATATATATATATATATATATATATATATATATTCTATATATCTATATATCTATATATATATATAATATAATTATGGAATATCTTATTATATAATAATAATTAATAATATTATTATATATTATTTTATTATATTATTATTTATTATTATGATTTTATATTTCATAATTGAAATATAAAAATCGCAATATTTGGTTAAATCGAAATGCAATACTTGTTTAATCAGAATCGCAATATAAATCGAATCGGGACCCAAAAATCGTAGGAGAATCGAATCGGCACAAAAGCGTATCGGCCCAGCCCTACCAGAGACGTCTGGCTCCTCTGACGGCATCTCTACGGGGTTGGGGTCTGCAGTCCACAGGATGAGTTGTCTTTTTCTGAAGACGATCCGTGGAGGACCTACCTGAACTTAGAGCCGTCACATCACCAAACTTCTGCTGGGCTTCAGCTGGTGGGCAGCAACCCTAAAGACGCGAGAAAAGACAATTGTTCGAAATATCAACTCAGCGCACTCTGTTTGTCTGTTTATGAGGTTGAGATGAAGATTAAGTTGCATCTTGTGGCAAATTAATGCAGAAAAAAATCCCCAGGAGTTCACATACTTCTTCCTGCCAACTGTAGCAGGACTGCTTCTAAATGAGCACATTAAAAGCTAAAATTCAAATCGACTCTTAACCCCTGAGATGCAAATGGCTATTCGGTGGAAGAAACAGGCAGAGGAATGCATCGCTTCTGACTGGATGGACTCACAGTCTCATTGCCACATTTAGCCATTATTAAGCGTTTAATGGTGATTTATTTCATCTAAACCTACACAGTTCAGATGTCACGCTGATCAAATATTCAGCAGGTTTCCTTTCATGTTTTTTACAGAGAGTTTGTGCTCCGGTCATGACGCATCTCTTTCTCTCTCTCTCTTTCACAGTGCCTGTGGATCCAGCATTAACCGAGCTTTTCAGGTCAGTGACACCCCCCCCCCCGTCACTCCCTCCGTGCACGCCCATCCCATGCATGTCAGTATGGGAGGCAGAGGCTGCTCGTTGCAGTTCTCCCACATGAAATATTAAATGCGAGGGCTTCTCTTCTTTTAAACTCGCGCAACTGGAGGAGCTGAATAATTCTGTTTTCGTCTAATGTACTTGGTGTTTTTAGCACCGTAGTCAATTATCAATTTATTACCCGCGCAGCACAAGTATTTTTCGCTTTTCACACCCACGGCCCCGACGTGCTCGTCGAGCGGAGTGGGCGGGAACCAGAGCACGACTTTATTTCACGTTTGAAAGTTTTGTTTTTCCCCTTCTCGGTGTTTCTTTTTTCAAGAGTTATTGTCACATAGCTTAAAATGAAAAAAAAAAAAGAGGTCACATTTAAAAGCTGAGTTTTAAATTAACACGCAGTATAAAATAAGCTACGAAGAACAGGTCAGGAAGTTAGTGTTTGGTTGGTTGTTTCTTCGTTGGAACGATGCTTATTATCGTTAACGAAAACGAACGAAATAACGAAAACTAGAATTGATAAACATTTTTGTTAACTGAAATAAAATAAAAATGAGAGTTTTTAAAAAAATGATAACTAACTGAAACTGTATTATGTGTTCATAAAACAAACTAAAATTAACTATAATAATGTCAAGAACGTCCTTCGTTTTCGTGTTTGTAATTTTTTTCCCTCATAAATAAATCCTCATTGAAATCTATTAACTTCGCTCCGCCGTACAACAACAACCTAAAAAAAAAATACTGTTTTTATAGTATTGATGTAATGATCTTAGGTATATGTGTGTGTTATCGATTGTTATTGATAGTGTGTCGCAAGTTATCGATTATCGGTATCGGTTTTAAAAAACAGTTATCGTTTTTTTATCGCCGTCAACGACCGTCCCAGCAGAATCCAGGAAATGTTTTAGCTGTCTTCCATTCAGACGTTTCCAGAAGACTTCAGAGCAACACTCCAGCTCCAGTTTCATGTTTGATGAAAATACCGTATATATAAGAATTTTTTGCAGAAAGCTCCAGAGATGGTTGAAGCTCATTGCGACTGCGAGAGCTTCCCGTGTTTGTCTTCATCTTCACGACAACACAATGTCATAGCAGCATCTAATGTTATTTTTTATTCTTCTTCATGATGGGAAACATTTCTCTCCCCACGATGAGTTTAATGCTTTTATTGATACAGTTTTGAATCGTTTGACATTTGAGTGATATTTCACAGGGGTTAACTCACTTTTAGCAAGGCAGCTAAGAGAAGCCTGGACCACCGTCTAACGTTGTTAGGGAGACGCTCAGCTGGCTTCGTTCATATTCGTCTAAAACACGTGTCAAACGTGGCATTTCGTTGTTACTCACAACGATAACGGTAGCTATGAGCAAGACGATTTTTCTGAACTAATGGACTTCAGGTGAAATAAGGTGAAATAACAGTGTGTCTTTTGTGTCATGAGGTGGGTGTCAGTCCTGAAAGAGTTTAATCTACGTCGGCATTTTGACAGCAAACACGGAGCTAAGTATGCTAAATTTAGCCTACAAGAAAAACAAAGAACCGCTTCCGCTTCTGAAACCAAGGTAATGGATACTCTTACAACCACAAACCCTGAGTTTAATATAATAATGACTTAAATGTTTGAAACTTGAATACATAATAAATACAAAAAACGTTATTTAACATTATAATAAAGTGTAGTTTAATTTATTTTGGTTTACATTGCATTTTGCTACATTCATGTTGTCAGTCCGGCCCTTCGAGGGCCACCATGATGCTGATGTGGCCCTCAGTGAAAATGAGTCTGACACCCCTGGTCTAAAAGAAAAGGGAGGGGGGCGGGGCTTGTTACCTGCCATTCAAACAGCACCCAGCGTGGAGCGGGGGGGCCTGAACCTCCGCTGATGTTGTAACAGCTTATTGACTCATGTTGCACAAGATGCAGCAAAGTCTCTTGGGAGGACAAGTGTTGCCCAAAGGACCTGAGTGGAGCTGATTAATTCTCTCCACCGGCAGCACAGATTAGAGACGCTGAACGCTCCAGATGACGTCTGCTGTGACGGAGGCCTCGCCGTTCGTGGAGGCTGAAGACGCTCAAAGGAATCCTCTGTCTCCGTCATTCTGGCTTCTAGCAAACTGGAAATGATTTTGGTAATCCTGGCAGAGCTAAAACAGGAAAAGTTGAGTCTGGTTCAATGTCAGACAGTGAGAAAAACAACTAGGGTGTACGTTTCTGTGGTGTTTTCGGTGTCCTCTACTTGTCTTTGCAAATTGCCAAATTCCCTCCACCCCCGTAATAGGTGTGAATTTCGTTTTGTCCTTGACTGTGTGTTTCTGGGCGGCTGCAGCTCAGATAAGCATCCCGGCCTTCCTATATATCAATAAATAATATTCCTCCTGGAAGATTAGCGTGTAGCCTTCAGCTGATATTCATGGATGGAAGAAGCTGGATTCTCCCTCCTGTTTCCCTCCAATCTTTCATCTCCCGCCACCGTCGCTCTCCCACTCCCTCCTCATTTCCTATCTCACTCCTTCCCACCTCTTCCTCGCGCCTGTCTCGCTCCCGCCTGCAGATAGTAATTAATCAGGAGATCGATGCGAACCCCATCTCCAGGCTGAGGTGTCTATAATGTCGATAATGCTGCTCGATGGCCTCTCCCCCCGGAGAGCTGGTAGTCTTCGGGGCAAACACGCCTGACTTTGCACAGAGCGGCCTTGACTGGGTGACGTTACATACTGTGTACGTCTATATGAGTTTAAAAGTGAATTTCTTTCTTTCATGGAGCATGTAGTTGCATACAGGAGACAGGAAGTGATGCATATTTGAAAGTTAAGATCAAGAATGCAGCTACAGTCCGTTATGCAGCAGTTTATTCTAAACAGAATGCAGATTTTATTTTCGTATTTTTCTGAATAAGTCCAGTCCCTAAGAAGCTCTGGGCCGTATAAGTGACTTCAGCTGAAGTGTGCTTCGTTGTTCCTGCTGCTGTCAGTCCTGCAGCCTCGTCAACGACCGGATGGCGATTCTCTTTGTACGTGGAGGACGATGGTGTTGAAGTCCATCAACAGGACTAGGGATGGGAATTGATAAGATTTTTTTCGATTCCGATTCCATTATCGATACTGTTTAATGATTCGATCCTTTATTGACTCTCTTATCGATTCTAATTTGGGGAAAAAGGAGAACAAACAGTTTTATTAGCATCATTTTTTTTTATTTAGAAGTCACGACCTTACAAACTCAACAGCGAGGTCAAAAGGGCCCAAAGCCTGGATAACGTGTTAACTGTTGTAATATGTAACTGTGCAAATACACAAGAATGTGTAACATTTTACTAACAGATTTTTCCAAATAGAAATGAAAAAAATCTCCCTTTTAAAAGGATATATGAGCTCACTAAGCACTCAAAAATAATAATAAAGAAAGATAAATACTATCAAATACAACGGAACAGTTCATAGTACAAATCTGTAAATACTATGAAGAATTAACAATTCTTTTGCAGAAAAATAATCATGTCTTCCAGCCTCTGAACCAGCCAGACTCTCTCTCTCATCACGGTCATCTTCTAAATGTAATGCAGAAGGACATTCGTTTAATAGCACAGCGTTAATGTTATAGCGTGTTTTACAAAGAAGCACATAGGCAGTGGGATAGCTACTTACCAGAGTTGCCAGAGGTGATCTTAGCTTGACTACTGCTGCTGGGTTGAGATCCATCAGTCCGAAGCGTCAAAAACACGACACTCGTTATCGCATGTTGTGTGCGCAAATGTTTCTGCATGTCAGTCGTGTTCCCTCCCGACGCTGTTATCTCCACTTTACAATGACTGCTAGTTGCCTTGTTGCCATCTTTCTTTGGTGAAGTGAAGCCAAACTTTGGAGCATTTGAACCTGGCGGGCGCCATTGTTGTTTACAACTGCAATGCGCGTGCTAAACCGACGTAACTTAATCACGTAAGTGCTTTCTGGAATTGACTGTGCGTAACTTGCGTAAATTACGTGAGATTCGTGCTGGTTGGAATCGATAAGAGAATCGCCAGATAAACTGCCAAACGATTCCATGGAATTGAAACACACGGAACTGGTTCTTTACAGGAACCGGTTCCTGTAGAGAACCGGTGCCTGTAAAGAACCAGTTCCTGTTGAGAACCGGTTCTCTACAGGAACCGGTTCTCGATTCCCAACCCTAAACAGGACTCGTGCATTAGTCCTGAGACGATCCAGATGCTGCAGCGGAGCATATCTGCACCGTCCACGGATCACGGGAGCATTTGAAGGAGGAGCTCCAGAAGATCTGCCAATGGGCCCGGGGAGTCTGCGGACCCTTCATCCAGCCCTGATGGAGAAGCTGAGGAGCTGGTCCAAGAACCGACCTCTGCGGGAGTGCACCTGTCGCGGTGATAACATCAGATGTCAGCAGTGGAAACGGCGAAGCCTGAATCCTTGAGATACGCCAAGGAGCAGCGAGAACCGAACCTGATAACACCACTCAGTCCTCCGGTCTGTCAGGTTGAAATTACAACGGGTGAAAAATCAATCACGTTTCATGAGCTTTTGGCTTTTTGGAGAGAGAGGAGAACATTTACTACGGAGTCATGGAGACTTTTAACTTCTTTAAATACGTTAAATGTATTGGTATTAAAGTATGTCAGCTGGGCCCTGCAGCGCGTTTAGGAGACACTCATTAACTTTTTTCATAAAATTGTGTTTCATATATTATACAGCATGCAGATCCTTTCATGGGTGATGCCCGAGTGGGGACTCCCTCTGCCTCGCGTCTCTTCAGACGCCACGCTGTTGGTTTAGGGTCATGTGATCCATCCAGTGGAAGCATCAAAGGTCCCTTTCGCTCTCCAAAACCCAAAATTTCCTGCAAAATTCCTTATTTCGAGGCTGTGCAACAACGAAGACACCGGAGCATAGACATTCGCTCCACGTCGCCACCGTCATTTGCATATTTACAGTCTGCCATGCTAATTGTGTTTATCGGGGTGTGTATAAGCACCAGGCGTGAGCTGGATGAGGAAGGACAGAGAAAAAAAAAAACCTGCCCCAGCCCCCCACTTCTGGAAATAAACGGTTTCTCCTGCGGTAATCCAATTTCAGAAGACAAAAAGAGCCATCTTACATAACTAGGACGGCACAGTCTTTTGCTAATTATGGTGTTAATGCTCAGTGAAGAATTCCCCTGATTTTAAACAAAGACCAGGATATTTCTGCAGCGTCGGTTCCTGCGACGCGGCGCCCGAAATAGCAGCAAGCCTCTCGTTATGCAGGGAGGAGATGTTTGCTAATTTGTCTGCGTGTTTTCAGGAAGATTTTTGAAAAAACTACAAATGGCACAAAACCTTCCCTTATGCGCCGAGGGTCGTGTCAGGGCCGCCAGGAGACGCAGACGATTCACCTCCCCGATGGTCCAGATGGGCCTGACTTCACCTTGAACTCGTGGATTTGGTCGTTGTTGGCGGCAAGCTCGAGCGCCAGGGTGTTGAGGACAGTTAAGTAAGTAGGGGTGTGAAAAAAAATCCATTTGGCAATACAGTGATCCCTCGCCACTTAACGGTTTAAGTTCCACGGTTTTAGTTATTCACCGATTTTTCTTAAATATATAATATAATTTTAAAATATTTAAAAAATCACTGAAACATCACAGGATGTTGTGTGCGTTCTCTCACAGTGAAGAAATGCTGTGAGCCAGCCTGGCCCCTTTAAGAAGGTAGCCTTATGGGTAATGGTGTGGCCTTATGGGCAATGTACTGTGTGTGTCGTGGGATGGCAGAATGAAAACAGGGTTAGATGAAAAGTGTAGTGAGCATCAACAGCAGCCCAGCATGTATAGATTTACATTCTCTGTTAACCGACAGGAGCCCAACAATACAACCTGTGTGATGTTACAAGTTCCTGCAGTGCCAGAATAAAGTTCCCGTTCCATGCAGAGAAAACCGGACTTTTTCTTTTGTTGTTGTCAGCGTGTTAGCCGCTAATTACGAGCCAAAAGTAGCACAATACCAGCAGTTTCTTTACTACGGTTCAGAGACCAGAGGCTGTGAAGGTAACAGAAAGACCACAGTTGAGCCTTTGACTTGTTTCACTGCAGTGTCTCGCTACTTTTTTGCGGTTTTTAAACATAGTTTAAACACATTATTTAGGCTCGGGGGACTCTGGATTAAGTTCGTGGATTTTGATCTTCGTGGGGAGGGGCGGTCCCCATTAACCACGAAAAATAAGAGATCACTGTATATTGCGATTTTTGGCTGCCCAATATAATATCGATTCTTCAGCTCCTAATATCGATTTTTTTTCCCAAAAACACTAATTATAGGTTGTTTAAATAGGTTGTTTTGAAGCAAATAGTTTTAACTCAATTCGTCCTCTGAATGATCAATATCATCTGATGAACATATACAAGGTTAGGGTTAGGGTTAGCTAACCCTAACTTGATTTTTCATCTCTACTTTTAATTTTGATATTAACTGGGTAGAATATCACAATACATTGTGATATCATGATAATATATCGAGAAGCACGGCCCTGCAGGAAATGAGCGAGCGAATGAAATTACCGAACGCGACGGTGGAACCCGACGAGCACATCGGCTCGAGCCATTCGCGCCGACGATCCTCCCGTCCTCCCGTCCTTTGTCTCGTGCGCCGTCCCTCATCCTCGTTACTGAGCGTGGTTGTCAGCGCTTCTTAATTACACGGCCTCCTCTGCTGGCGGTGGCGGCTCCGAGCCTCCACAGAGAAGTTCGTCGGATAATTAAAGGCGGCTAAAGCAAACATGAGGATATCAGTTTATCACCCCACCTGTCTCCCTCTCCAGCTTTCGTCTCTCCTCTCTTCCTTCCTCCTCTTCCTTCATTTCCATCCTGCCCCTTTCTGGTTCCTCTTTAACACTCTGTTCCTTCCCTCCTCCTTCCTCCCTTCCTACCCCCCCCCCCCCCCCCCCCCACCCCCACCCCGCCTCCTCCCTCCCTTCTCTTTCGGCTGTCTGGCAGAGCTAATTCCCTCTTCAGATGGTGCGGCTCTCATTTGCATTCTTATCAAAGTATTTGGACTATCCAACAGAAGCTAGAGGAAAGTGGGGGTCATTAATATGTTAATTAGCCCCCCACCCTAACCTTTATTGTGAGCACACCATCCATATCCTCCACCTCTCCCTGCGCGTCGCAGCTTTTAAGCCCCCGAAATGCCATAAGACTCTGTAGACATCCGTGCAGGCGGGTTTAGGTGTGTTTATCTGCGCTGAGGAAGAACGTGAACCTTTTAGAAATTAAACGGTTTTCTGCGTTAATTTGCCGTAAAGTGTGATCTGATCTTCATCTGAGTCGCAACGGCAGACAAACGCAGTTCTCAGGCAAACAGCCATTCATCATTTCTTCACTGAGCACAGCATTTATGCAGATAAAAGTGAGTGAACCCTTGGAGATGATGAAGCTCCTCTGGCAACCTCAACGAGCTCTCCCAGTGTCTCTCAACGTTCAGGAGGACGTTTGGACCAGAGCTGCTTCAGATCAGGCACTCTGTCGGGATGTCTGGGTCTGACAGGTCTGGACTCCGACTGGACCGCACCAGAAGGTGGATTTTGTTTTTCTGCAGTCATAACTTCTACTGAGCTTCAGCTGATGGACATTATCCTTGAGGACTTCGCAGGGCTTTTTCTATGATGTAAACTGGCGGGTGTCAACTCGCATTACAGAGCATTATCGCCATCTACTGTTAAGGAGTATGAATGACACGCATTTTTTTATTGTTTATTTTTCGCATTTCCTTCCCCAGGCAAAGACCCACGACCCACTGAAAACGGGTCTGCGACCCACTTTTGGGTCGCAACCCACCACTTGAGAACCACTGATTTAGAGAACCAGTGAGGCCACCATCTCCTCCAAATCCACGGAGAGGTCATTGTTAGCAGAACCAATCCACCGAGCCACATCCTGCAGTGAACACTGAGTTTGGGTTTACGTTCTTTGACGTAAAGCTTATTTATCTGCAGCATCCGAACCAAAGAAGCACGTAACCCCAACTGGGCTTAGTTGCAGGCACCTGCACGTAACCAAGCACGTGTTCGCCCTTGCATTGCACTGTCAGTCAGATCAGTTCAGCCCTGGGTTGCCAGGGTGACAAGTTCAGCTCCATATGGTGGCGGTGACGCCGCCAGCTCTGAGAGAGGGAGCTGGGGAGGTTGGGGATCGAGCCAGCGGACCTGTGATTGCTGCAGCTGCTCGACTATAATCCTCAAAGGCTCAAATCAGAGGCAGCTCAAGCTATTTTCCTGGTCGCTGAAGACGTTTTTCAGCTTTCATCCAGAAGGCTTCCTGGAGGTGAGAAGGGCGGGAACGTCTTCAAGAACCGAGAGAAGGAGGTCTGGTTACGTTTGATTCGAGCCCTTGAGGATCACCGTGACCTGGATGCACCGAGAGGGCTGTAAACATCCAGGAAGCTTCAAAGTCGGGAACTTTCCATCGGGATTAACAGTTGTGGGGAAAACGCTCCAGTTTTATATGTCTGAGAGAGACTGAAATCACGGCTGAGCTGCTCCTGATAATAAAGAGTTCTCAGGTATCGACTCCTCCATGAGAGGCGACGTCACCAGCTCTAAACCGGCATGAACTGGTTTCTGGACCGGCGATTTCACACATGTGCCGTCCTCTGACAGTTCCTGAGAAGATTCAGATGGCCGAAACAATTACTGTCTGCTCTTATCGGTTCTTAGAAGCGGTTATAAAAGGCCACATTCTGTGTTTTTCCACCTCCGTGAATAGGGGCGTGAAAAAAATTGATTTGACGATATATCGCGATTTTCGGCCGCTCAATATAATATCGATTTTTCAGCTTCTAATATCGATTTTTTTACAATGCTGTGAGTATGTTGTAATGGTTACTTAAATGTGCAAAAGCACTAATAATAAATAATAAATAGGTTGTTTTGAAGCAAATAATTATACGCAATTTGTCCCCTGAATGATCAATATCATCTGATGAACATAAACATAAAACAGCAACTTGATTTTTCATGTCCACTTTTAATTTTGATATTAAAGGTAGGGTGGGAGGTCTTTGAAAAAAACGGTTCCAGCAATCCAACTCAAGTGAGATTTTGAAAATATACACTCCCTCCCTCCTCCCAAAGGCTCCGCCTCCTCCTCTTCAGCCCACCCCTCGAAACCACGCCTTCACATGATTGTTTCTCAACAGCAGAAATATTTTTTTGTAAAACCCATATCAACTAGCTACTGCGTATTGTCAAGGTTGGGTGATAATAGTACTTACAAGTCTGAGTCTGAAAGCAACTCCATACGGATGGTAGACACTGGGGGGGGGGGTTGAAGCCACCGTGCTTCGTAGGAATAGAACTATGTGCCATGCCAGCGTCATAACTAAAGACAAAATCAATAAGCAGCATTTATCGGTTTGTGCATGAAGCTTATAGTTAACATAAGGTACCTATAGCATTCAACGATATTGGGAAAGGTACCATCAAGGATAACAACAGCCTACCTAACGGTGTCACACATAGTACTGTAGCCTACTTGACAAAGTTGCTAGCTTAGCGAAACATGCTGGAATATGTTCTTCATGTCAATCGATGGACAATAATTTTGTCATCATCTTTTATTTTCTCACTGACTGGGTGAATAGACCTACAATACCCGTAACCGATCAGTATGTTAAAATATTATATAATCAGAACGGCATCATCTTACCTATCCAGTAGAAACTGGGCCACCTTGGCGTCGGTCTGGAGCCCCTTTTCATTTTTTAGCTGGCGCCTGGTGCTGAAAAGCCATACTGATAACCACTCTTGTTCTGTTTCGTTCTTCGGTTAGCTTCCGCATGGCTGTTGTTTTTTAAACAACAACAGTTTTCCTTTTGATTTTGCTGCCGGTTGACGTCTTCTTTCTCTGCCATTGTTGCAACGAAATGATCTGTGCGAGCTAACTTGATTTCTGGCTTTCAAATAGCAACGCTGTGTCTGGCTCACCTGATTGCCAGAGCTAAGGGAGGGAGGGTGGGTGGGAGTGCATTGATATTTGATGGATGTATTAGGCAGCCAATATATGTAAAGATGATCAGTACATTGATTGGTCAGAGTTTTCCTCTGATTTCACCCTCTAGACCGGACCAAAACGTTTCGTTTTTTTTGCAAACATTCTATTTCAGTGGGTGCAATGGGAATGTGAAAAGGTTTTCAGGCAATATTGTAAAAAATGCGGTCAAAAAAGAGATCTCTCACCATACCTTTAACTGGGTAGAATATCGCAATATATCGTCATATCGCGATATTGTGATAATATCATACAGTGACCCAAGTATCATGATACATATTGTATTGCTTGGCCTTTCCCAATACTCACCCCTATCCGTGAGAACATATAGGAACTAAAGTGGGCCTTATTCCCAAATGTAGGAGCCTTTCGACAGTCCTGGATGTTTTCCTGTCAGGCTGAATCCTCATCCTCCTATTGCAAACTGACCTTCCTCTTTCTTCTAAAACTCTCACTTCACCTCCTCGTCAGGAAGTCCCTGAAAAGATCTGATGATTGAATTTACGTAGAAAAGAAGTTAGACGCCTCCAGTGCTAGATTAATGAGTAAATATGAATCCGAGAAGACCCCGCACTCGAACGTGCTTTCGTAATGACAACTGTCTTTGCTTTCTCGCCTGCTGTACTGAATCACTCGAGACGCCTGTGATGATTTAGAGGTAGAAAAAGACAGGACTCTCCTCTTCTTCCTTGCCCTGTAAATAGTGGAGGCTGTTTTTTTTTTTTTTTATAGTGCATGAAGGATGAGGATAGCAGTGAAGGATGAGATGAGAAGAGTCCTCACCTTGTTCTCAGCAACAATGAAACTCTCACAAATCTCTCCGTGCCACGCTGAGAGGGTGTTTAATTCAGCCCACACAGGGCACACCTAATAACAACTCTCTTTGAACGCAATTTCCTGTCTGTGGGAAATGATTGACAGCCGTGTCCCCGGTGTCAGGTGGCCGGCCACGCCCACTCCCTGACTAAGGCACAAATTAGAGAACGGCGGGAGCTAAATTACACCTTAGCAAAGACCTCTGCAACGAGGACAGGAAAGGGAGGCATGATGAATGAGAGAAAGATCAGAACGGAAAGGTGGAGGGCGAGTCGCGCCGGAGCGCGGAGGCGATTGGAGGGATTGGTCGAAAACTGCGTTTGTAGCACCGCGCCGGCAAACGCGCGGCTGCTGGTAGACGCGAGGGGGAACGCAGCCGAGGTAATGGCTCTGCAGCAGGACTGGAGTGCAGGAGGAGAGACACTTAAAGGCCATTTCTGCAGTCGGGATGCTGTTTACTCCCTCACACACACACACACCTAATCATCTCTGCTCTCTTGTCTATGTCGTGCTCTCAAAGCACTCAGACTGATATGCTAGCAGCTAGCAGAGTGGCACAATGAGAGTGTGTGAGTTCAGCAGCAGGAAGTGGACGGCAGGACTGATGAATCATTGAAAGCTGATGGACATCATCTGCTGTGGTCCCTCAACAGAAGCTGCTTCCCCGTCAGACCGCGTTCACTCGTACGTTTCAACGTTCAGTCCTGAGGTGCAGCGAAAACATCACGTTTTTAAACCATGATGTACGGCGGCTTCATGATGCGCCATAATGCCTGGGTCCCACTGGATCCTACCGGGTCCCACAGAGTTCCATCGAGCCCCACCGGGGCCCACAAAGTCCCATTGGGTCCCACTGGATCCTACCAGGGTAATAATAGTTTTGGATTTTCCATTAGTTTTAGTTTTTATTTTAGGTTTTTAGTTTAGTTTTTCCAAATTCAGTTAGTTTTAATTCGTTTTTAGAGCAGTTTTGCTAGTTGTTATTAGTTTTTGTTTTGAAATACTTAGTTTTAGTTTAGTTTTTATTAGTTTCAGTGTTAGTTTTAGTTTTATTTTGTAAATTAGGGTTGTAATTTTGGTTCAAGTGAAGCACTGAACTTTTTGAAGGCTATTGAATCACATAGTCGTGTTTACATTCTGGTCTCAATAAACATATTTATCAATACGTCTTCCCGCTTGTGGTGTTCCTGCGTATTTACTGACCAGCAGCTATTTGGTCACCGGTGGAAACAGTCCATTATAGTTACAGTTTTCTCCCGTTCCTTCCTAACGCTGACTGGCCTGCAGCTGTAGCTTCTTTCCAGGGGGCTAGCTTAGGCTAGCTTATCCAGCTAGTCTTGGTTAGCCTTCTTGTGTGAGCTTTTCAAATGGACTTTCAGATTCGTGGGTTTTTTTCTCCTTGAGAAGTATTCCACACATTGTATCACCTGCTTCTACAACATATTATTATTTTTATCGTTAACACAGTCATAGTCAAAGAAATCCCAAATAGGACTGTGCTGCTTTCTCCCAACTTTTGCCGCAGCCATCACTGCTGATCACTTTTTTTTTTTTTTTTTTTTTTTTTTGCAGTTGTTGTAGTACGGTGGAGCGAAGTTAATAGATTTCAAATGTTTATAAGAAAAAAAATTACAAATATGAAAACGAAAGACGTTCTTGATATTATTTTAGTTAATTTTTAGTTCGTTTTATTAACACATAATACAGTTTCAGTTTTTATTTTATTTCAGTTAACGAAAATGTTTTTTCAATTCTAGTTTTAGTTGTTTTGTTCGTTTTCGTTAACGATAATAACCTTGGATCCCACTGGGTCCCACAGAGTTTTCACTGGGTCTCCCTGGGTGCAGCAGTGCTGTGGAACCTGTTTATGCTACCACTTAATCAAGCTACATCAATAAATAAATAATACATTGCTATTTTAAGCTATTAACGAAACAAAAAAATGCCATTCCACTCTAAGTGACAGTGTGGGCAGGGTCCCCACAGACAAAACGACTTTGTATGTGTCCAAAACGTAGACTACTTCTACAGACACCACCTTCTGTTTGCTTTTATAAGTCTGTTCAAATTAACTAGCAAACGTCAAACACGTAGATGGACAAGAGTCCTCTGCTTCTGACACTTGTCTGTTTTGTATTAAGTATCTAAATACTATGAAAATCTATGAAAGAAGAAGCCTGTTCATCAGTGGGGGACCAACTTCTGCAGTTGAACCTTTACAGCGTTTACGCACGATAGAACACAAAGTCACGTTTGATCACACGAGTTTCTGCGAGATCTTGCGTCGGTTACTTTTTTGTCTCCAGTCTTCCATGTTTTTTTTTAAAAAGATTTGAAAACAGTCAAATGTGCAGCTGGCTTAGATAAAGTGAATAAAAATTCTAACGCTAAGAAGAACTGGATTAATGCAATAAAAAGGGAAGGTGTTGGAGGGCTACGCACCATCTCAGAGAGTCAGATCCAGGCTCAGTGGATCGCAGGACCAAGTTAGCATGTTGGTATGTACCTGAAAGTGCCGACCACTGTAGCCACATATGCGTATCACACGGTGGATGAGCTTTGTGAGGATCCAGCGCAGCTGTAACTTTGGTTCTCTCAGGAGGTGTGCAGCCCTCTAACCTCACAGTGCGGCGCTGGCTACATACAAACATGCTAACTTGGTCCTGCGATCCACTGAGCCAGCGCCGCCCTGCGAGGATAGAGGGCTGCACACCTCCTGTAACTTTGGTTCTTTCCGGAGGTGTGCACCCTCTAACCTCGCAGCACGGCGCTGACATTTTCTTTTGTTGTTGTTAGCGTGTTAGCCGCTAATTACGAGCCAAAAATAGCACAATACCAGTGGTTTCTTTACTACGGTTCAGAGACCAGAGGCTGTGAAGGTAACAGAAAGACCACAGTTGAGCCTTTGTCTTGTTTCGCTGCAGTGCCTCGATACTTTTTGGGGGTTTTTAAACATATTTTAAACATATTATTTAGGTTCGGGAGGCTCCAGTTCCAGTTTGCGGATTTTGATTTACGCGGGGGTGAGGGGGGGGGGGCGCCGGTCCCCATTAACCACAAAAAATAAGGGATCACTGTATATTTCTTGGCAAGACGATAAATTTCAAACATAAATGTAATCCGTTACATTACCCGAAAAAATGCGTAATTAAATTAGCGATTACTTTTTAAAGTTACATTATGGTTATTAAATGTGTGTAATAATATGCTACCACCCAAAACACAGAGGAGAGCAGATATATGTGCTGGTAGGATATTGTTACAATGTAGGAAAAAATTACAGTTGAGGCTATAATTTTCCGCTACGGTAGATAAAATTTTAGGTAGGAAGAAATTTCAGAACACCGGCACGTTGAGGCTGAAGGCCCGACGGTCCACCGAGTGTCTGCAGCGAAGACAGCAGGTGAACTGTGGGTTCACCTCCACCTGGTAAAGTGCTGCCAGCCCGACGTGAAGGGCCCTCGACTGGAGCAGGGCCCTGAGAACAGGCTCTCCACCTGGAGAAAGAGGGGTGAGAGGGGCACACATCCACGCGTCCAGCACATCCACTCCTACGACAGCCCTCATGATGCGCACCGAGACAAATGTAGAAACACACACACATATCTCCCGAGCCCTTGCACACACACACACAAACCCACTTCACATGTAGAGCAGCGGTCCCAGCTGAGTGCTTCTCTCCAACCTGGCAATTTCAGCCGAAAGCGAATCCTGCTAAAGTACACAGGGCATCACGCTGATTCCACAACAGGAGGGTTGAATAGCAGAGCGGCCTCGCCGCGGCCCCGTTACCGATCTGACAAGATCCGACTCTTCTGTTCGAACACCTCTCAATCCTCTACACGTGTGTGCGCATTTAAGTGAAGCTACATCTCTCTCTTTCTTTTTTTTTTAAACAATCGTGATGTGAGATGTGAGATTGCTGCTGTAAGGGGCGTATTTGACCCGGACAGGCCTCCACGCTAACGTGTCCATGTTCTGCTCAGTCTCGTCCACCTGGGGTTGATCTCTCCCACCTCTGGGACGCACCTCCTGACGAGGAGCAGGCCTGGCTCAAGTCTTCTCTGATTGGCCGTGAGAAGTCATTAAAATAAAACAAATTTGTTTTAAATCCTCAATTTAAAACAATTTTTTTAATTAAAATGTTAATCAATTTAAGTAATTGATATAAAATTAATTTAATTAATTTTAATTCAAATGTTTAATTTTAATTTTTAATGTTTAATTATTTTTTTATTTTAATTACTGTAAAATATTCATGACGTATTTTAAAAAAAAAATAATAAAACAAACCAGTTAAGTGTTATTCTACTGTCATCTTAGCTTAAGACAGTCTTTTTTTTTTTTTTTTTTTTTTTTTTTTTGCCATACTGGAATAAAGTGTAATTGCACATATACTCCAGTAGGGGGCAGTGGTGCTGTCATTTACACAGTGTGCGCAGGGAGTATTAGCTATATTGTGTCGGGGTTTTTTTGCATGGAGCAGGAGATATGAAGTGAACAAACCCTCAGGAGACACCACGGAAAGATATTTAACGGAGATAATGAGACAAACGAAAGTCAGCAGAAAGTTAAGATGAGGAAACATGACGATGCTGATGTAGCGCTTGACTTCACTGTGACTACGGTGGATCGATGCACTTTAAAACTTTACAGACTAAAAAACAGTTTCAATGAGGTTATTCTTTGTTATAAGTTGATCTATATTTCTTTCTTTTTTGTTTCTCCTAATGTTAATTAGGATACAGTGTTACGCAGAGGTGTCCTTATAACAATTTTATAGACAAATGATACTATTTATAGTCACGGTGGAGGGTGAGGGAGGCGCAGCAGAAAATAACTGAGAAGCACTGGCTTAATATGACAAGTGTCACCTTATTGGTTGAGCCTTTACATTCATGTCGGACGTAGCTTCAAGTCCTGTATGTTGATCACAGTTGCGATTAAAAGTTTGGGTGGGCCGTGGTATTCTGAAGTTTGGGAATGGCTGCTTTAAAGGACGAGCGTTTCCCGGAGTTGGTCACTGTGGCCAAAACATTTTGGACTAGTTTCCAACTATCGAGGCTGTAACTTATCCGTTTCTAGTCTCAGAACACCGCTGACTTTCAGCTTCAGTCTTTCGGGGAACTGGTCTTGATCAGGAAACTTCTCTGCAAAGTGATGCGTTGTCTCTACAAGTTGGCCTGGAAAAACATGCTGCATCCACTCAGCCGTGACCAGTCAAGGTTTCCTATTTTTCCAGCATAGCCGCGAGCATCGCGAACGTCGTGGTGAATGAGCTGTTTGAGAGGATTGCTTTGGAAGCATCTTAGTAAGAGAAGAAGCGTCCAACAGCGTTACCAAGCTAGCTCCAAGTAAAGACTACGAATGATGACTTCAACGATGATCAGAGCCAAACAGAAAGATCCGCTGAACCCGTTGCTCCTGTGGACATCTGCTGCCTGGAGAATATGAACTTAGAAGGAAACGCCGCCCTCTATGATGTCACGGAGAGCCGACATTAGAAAAAAAAACTCCCCTGAAGGAAACGTTCTTAGCATCTTGGAGGTATTTCAGTAATACTAAAGCGACATACAGTGATCCCTTATTTTTTTCGCGGTTAATGGGGACCGGCGCCCCCCCGCGTAAATCAAAATCCACAAACAGGAGCCTGGAGCCCCCGAGCCTAAATAATGTGTTTAAAATATGTTTAAAACACACAAAAAGTAGTGAGGACACTGCAGGCGAAACAAGACAAAGGCTCAACTGTGGTCTTTCTGTTACCTTCACAGCCTCTGGTCTCTGAACCGTAGTAAAGAAACCGCTGGTATTGTGCTATTTTTGGCTCAAAATTAGCGGCTAACACGCTAACAACAACAATAGAAAAAGTCCGGTTTTCTCTGCATGAAACGAGCACTTTATTCTGGCACTGCAGGAACTTGTAACATCACACAGGTTGTATTGTTGGGCTCCTGTCGGTTAACAGAGAATGTAAATCTATACACGCTGGGCTGCTGTTGATGCTCACTACACTTTTCATCTAACCCTGTTTTTCTTCTGCCGTCCCACGACACACACACTACATTACCCATAAGGCCACATCATTACCCATAAGGCTACATTCTTAAAGGGGCCAGGCTGGCTCACAACATTTCTTCACTGTGAGAGAACGCACAACAACATCCTGTGATGTTTCCGCGACTTTTAAAATTGTTTTTTGAAATTATATTATATATTTCTGAAAAATCCGCGAAATAACTAAAACCGCGGAACTTAAATCGCGAATTGGCGAGGGATCACTGTATCTTGATTTCTGGTCAGACCTCTGACGATAATTTATCACGGACAAATGCTGCAGACGACCCAGAATGCGTTCACTTCAACATTATCACCAAAAGAGACCTCCACGTTCGGGTTCGGTCCCTCGCAGAGGAAACGGCGAAGGAACTCAGCCGCACAGCAACACCTGCCAGTGATGCTTTGGGTGACATTTAGTTTCTAGGTTGCACAAGATGCTGCTATAAATGAATCATGAGGAAATCTGTGAGGTGTGAATAATAGATGGGAGGAGAAGTAAAAAACAAAGGAGTGCTGTTATTATTTGTTAATAAGACACTCTGGAGCATCACTAACTAGATCTCATTACCTCAGAACTCGCGGGCACGCGCCCTCCCCCGCCCACGCAAGCGCACACCTTGTGCGCACTTCCCACACGCCAAACGCACATGGAGGTCTCTCATCCTGCGCCACTATTTTTACCTGCGAAGCCTGTCGTTGCCTAGCAGTCTGTAATTACATCCCACGTTCCTCCGACGAGTGATTAGCAGCAGTGATGGATGGGTTAACACCGTCACCTAAAGAAGCAGAGCTAATTACGCCGCCGCGCGTGTGTCGTACAGCTGATACATGTGATAGCCCTCGCGGTCCGCCGCCATAACTGTGGGGCGAGCGTGATAAAGGTGGACGCGGGGTCTTCTGTTAATTAACAGATAAGACGTGATGAAGCAACCGCACTTCTGATTAATAGATCTGCGGGGCTCGGTGACAGAGTTCCTTCACTGTCTTCCAGTTTGTTTCATCAGGAACTGAACTTGAGTGACGGATTTACCATATTCCACAACAAAGTAGTGCATTTTTAAAAAATTACACTGGCAAGAAAAAGTAAGCAGGTCCCTTTGAATTAACTGGTTCATCTAACAGAAATTATGATCTTATGTTCGTCTTAACGGCAAGAAAAAAAAACAAAAAACATCCCCTAACTTTCATGAACCGGAAGAAAAAATGAGTGAACCCACTGACCAATTAGGTGAAATAAAAAAAAGCTAAACGGTGTCAGGAGTTTGCACACCTGATCTTTAGCCAGATCTGCTAAAGCTGCTATTAAGGGATAGCGGGTAGCGGGAGGTGCGTCCCCCTGCAAAGAACGCAATCTTCCACCTGCGCTAACCGCTACATTATCCATGGGAGTGGTTAGGGCGTTCCACCTGTTAAACCAATCAGTGCGTCAGTAGCCATTGCCTTTAAGAGCAGGTTGCGCTACCAACAAACCGCTATGGAGCGTCTTTTCATCCATATCAGAGCAGCTCTTGTGCGCAGCTCGTCTGGGACTCTGCTGTAGAGCTTCCTCCTCTTCCCTCCTCCTCCTCCTCTGCACTGATATATACATATAAATATTTTTACACAGACAATTCCTATCGTCTACCTGAAAGTCCCAGATAGTTGGTGTCCTCCCAGTAAACACGCTCTGGTCATCTATGGTTTAACTGGCGAGCAAGCTGTTATTTAAAGATGATCTCTGCTATTTTCTCAGGGGTTCAACTGAGGCCAAATCATGCGCTTTTATACAAGAGTTAATTCCAGAGTTAGAGACGTTTGTGCACATCCACATGTGACCAGGTGGTCACACATTGATGCCATTATGGACGTGCTCTTGTATTCGCCGACATGCGGGTTGCAGGTAGCGGGTGGTCTGACCAGCTGAGTATCTCGATATCTTGCAATCGCAAGATACCGAGTTTGCGGAAAGGGCAAAAGACACACCCATTGCCACACCTACAAAGTGAGTAAGGGAAGTCGGCATAACGGGTAGCGGCTTTAGGGAGCAGAAGATTGCATTAGCGGTTAGCAGAGGTTCCTAAACCCGCAGTTTGCGGGTACCGGCTAGTGGGTAGCGGCTAGTGGGTAGTGGATACTGGGTAGTGGCTTGTGGGTAGCGGCTAGCAGGAAGCTTCTAGTGGGTAGTGGCTAGTGGATAGCGGCTAGTTGGTAGCGGCTAGTGGGTAGCAGCTAGCGGCAAGTGAGTAGCAGCTAGTGAGTAGCAACTAGTGGGTAGCGGCTAGTGGGTAGTGGCTAGTGGGTAGCGACTAGTGGGTAGTGGCTAGTGGGTAGCAGCTAGTGGGTAGTGGCTAGTGGGTAGCGGCTAGTGGGTAGTGGCTGGTGGGTAGCGGCTAGTGGTTAGTGGGTAGTGGCTAGTGGGTACCGGCTAGTGGGTAGCGGCTAGTGGGTAGTGGCTTGTGGGTAGCGGCTAGCAGGAAGCTTCTAGTGGGTAGTGGCTAGTGGATAGTGGCTAGTTGGTAGCGGCTAGTGGGTAGCAGCTAATGGGTAGCGGCAAGTGAGTAGCAGCTAGTGAGTAGCGACTAGTGGGTAGCGGCTAGTGGGTAGTGGCTGGTGGGTAGCGGCTAGTGGGTAGTGGCTAGTGGGTAGCGGCTAGTGGGTAGTGGCTAGTGGGTAGCGGCTAGTGGGTAGTGGCTGGTGGGTAGCGGCTAGTGGTTAGTGGGTAGTGGCTAGTGGGTAGCGACTAGTGGGTAGTGGCTAGTGGGTAGCAGCTAGTGGGTAGTGGGTAGTGGCTAGCGGGAAGTGTACGATCGGGGCCTTGGAGTCCAATTAGTGAAATGAGTTTGCTCTGATTGAGAAAATCCTCCCAGACGTTTGAGGTCTGATGTTTAGAAGTTCGTCTCACGGAGAGGAGACGTCCTGAAAACGGAAGACCCGCAACAGAAAGTTGCCTAAACGGACTCTGCTTCTGTTTCGCGCCAACACGGGAAGCTCTACCCTCCACGACCTCAAATGAATGAATGAATATGAGCGGGTTTGTCCTGACCAGGAACAGCATCTCAGCGTCGGGACAAACCTGGCGGGAAACCTGGCGGCGCAGCTGGTGGAGGCGGTAACCGTGCTGATGATGCAGCCCAGAATGAAACTAGTTTTAGTAAAGGAATCAAGAGTTGGCGTCACCGGCTCTACCGCGCCGTGTTCGTCTGTAACTTGGATCACGTCTGACGGTGAACGTGGGAACAAAAACCCTTCCAGAGGGTTCACGCATGTCACTCTGTGCTGGTTCTTCGTCGTTCTTCATGACAACGCCGTCACGAAGAGGTCCGGCGCTGTTCATCCGTCCCTCTGCGCTTTACGAGACATTTCTGAGCGTACGAGGGTTCCTCTCTGCCCCCAGAACAGATATGGATTTTCTGTCACGTGCGGCAGGCGACCGTATTTCTCGTCTCTGCGTCCACGGTTTTTGTAGCCGTTTGAACGAGGGGATGTAGCGAGCATGTCTGCTTACACATGTAAAGTGTGTGTTTGAGTGTGTGTGTGTGTGCGTCTATGATTGCCACCACTGCAGCTGGGGCTGGGGGCTGAGTAATTGCCTGTCTTGGTGGGGGGAGCGTGGTAGCGAGCTAAAAGTCAAGTGCTCTCTTCCTGCTCTAGACCTCATTTGGATTCCACGTAGCCGGCTAGTGAGCTAGCGCCAGCCTTGGGCCTGTATTATTCATAACTTGACGGATAGCTCTCACTAAAAGCATTGGAAGTGGGCCAGGTTGGTGATGGAGCGGCGGGGTGGGGGGGAGGCGGTGCCGCTGCACCTCTGGAGGAGGAGGCAGGAGAGGAGGAGGAGAGGAGAGGAGAGGAGAGGAGAGGAGGAGAGGAGAGGAGAGGTGAGGAGAGGAGTGAAGGAAAGGAGAGGAGAGGAGGTGAGGAGAGAAGAGGAAGAGGGGAGGAGGCGAGGAGAGGGAAGGAGGAGAGGAAGAGAGGGGGGAGGAGGTGAGGAGAAGAGAGGAGGTGAGGAGAGGAGGAAAGGAGGAGAGGGAAGGAGGAGAGGAGAGAAGGTGAGGAGAGGAGGAAAGGAGGAGAGGAGAGGAGGAAAGGAGGGTTAGGGTACAGGAGAGATGGAGCTGGGAGTCGGGGCGAATCATCAGAAGAGCGTGACGTTAAAGAACAATTACAAGTCATTAAACTGCTGCAGAGGATGAACCCTCTTAACATAAAAAGCAGCAAAAAAAAAAAACAGATTTAGTGTTTATCAACAGCATGTCACCTTTTTTCACCTTGCCATTGTTTATTTAACAAAAATGAAGCAAAAAAGAAAAAGAAAACCCCTTATGTGGGCAGCGCTAAGCTCCTCCAGATGTTGCTCATCGAGGACGCAGTGTCCAGGTTTATTTAAGACCCGCTTCCCTCCCAAAACTTCTGGCCTCGACTGTTGAGAAAGCAGGAACAGAAATGCAGAGTGATCTCAAGCTGAAAGAGTGAAAGATGGCTGGCAAAGGAGGAGAAGAAGAAGAAGAAGCAGCCATCCACCCCCACCAGGCTCAGGAAGCCCTCTGCCTCCATGTGCACCAGCAGATAAGCTCCATTAATCAAAATCTGCCACTTTCCCTTCCAAAAAAGAAGAAAAAAAAAGAAGAGGGGGGGTAGTGAAAGCCATCAACCCCCGTCTGTGAAGTATCTGTCACCGAAACAGAAATTTACATATTTAATGGGAAGCTTTATATCACAAAAAGAGAAAAAAATCACAGTGTGGGCTGAAGGTTGGAAGAACAGAACTGGTTGGATCTGTGGAGCCTTGAGGTTCGGCTTTTATCGTTCCAACATCATGACGGAGCCGACAGAAATGTAATAACGGCACGTTATAACTAGGGCCAGGCAAGTTAACGTGTTATTATCACGTTAACGCATTAATTTATTAACGGCAACATTTATCTTATCGCGCGTTAACGCATGTTGCTCACATGCTTTTGTTTTGAAAAATCTGTTACTGGCTGCTTCGGAACCGGAAAATAATTGGCAGGTAAACTTATGGAAAAGCTAAAACAGACATGGAGAACGTTAAAAATCTGTGTACTTTACAGTTCTGGTAGCAACTCAGGTAGAAATATTAACAATTCTGTCTAAAAAAAATTCTGGACTGCAACAAAACTTTTGCGTCATTCCTCCATGTTCCATCAGATCTGCTCCATGTGTTCACTGTCCTGCTGTTCTCTAGCTGATTACTTCAGTGCAGCTCCATCTAGTGGCAGAGATGTGTAATGACAACAGAAAGTCCAGTCCTCAATTATAAAACAAATTCAGTTCTGTGGCCCGTTTTTTAATTTCGTATTTTTGATCCAAGTCTAAAATTGAAATATAAAAAAACAGGCATGTTTTTTAGATTAAAAAATGAAAAACATAATAAAATGTCACTTTTTAATTTTTTTCATTTTTTTGATTAACAACTGAAAATAGAAAAGAATGAATGATACACTGATTGGTAAAGTTACTGAACTTTAACATGGACATTTTCATTTTAAAGTTCTCCAGACGGAGGATTCAACAGAAACAAGGTTATTTGTAACAACTGACAAGTTAAACTCCCCGTTAAAAGTTTCTGCTGTTACCTCAGAAATTACCTGTTTTAATGTTCTGATTGTGGCTCAGGATTTTGTTGATAGACTTTTTTTTTTTTTTTTTATAAAAACAGGATGACATTAATGCCCTGGCAGTACCTAAAGTTGTCTTCTTCTACCGGTTCAGTTGCTACATAGGCTACGTGATGTAAACAACAATAAATCCACGTTGTTATTTTCTTTGTGGATACAGATGCTATTGGTAGCAACTGCTAACGCTAATAGCTTACACCGGTCAGGACATGTCGTGAATATGTTCTCATCCAGCGTTGTCATGTTGGCGATCCGTTGTGCTTTACAGCTGCCGGGCAAACCGCTAATAACACGCTACGGCAACACGATTGTTTCATGACAAACACGCCACGTTAATGAATAATTAATTTAACTGCCCCGAGTCCTGACATTAGCTGCCACCGCCAATATCTTTAACTCTTTGGAGTAAACACGGACCCAGCCTGTCAGAGAGCACCGACCGGACCCGAGACTAACTGTACCGATTCAGACCCGAACCTGGAATCACATATTTTGAATGGACCCAAGACCCGATTCGGGTCGGGTCGGAACCTCGGGTTTTCGGGTTTTGGGTTGTTCCGAAGACCTCTAGTTCAGTCTTCTTCTAACTGTGGACTTCAGGGTCAGGGTCAGGGTTAGGGTTAGGGTTAACTCTAACCCCAACCCTGACCCTTCAGCGCTCAGTGAGGGTCCTGAGATGGAGCAGTTGAGGGTTTCTGTGTCTGGGGTACGTTGGCCGTGACGCCCAGTCGCTTATGTCTTTCCCTCTCGGCGTTGTGCCAACACTCTGCTTTCACGGAGGTCGTCAGTAACGTGACCTCCTCCATCTTCTGCTGGCGGTCAGGGGTCCCAGGTATCTGTTTCCTTGACTGGCTTCATCTTTGTTAAACAGCGTCCTGTCGTTTGTCTGAGGATGTTTTTGTACCCACGGAGACAATCGTTCGGTTCGTCTGATGCTCCTGCAGGATTCTCAGCCGCTAACGTTCGGCTGAATCGCCTCCTGAGCCTCGTCGTGTCCTTTAAGCGCAGCATAGAGCAGCTCGTCTCCGCCGTGTATATTCGCTCCTCTAATGCACTTTCAAACGAGCTCTGAAAGCCTTTCAGGAGCGGCGCTGCCAGATTTACGGCGAGAGCTCCCATTTGTTTATTTTTTCTCTTTGTAATTTCCTCCTGTGCATCATGACGAGCCCGCAAACTACCTCCCTGACATTACTTGGCGTCAGATAAACAGGTGGTGTTTATGCTTTCTTTTTTTTCATCCCCCTCTTTTTTTTTATTTTTATAACTGCCTCCCCGAGGAGCGACATCAAAGAGAATAGCAGATCATGTGTGGCGAGCGCCGAGCGTGCCAGGGGGATGTCGGCCATGACATGGGGAGGCAGGGATGGATGGATGGGGGGGCGTGCAGCTGCTCAGGGCCAGCTTCAGGCTCGGGCACATCCTGACCCCTGACCTCTGAACACCCCCCCCCCATACACCCCCACCCCCTGGCCAGCCCTCCCCTCACAGGAGCTGCCAACTAAATTACATCACTGTCAAAAAAAAAAGCCCTCCTTCGCTGGTGGAAAGTCACGGACCAGTAAACACGGAGCACGACGGGGATCACGACGCAGGCCTGCCGCTCAAGTCTGCCGCTGCGTGCCACGGCTGCAGCAGAGCACGAAGCCTTCGGCGCTAATCGCCGGCGGATCCTGTGGAAATAAGAAAAAAACATAACCGTGTTTCCGAGCCGATCTGCGGCAGCTCTGCTGCTCAGCGAAGACGTGAGGCTTTAAAATGAGTCAAAGATGTGGTTCAGAGCACCTGAACGCTCAACCGGGTAAAACCTGTCGGTTTTTAAGCATCACTGGACAACAACAGGAGGTCTGTGGAGGGGTGACGACATATCTTTTAAAGAGATGTGAAGTCAGTGGGTAAAAATCTAAAAAAAAGCTTGGATAAATGAGCACCAAACACCTGCAGGTGCGTCAGGGTCAACACAGCAGCGATGCTGTGAAAGGATGGATGTAATTACACCTCCAGACGCTAGGTGGCGGCGCAGGTTCTCGTTTAGCTCCTTTCTGGAGCCGAGGCAGCAGCAGAGCAAAGGAGGCGTGTCCTCCGTAAAGCTGGAGTTGATGAAAAAGACAGAAGTAGCAGAGGGAGGGAACGACAGTCGTCCTACGGAGCAACATGACGCCGGCGACATGACGCCGAACTCGCCCTCGTTTTACTACGTTGACCTCAGTTCTTTGTCGGTGCTGATTGGGTTTGTTGTGAACTTCCCGGCCCGGCAGCACCCGTATTTGCATCGTTGAGGGACCTGTTGGATGACTTCCTGCCTCTTTGGTCCTCAGTGTTTGGGATGAGATCATAGCGGATCATAAAAGACGAAACAGGAGCGACCTTGGACACAGTCGTGGAAACGACTTCCAGGGCTGTAGCGATATACTAATCTCACGATACGATACGATACACCAGCCGTTCCCAAACTTCAGAAAACCAAGGCCCAATTTGAAATGTAAAAAATCACCGCAGCCCACCCAAACCTTTAATCACAACTGTGATCAACATCCAGGACTAGAAGCTATGTTCTGACATTAATGTAAGGGGTCAACAAATAAGCTGTCACTTGTCATATTAAGTTAAGATGATGGTAGAATAACACTTAACTGGTTTGTTTTGTTACTTCTTAATGTTTTTAAATCATGTTGTTAATATTTTACAGTAATTAAAAACATATTTTAAAAAAGGATTTAAAACATATTTGTTTAATTGTAATGATCTCTCACGGGCCCACCTGCAGTACTGGGACGGCCCACCAGGGGGCTGCGGCCCACACTTTGGGAATCACTGCGATACATGATACCTGCTGCCCAGCTGAGGCTCTCGGCCGCTGAGCAGGTAGGTCTCTGACCCAGTAGGCGGCAGCGTCCTGATGACTGAATCAATACATCGTTCGTACTTCGGTATTTGCTGTCAGAGTGAAGACAAATATGAAGGAAATCTTATCTTGTTCTCTCTGTTTGCCCATATCAGCTCACTCCATCAGCTCATCCAAACAAACAGCTACTGTGACGGCTTCCACTGTGGCTTTCACGGACAAATGGAGAAGCGGGAGAGGAAGGAATTCCTCCTCCTCCTCCTCCTCCTAAATGGTTGATGGGCCGGCAGCTAACTAGCCGGCCTCCCCGCGTGCGTCTGGGAGTCCAGGTGATTGATTGAAGTCATTACGCCGGTGGAGAGACTCCTTACCTGGCTAATCCAGGCATGATTTTAGCTGCAGGATGACAGATAGCCACATTACACCCCCAGAATCAGCTGCTTGATGAGCTCTCCTGCTCACACTTCCACCTGCAAATCTTCTAAAACAGCTCACACGACGGCGCACGTCAAAACGCGAGGGCTTTCATAATTCAACACTGGAAATACTGCAAATCTTGAGGTACGTTTCTCAGATTTGGGCCATTTATAATTTTAAGCCCTTTCTAATGAGGCCCATTTTCTCAGAGTCAACGACAGGCCTGCTTTAAAATGAATACATCCCAGCTGCTGCAGGCCACGTTTGATTCGCTCTGGCATCAAAATAAAGGTAATAAACATGTGAACGTCCGCGGAAGATGTCTTGAAAGCAGCGTATGTTGCTCCAAAATCTGGATGAGCTTCTTCGAGAACACAGTTACAACGTGACGACCGCAGATCCAGACGCCTCCGAGCTCAGAGATGTTGACTGAGCAACGTTAAGGTTTCACTCTTGACCTCCAGCTAAAATACAAGGAACTGAAATATGGGTAAAAACTTGACTCGATGCTACTGGAACGATCTGTTTTTACTAGGGCAGGGCAAGTTAACGCGTTATTATTATCGTGTTATCGCATTAATTTATTAACTGCAACATTTATTTTATCGGGTGTTAGCGCATGTTGCTCACATGCTTTTATTTTGAAAAGTCCGTTACTGGCTGCTGCAGAAACGAAAGAGAAGTGGCGGAAAAACATGCAGAAAAGCTAAAACAGACATGGAGAACGGTAAAAACATACATCAGATCTGCTCCATGTGTTCACTGTCCTGCTGTTCTCTAGCTGGTTAGTTCAGTGTGGCTCCATCTAGTGGCACAGATGTGTAATGACAACAGAAAGTATAAAACAAATTCAGTCCTGTGGCCGGTTTTTTAATTTTTATATTTTTGATCCAAGTCTAAAATTGAAATGTAAAATAAAACAGGCATTTTTTTTGTTTGGTTTTTTTTGTGTTAGATTAACAAATGAAAAACGTAATAAAATATCCATCCATCCATTTACTATATTAACTATACCTGTTACATCCTCAGAAGGGTCATGGGATCTGCTGGAGCCTATCCCAGCCCGTAATAAAATATCAATTTCTAATTTTTTTAATTTTTGATTGACAATTAAAAATGGAAAGAATGAATGATACACGGATTAGTAAAGTTACTGAACTTCAACATGGACATTTTCATTTTAAAGTTCTCCCAGACGAAGGATTCAACAGAAACAAGGTGATTTGTAACAACTGACAAGTTGAACTCCCCGTTAAAAGTTTTTTTAAATTACCTGTTTTAATGTTCTGATTGTGGCTCAGGATTTTTTTGGTAGACTTTTTTTTTTTATTATCATAAAAACAGGATGACATTAATGCCCTGGCAGTGGCAATAAGCTTTATTTTATTTTACATTTTTTAAGATGAGATTTACACTAAATATGTGTTACTGACAAGTGCTGATGTTAAAAGTGTTTGAACAACAAATGTTATGGCACTTTAGTTCATATGGCAGCAGAACATTTAAATAAAAGTGACCTTTACTCTACTTTTGAGTACGTTATTTGATTTTGCGTATACAATGCGGGAAATCATGCGATTAATCGCGATTAAAAATTTCAGTCGTTGCCCAGCTCTAATTTTTACCTGACCTGAAGTCTTGTTTCAAATAATTATTTTGTCTAGGGTGCTGAAAAATGAAGACCGGACTGTTTTAATGATATTCTGCTCTGGAGGAGGAGGAGCATCTTTTAAAAACATTTCTCTCACACATTTGTTGACAAGGGGAATCAAAGACTCAAAACCTTTCATGGATTCTCCCTCCGTGCCTTTTTTTACGTGCTTAGCAGCGCAGCTAGCGCAACATGGCCCCGTCTCTTTCCGATTCGGGGTCGTACTGCAGACGAAACACTGAACCGTTGCTGGGAGGCGACGACCTTTCGTGTTTTATTGAAACGCGTGACCCGGCGTCGTAATCGTTGGTCTTAATGAAGAGCGACAAAAGTGGAACCGCGGCTCGTAAATTCTCGCTCACACGCAAAAACCGCTGGAGTTTGGCAGTGGGGATTATTTCAAGACCGCGGCGGCGGAGTAAATGTTTTAAGAGTTTCAGGGCAGTCTGACAGTCATCAGTGTGTTTGTGTGTGCTAGCAGCTGATATGGAAGCTGCAGCCTGAGTAGAAAACACCCCAAATTGCAGCGTCTGCTGTGCACCGAGCTTTTCCTGCACTGAGTCTCTGCCTTTTGTTCTCCTCTGCAAGCGGAGCCTGACAGCTCTGAAATGATCCTCTCTCCTCTTCCACACACCAAACTATCCTTTTCTTTTCTGCTCCTCTACCTCCCGTTTCCCAGTTTTGCGGCGCACACACAGAAGAAATAAAATAAAATTACACAGAAACATACATCCTCTCATCCGTCTCGCTTTAATTTTCCTCCCCACCTCTCATTTTTTTTGTCTGCCGTTTTCTCTCTTGTTTCTCCCCCCCTCACTGGCTGGGCTGTGAGGATGCTGAATCCCTCATGGATTTCTGGAGGGTATCACCATGGCGACGGGGCTCTGCCACACGTGCCTTTAGATCCTCCTGCTGGATAGGAAACACATTCGTGGGGGGGGTGCGTCTCCTGCATCTCCAGTCTGCTCTGTGGAGGCATCAGTGCCGTTAAGGGAGCCAGGAGGCTAACTGGGAAAGAAGGTGGAAATAGGAAGTGAGTCGTTCATGTTGGTCTAAACTGAAGACAGAGAAGGTGGACGAATGGAGGGAGACTGAAACGGAAATTACTTCCTGCTCAATCATCTCCAGAAAGTACATTGTGTCCTTAAAGGACAAAGCTAAATATCTGGAATACTGTCTGGGTAAATGGGGAGGGTTGTGTCAGGAGGCATCTGACGTAAAACCCATCACAAGTTAAAGATCTGTGGTGTCAACTGCTGGAGGGAAAAGTCACCAGAAGTTCCTATTTCTTGTATGACTTCATCAGTTGTGGAGGATCTTTAGTCCGTTCTTCTTGACATGGATGTGTTTGGACTTCTGCACAGTTCCCTGAAGGTCCCACCACAGTTCCCTGAAGGTCCCACAACAGTTCCTTAAAGGTCCCATCACAGTTCCCTGAAGGTCCCACAACAGTTCCCTAAAAGGTCCCACCACAATTCCCTGAAGGTCCCACAACAGTTCCTTAAAGGTCCCATCACAGTTCCCTGAAGGTCCCACAACAGTTCCGTGAAGGTCTCCCACCAGTTCCCTGAAGGTCCCACCACAGTTCCCTGAAGGTCCCACCACAGTTCCCTGAAGGTCCCACCACAGTTCCCTGAAGGTCCCACCACAGTTCCCTGAAGGTCCAATCACCATTCCCTGAAGGTCCCACAACAGTTCCTTAAAGGAGTTCATGGTCGACTCAGTGGACTGAAAAAGGTGTTCAGGCCCCTAATCATCACACTTCCATCACCGTGCTTCACAGTGGCTGTGAGGTTGCTGTTGCGTTTGTTGCTGGACTTCAAGTCCAAACACCTCCACATTGGTGTCATCCGTCCAGAGGATGTTGTTCCTGAAGTCTTTTGGTTTGTTCAGGTGAAGTTTTGTGAACCTCAGTTGTGCTTCCGTGTCCCGTTTAGACAGAACATGCTTTCTCTAACAAACTATAACATTGACCTCGGGATCAGCTTTCTGGGACGTCCAGTCCAGAGGAGACTGGCAGCTGTCTCGGGAGCTTTCCACGTTTGAATAATCTTTCTCACACCAATGACCCCCTTCCAGATTGGTGTGTAGAAAAAAAAAAGTGACTGATAACAGTCTTGGTTGTTGTGACACTATTCGTATACGTTGTGCTTAAATAAATGTGAAATGCATCGGGGGGGTGGAGCAGGAGAGGCTCCGAGGAGAATAAACATGAAGGGGGAGCGTTGGTTGGCGGGAGGAGAGCGGGAGGCAGAGGTGGCAGCAGCATCCTCATCCCCCGTGTCAGGGAGACAAATAGAGCGTGATGCTAATGAGCGGCTAAAGCTTTAGCCCCCACTGCGAACAGCCGCTAATGTGACTGCTCATAAAAGCACCGTGGAATTCTGTCGCATTCCAGCAGTCGCTCAACTGTCGAGCGAAATTAGCCGAACAGGAGCTCTCGTCGTCCTGCCTCTCCTCTTCCCGTCCTCACGTTAATGCCTCCGAAGCGAGGCCCTCCTGCTTCCAGGAGGATTTATCCTGCATTAAAGGGCTTCTCGTTCACACTGTAATAGAATTTATTCCATCTTGGAATGCTGAGGATGCCCACTTCAATTAAAAATGAAGTGGTCTTCTCGCAATCTGAGGCTATTTTCTTCTCTGATTGCTGCCTCTCGCCTTCTTGGAGGATTTTTCTTTTTTTTTTTTTTTGTCACTCTTCCAGGGAAACTTCAAATCGTGCTGCGTTTTCTCATCACCTTCCTTCCTCTAAATAACTTCTTTTCAATTTAAATACCACTTGGTTATTTCTGGAATTTTAATTGCGGAGGGTACTGAGTGGGACGCGGCACCCGCGACGATGAATGTTGCAGCCAAGGTCACTCGGCGGCGGCGACGGCGCCAGGGAGCGGGGGGTTGCCAGGCTGTGGAGGCTTCCCGCAGCTTCGTCATTGCAGGGCGAACGCACCTTTCGTGGGCGTCGCCGCTGCCTGACAGCTCAGGGACGAGGGGGACGGTCCAGACCCAACTTTTCCTCTACGCGGCGTGATTAAAAGTCATTTGCATGCGGTGGAGCGGCCCGCTTTCTGCGGGCGCGCCGCCGCGACACAAATGGGTGGAACTTTGAGCAGAGTCGGGCTTTAAATCTTCATCATCTTTGTTTTTACAACATCAAACCGGGATGATGAAGCTGACGGGAACGGCCTTCTTTCACCTCTGCTAAAATTAGGAAAGTCCTGTCTCAGAGTGATGCAGAAAAACTAGTCCATGCATTTGTTACCTCCAGGTTGGACAACTGCAGCTCCTTGTTAGTAGGTTGCCCTAAAATGAAGCTCTGCAACAAGAGTTGTGAGGAGGATCACATCTCCCCAGTCTGAGTCATTGGCTTCCTGTTGAATTCAGGATAAATCTTGATGTTCATGCCCTCACATGTAAAGCTCTTAAGGGCCTAACTCCACGTTCCACGTCTTCCCAACAGAGCGCTTGACTGCAGGCTAGCTTGCGGTGCCTCGTTTCCAGCAGTAGAAAGAGAGGCAGAACCTCCAGCTATCAGCTCCTCTCTGGTGGAAACAGCTCCTGGTTGGTGCTCTCTCCACCTTTAAGGTTAAAACTAGGGCTGGACAAGTTAACGCGTTATTATCGCGTTAACGCTGACATTTATTAACACCGACATAAGTTGTGCTGAGCTACAATCATTTTGTTGGATTTTGTTTGTAGACTTTTTTTTATAAAATAGTATGACATTAATGCCCTGGCAGTGGTAATATGCTTTATTTTATTTTACATTTTTTAAGATGAGATTTACACTAAATATGTGTTACTGACAAGTGTTGATGTTAAAAGTGTTTGAACAACAAGTGTTATGACACTTTAGTTCATATGGCAGCAGAACATTTAAATAAAAGTGCATTTTATACTACTTTTGAATTCATTATTTGATTTTGCATCTTCAACACGATTAATCGTGATTAATCAGGGAAATCATGCGATTAATCGCGATTAAAAATTTTAATCATTGCCCACCCCTGGTTAAAACTTAATGTGTCATTATTTCTTGTCGTCTCAGACCCCCAACCGACCGTCTGCCCCCCCTGAGTCTGGTTCTGGTTCTGCAGGAGGTTTCTCTCCACTGTCTCCTCATGCTTCCCTGCTAGCTGCTTACGTGCCTGGCGGCAGTTAGCATGATTGATGGTTCCAGCTGGCTTCACGAGCGTGCAGTGATCAGACGCCGGTTGCTATCCCGGATGAACCCCGCGGGGTGCGTCCTTTTCGAGCTGGAGCACGCCGAGGAAGCGCTGCAGGTTTAAGGAGATGGTTGGAAGCTATGCTTTGGCTCGCTGGGAGACTTACACACCAGTACAAACATACAAATACAGCATTTTAGAGTTATGAGGAGGCTAATTTTGTCTCTTGGGTTAGGCGTCGCAGTCCACTTTCAGCGACCGTAGCTAAGCCGGGCTCGTGGGTTTTTTTTTTGTCAAGAACTGGACTTGAACAACCGAGGTCGACAGCAAATCAGCAAATTCCCAGAATGCCGTCACCTCCCTCAAAATGTGTCCATGAGGCCGACTCTAAATGCAGACAGATCAATTTAATTGCCCCCACAAGCTGCAGTTTAAAGCTGATCTTGTAGCTTGGGGGCCCCCTGGTGGCCGCGGGGGCTCCGTGCGTCCACACAGAGAGGAACATTAGCTAACGCCACCTTTAGCGCCTCTTTAATTCAGAAACATCTCTTTTTCTCTTTTTTCTGCAGCTCAGAGCTCCACAGGAAGTGCTGCCTTTACACTGTTTTATTGTTAAACTAAAGGTAGGGCTGCGGTAGAGAGCCAGGGGGGAGGGGTGAGGACCTGTATCTATCTATCTGCCCCCCCCCCCACCCCCCCTCCACTCACCTCTCCTGCTCTCCTGCCTTGGCAGCCGGTAACCTGCTGGGACCGGCCCTTGATTTATTTGGAGAGGGCCCTGGAACAGAGGGGCCAGGATGAGTGGCATTTTAATGTGCTTTTGAGATGTTTGGTCACAAGCGCTATTGATCACTGTGCCGCAGCTCCGGCCCCCCCCCATCCCCCCCGACCCGCGGTCAGTTTCGCTGCCCTGGGGGAGAGGTTGTCAGGCAGCGTAAGAGTTTCCACGTAGGTTCAGATTAATGAAATGAGGCCCCTGGTTGCGGGTGGCGCCGGTGGGGGGGGTTCAGACCATCAAGGAATCCCTGGGCCGGCTGAGATTTAGCCTACCTGCTGACACCACCCTGCCTGACACACGTGGGCATGTTTGAGGAAGGGTTGGGTATTGGATGGTGGAGGAAGCAAAAATAGTCCTTTTAGACCATCATCAGTCCCCCCCCCCCACTTCTCTTCCCCTCGTAAACAGCCTTGTGCCACTCATTCACACTGACTCTTAGTAGTCCACACTAGAAAAACATCCAGAGGTTGTAAAAATAGGATCTGAGGACATTTCATAGCCGAGTGAACATGCCCAGAGCTGATACAGCCCACTCCAGCTGGGGAGGGGGGGGGGGAGGGGGGGGGTTGATGGTCAAAATGCTCATAACACCGACTGCGTGGGTGCATCTCCTCATCACGCACACGCCGCATGGCGGTTCAGGACTCGCCGAGCTTTGATGAATCAAATGGATTAAGCTCCTGTAATCAATACCCGGGGCAAATACAGATTATCAGATTATCAGATTAGGATCTTTTCCTCCGGTGCCAAAAAGGGAGCCGGAGAATACATCAATACCTGAGATTCAATTTTCAGGCTCCGAGTCGTCGTCCCCCTCCCCCTGCAGTCGAGTCCACACAAGCCGTCAGGTTTTTGTTGCTCTTGGTTCACTCGGCGCGCCGGTCCGGCGGTTGGTCCGGATCGGCTCTGTTTGATTCTGATCCGTCTGGGAGAAACGGATTAACGCCTGATGAGAGCGTCTCGGGCTTGTTAGGCAGGAGAACCTGAAGAGAGTCATCATGCCTGCTGTGCACATCTGTGACGGGAAAGTTGAGGAAATGTTTCCTGTCTGGGTCAGCTCAGGTTCCCAAAATGTTCTTTATTTGAAAAATGTCAGAAATAGCTCTCATTTATTGGTCTGATTTCTTGCTTTTTGTCATTTTCTTCAGTGTCAGAAGTTAAAATGCACCAAGGTGACTCTGGCCTTGAACAGCTCGGAGGCGCCGGCCTTCACAAGCGCGGTTCACCCTCCGGTCCAGTTCCCAGATGCCTGGAGGTCCCAGGTTTATCTGGGACAAACACGAATACGCGAGTAGAAACAAGCGAGCATCGTCACATCAGGAAGAAGGCGGCTTTTTATGTGTCAGAGATGGAAAACGTGGCGATGATGCAAAAGCGACAGCAAAAGACACAGTGAAGAGGCTGGAAGAGAGCTTCATTGTCCACACTAGGGAATGTAACGATATAGAAAATATGATATCTCGATTATAGTGACAAATTATCACGGTTTACGATATTATCGCGGTATTCTTCATTGCTGTACAAATGTCCAAAAAACACATACATTTAAATAATTTCACAAAATCTTGTCATACTAAAACATCATAAACCAAAATCTTATCAAAATAAAACTTTCACATTAGGGGCAAACAACTGGCACAGAAAGAGGTTTTATTTTAAATGAACAAAATAACTAACAGGAACAAAGCTAATTTGTCTGGTGCAAATTTCAATAAACACTTTAACAACCATAGTAGGTCAAAATATGCAAACAATTATCAGGAACAAAAATTAAAGTGCAAGTTCAAATGAAATAAACTCTGGACATTAAGCTGAACCTTAATTAATTATAAATGTGCAAATAAAGAAACAGTTGTATAGGAGCCAAATATGTTGTTCTGAATTGTAGTTCACTCTGTGTGTCTGTGGGTGTCGCTGTGTTGTTACCTGAGGGTCAGGTATAAAGGTAGCTGCCTGTTTTTGGTTAGCTGTTGGACCCAGAAGGGCAAAAGGTTTTTGAGTGCTGTGGCGCTAACTGTCGGCATTATGGTTGTCGGATCAGTTAATGGAATAAATTAATATTTTAACTGCATCAGAAGAACATCGTTCCGGTCTTTTTTCAATGTCCTGTGTGCTATCACCACTTATCGCCATGCTAACGTTACGATGCCGATGTTACAAGCTACATATTCATAAGAGACACAGTCGCGAGTCGCTCGCAGACTTGAATGAGGCTGATATTACATATCCAGGTAATCAACCGCGATAATGAGATGAAGTCAAACATAAACGGTAATCGTTAACACGTAAAATTTTACTGCGCATTACCTTAATACCAGTAACCGTTCCATCCCTAGTCCATGGTAAAGCAGTACCGACGCGAGCTGAACGGCCACACGGCGAGAAAATGCCGCTGACCCTAACCCTAAACCTCTTTTAACAAAATTACAGTTTATAGCTGCACACGGTGACAAACATCTTCACTTTTGGAGATGTGTTCTGAGATCTGATGACAGGAAGGGTGTTCAAAGGAACTTACTGCTGTCCGACCTCGCTCTCTTGTTCAGTCACTCTCTCGTTACTGTCTTTAGTCGCCGAGTCTCCTCTGCCACAACGTCTACTGTAGCTCTGTGGGGCAGCTTCGTTACTGCCGTCGTTAGTGGTCTTCAGGAAGAGACGACTGGGAGAAGAGTCCGGCAGGCCCGTGAGGCCCAGAACCGGTCATCGTTTGTCTGAAGCGTTCACACCTGCACAGAAAGGCGCTGACTCTTGCTCCTGATTCATTTCGGCAGCCGAAAAAGGAGCCGAGTGTCATCAGTTTGACTGTTAAGCTCATCATTATGTTTGGTGGAAAACGAGGAGGAGCATGCAGCCACCCTTAACTGTGAGGCACGGTGGTGGCAGCGTCATGTTGTGGGCTGCTTTGCTGCAGGATGGACTGGCGTGTTTCACGATTCTGACATTTTACTAATAATACAAGAAAAAAAGGTCCGACCAAAGAAAAGAAAGGTTTTTTTTGCCTCCATACGACTCTATATATAAACCTGTACAGGCAGGTGCTGCCAGATGCTAACATCTGCCCTCTTCTCTCTCCTCTGCAGTGTGTACGGCTGCCCGTTGGCCAAGAAGAGGAAAAGTCTCGACCGACAAACCCTGGAAACCTCCCCAAAGAGGAGCACCTACCTTGATGACATGGACAACTCCACCATGGAGGAGTGTTACGAGACAGACGGAACCGAGGAGATGGACGACAGGGAGGAAGAAGAGGAGGAGGAGGAGGAGGAGGAGGGAGCTGTGGAGGAGGAGGGAGAAGTGGAGGAGGAAGACATGGAGGGCTACATGGACTATAACGTAGAGCAAATGGAGCATGAAGACTGCGAAGAGGAGGACAGAGGGGATGCAGAGGGAGAAGAGGAAGAAGTAGAGGAGGAAGAAGAAGAAGAGGTGGAGGTGGAGCAAGAAGAAGAGGAGGGGGGTGATGAACTGAGGGTGGAGGAGGGAGAGGAAGAGGAGGAAGGGGAGGCAGTAGAAGAGGTGGACTATGACGAAGGAGAAGAGGAGGAAGGAGAGCAGAACGAAGGCCAAGGTAAGTGCTCTGACGTCTCGTATTGTTCTGGAACGACTTCTCAGAGTTTTAAAAAAGTAGTTGACATTTTAGGACGTCCACTAGTTAGACTGGAAGTTTGGGACCTTCCTGCTCTTTAGACTAAAGCTGCTTTTGGTTTAGTGAAGCACAAAGCCTGTCAAAGACCAGTAAGCCTGTCTGAAGGGAACAAAACCGGCCATCAGCACCTCCAAAGCTCTATAAACAACAGCCACTGATTTATGGGCTCCCCGTTAGGATGAGCTCGTTGCTCCAATTATCAGCTGGACTTCCTGGCTTCAAGTCCTTTAAACCTAATTGGTCTGCGAGCACCTTTTAACTCTACAAAGCCCTTCACAGAATAATAAATAAAAATGTCTTTTTCTGGTGATTCAAAGGAGGATTGTTTCGCAAAACTGCCGTTTTTGTACTAAGAGTCACGGGATGTACCAGGAACGTTCTGGAAGGACAGACCGCGAAACGACTTAGTGGGAATGTAGTTGGGTCTTTTTGAGTTGAACTGTGACTGTAATGCCGATGTTGTTTCTCTTTCACCCTTTCATACCAGCCATTCTTTATTTAAATAACGACTGTCAAAGTTATTAACGTTATTAACACGTATTAACGCGTTATTAGCGTTATTAACGTTATTAACATGTATTAATGTGTTATTAACGCATTACTAACGTGTATTAACGCGTATTAACGTGTTAATATGGTGTTATATGTGGGACAGACATGGAGACAGAAAAGGGTCTTATGAACGGCAAGTTTAGCTTTAAGGTGCTGCCAGAGGGGTCTGTTGATTAAAAAAAGGTTATTTGTATTTATTGTTGCTGTGAATTGAATTACCACCACAGGATGGTAAAGTTAGTTTCACATCCGACATTTGTTTGTTTTTTTTCCTCTTTAATCTTTAATAGCGTCATGAAAACTGACGTCCAGGTTGGTATCATTTTGTAGACATAAGTATGCCAGACATTTCACCAGTGTCATCAACCCTCCAAGCTAAGTGGGTGTGGCTAAAACTCTCAGGAACAGCACTGAATGTCCTGAGTACCTCGCTGCGGCCGTGGAGTTTAGAGACCTTCAGCAAATTACTGCCGTCAAGCAGCAGCCCCGACAAAATACACTAAGAAGCTGATGAATTAAGCCCCCAAAACTATGGCAGCATTGGTGGACTTTTCAGCCTTTTCAAAGTAAAGGCTTAAAAAAAATAAAGCAGATCCCCGTGACCCTGTATAGGACAAAATGGGTATAGATGATGGATGGATGAACAGAACATTAAAAAGTGCGATTAATGTGCAATTAACCGTGAGTTAAGCTATGAAAATATCGTGATTAATCGCGATTTAAAAAATTTAATCGACTGACAGCCCTAATATATATATATATATATATATATATATATATATATATATATATATATATATATATATATATATATATATATATATATATATATATATATATATATATATACATATATATACATATATATATGTATAGTTTCGTAACCTGAAACTTTCGTAAGTAGAGGCGTGTTTTCTATGTAAATGCCCTAATCCGTTCCAAGCCCCCCAAAATTCAAACATAATTTTTAAAATGAATTAATAAATAAGTAATACATGACATAAATGACATAAAAACCTGTAAGAAATACATGTTAGAACTAGAAAAGCACTCAGAGAGCACAGACCTCCACCGAGCGCAACAATTATTAAAAATTTGAAAGTGATCCAGAATCCAGGATTTCTTCCGGATCACACCCAAAATGAAATCAGTTCTTCCTTTTAACATTTCTGACAACTCCTGAAAATTTCATCAAAATCCATCCATAACTTTTTGAGTTATCTTGAACACAGACAGACAGATAAACGCTGGCAAAAACATAACCTCCTTGGCGGAGGTAAAAAATTGTTCGTTTATCTGGGTTTCTGGGTTACGCTAATACAGACAAGGAACCCTCCTAGCCAACGGGATGCCAGGAAGATGCTAAGTGATAGCCAATGGCAGAGCAGCTCGGACGCACCACTTTCAAACTGAGATACAGAGCCAACAGCTATGTTTACGTTCGGTAAACTAGGAGCTGAAAGTAGCAGCGTTACTGTATTATTGCCTTTCGTATCCTGAAATTTCGTAACAAGAGGCAATATATTCTCTTTGAGGCGTTTCGTAACCTGAAAATTTCGTATGTAGAGACGTTCGTAAGTAGAGGTACCACTGTGTATATATATATATATATATATATATATATATATATATATATATACATAATGTAAAAAATGTAATCAACTGACAGGCCTAATTTAAATATATTTTCACTCTACGTGCACAGCAGTGATAAAACACGAAGAGTTTACCAGCAGCGTCACCGGCATCCGTCTGTTTTCGTTGCAACCATTTCTGACGAGCTTCCCCTCTGTCTTCCTGGTTACCAGGGAGATGACTCCTGCCTTTAATACTAAGAAGTGATGAAATCGTTGCCCTGCTATCAGATTTTCTCTGAGACGTGCTCAGACCTAGAGATAAATGCTCAATTATTCATGTAAAATTACTCAAAACTGCATCCTTGATCATTTTTGAGCGCATCAGCTGGACTTAAAACTAACAACAAACAACTCTCCTTTTTAAAAAAAATCAAAAGAATCACAGTTAATGATTATTTTTCTGACAAATTTGAACTCTCAGAAATGTCAAAGCGTTGGTTTTAATCTGATTTTCCTGACAAGCCGACACAAGCGGCGCCTGGTTGTGGGACTGGGATTTGAGAAACACCCCGCCCATATGTTATCTCCTCTTCCCCCTGTGATGCGCCCAACACCAGATCTGGCAGGTTTCTCTCCAGCAGATTCTGCTCTGCACCCCCGCATCCCAATTGGACCTGACAGTGCCTTCAAGTCCAATTAAGAGTGAAGCTCTGAGAGAGCAGTGCGTTAACCCTGTTTGGCGCGCAGCTCTACCCGCCCAAAGTGTTGATGCGGCATCTCGGCAGCCAGCCTCGTTTATTTCTTTTTTTTTTCTTTTTCTCAGACGTGTGAAAACATCTCCACAGCCTGGTGTTCATTAGAGCCCAAACCCTTATCTGTAACACGGAGGCTGTGGACTGTTACCGCTGTCTCTCGTGTCCGTCGCCGCTTCTGTGGATCCTGATTCGCGTGTTCGAGTGTTTGTCGTTGCCGTTATAATTTCTGCCTCTGCAACTCTCGGTTGAATTCTACAGCCAATATAATGATTGCCATCTCAGAAAACAAGTCTGAATTTGCTTCATTTTCCCCAGGAAGATGTCCCCACAAGCTGGCGGGCAGATTTTAGAGGAAACTCCGGGGGCTTTTCCGCGCTCCTCAGCGGCGTGTTGCTAATCCGACGCCAGGTCGGGGCGTGACAGCCCCTCCGCCTCCCCCTTAACCTGTCCTGCTCCCATATACCCTTTTGTGTACCTCGATTGCTCTTCAAATTGCTTCCCCGTGCCACGTCTCATGCCATCAAAAATTAAAGCTCCGGTGCAGGAGGTTGCCGTACGAGGCCTTCTGCTGTCAGAATATGTGCCTGGTCATTCATGACTGTTCCCTCTTCCTGCTCTAAAGCCCTCACCCAGCGAGCGGCAGGTCTTTGTTGCTCTCATTAGGCCGGGCCGTTGGTAAACAAGTGTGCACATGCAGCGTGTGAGCGAAGGAAAGCCTCTGTCGCATACGTAGCACATGATTTGGCCAAACGCACTGGAGTTACAAACTTCCCAGCTCCAGTTTCAAAAAAAGTTTAGATTCTGATTGACAAACGTCACAAATCTATGACAGGTAGAGGTGGATCTCTGAGAAGTGAAGATGGACGGAGGTTCACCAGTCTGAGGGAACGTTGTAGTTTATTGTTAATATGCGCTTTAAAGAGGTGTAAGCTTATTTTAAGTCTTATAATATTGGTTTAATATGTAAGCCAATAATGCACAAGCTCTCGAGGGCCACATACAATGAACTGGCGGGCCACATTTGGCTCGCGGGCCTTGTGTTTGACCATGTGCCTTACATTGACATCGGAACATAGCTTTTAGTCCTGTATGTTGATTACAGTTGTGATTAAAGGTTTCGGTGGGCCACGGAGATTTTTCACATTTCAAATTGGGCCTTGGTATTCTGAAGTTTGGGAATGGCTGTCAATGTGCATCTGAGCCAGGGTAATAATAGTTTTGGATTTTCCATTAGTTTTAGTTTTTATTTAGTTTTTAGTTTAGTTTTTCCAAATTCAGTTAGTTTTAACACATTTTTAGAGCAGTTGTGCTAGTTTTTATTTGCTTTTGTTTTGAAATACTTAGTTTTAGTTTAGTTTTTATTAGTTTCAGTGTTAGTTTTAGTTTTATTTTGTAAATTAGGGTTGTAATTTTGGTTCGAGTGAAGCACTGAACTTTTTGAAGGCTATCGAGTCACATAGTCGTGTTTACATTCCGGTCTCAATGAACATATTTATCAATGCATCTTCCCGCTTGTGGTGTTCCTGCGTATTTACTGACCAGCAGCTATCTGGTCTCCGGTGGAAACAGTCCATTATAGCTGCTGTTTTCTCCCGTTCCTTCCCAACAACTGACTGGCCTGCAGCTGCAGCTTCTCTTGACATGCCCATTGCCACAACTACAATGTGAGTAAGGAGGTAGGTAGCAGCTTTAGGGAGCGGAAGATTGCATTAGCGTAGGGCCCTATGAAATCCGTTTTATTTATTCTCAAATTCCGTTTTTATCATTTTCATTTTCTGTGTTTTTCGGTTTTTAATTTTTGAGAATTCCGTTTTAAGCATTCTATGCAAATTTAACCCCAAGACAGTATATAAAGTGATGAAATATAGACAATTTATGCAATTATAACTGTAAACTTTAATATTTTTATACTTTTAAACATAGTATCCAACAAAATATTGTTTTGGTTTTTTTTTACAAACAAACCAAACGTTTTTTTTTTTTTTTTTACCCCCGCGACCCAACTCCGGACCAAGCGGGAGCTAATGGATAGATGGAAGTGATCCACATATATTTTCATGCCCATTCAACTGTGTGGTGGCTAAACTTGCAGAACATTGAATCGCTAGACACATAATAATCTCGGATAAACTGCTCTGCCCTGTACCTGGGAGTAAGACGCTAGTTCCTTCGCTTCCTCGCCGGTTTCAACATTTACTACACAATGTAAACAACGTTCTCGAGATATTTAAACAAATAAATAGTAAACATTAGTAAATATTGCAAGTATGCAACTTGCAATATTCAAGATTTGAAAAAAAAGGATTATCCTGTAGCAGCATATAAAGAATATTCAAACAGATTGCTGGTGTTGCCTCTCGTGGCTACAACTTTAGCTCGGCAACATTTGCAGATTATTGTAGTTTGTTGGACTTTGACTTTTTTAAATCCAAAGAACTTCCACACGACAGACACGGCTCCTCGTTTAGGAAGAAGTTCCTCAGTCTCATGTTGCCGTTCTGGAGCTTCCACTTCGGGACTTTCTCTGTTTGCAGCCATCACCATTTAACCATAAACTAGTAGCGTTTTGTGCCTCCAGTGCAACTGCAAAACAGTCCCCTGTCAAACAATGTTCTGCGGCACTTACGTTCCGCTGTGCGGCGTTCCCAAAGTTGTGTACGCTACAGTACATACTCACCGGTATTACGGTATATGAAAAATTCATATCATAAGAAAAAATAAACACCGGTATTGGGTATGAACCGGTATACCGCCCTGCACTAGCCTCTGGGTCTGTTTTCTCCGTGGGAACGTAAGCGGCGAAAGCCACGCTGATGCGTGCAACGCGCTCTCTGCGACTCGGAGCGGAGATGTGAAAGGAGAGATTGGAAGGAGCGAATCACTTGGAATCACATGCAGGAGAGGTTCAGCAACCTTTCACAGTCTGTCAGGATCAATTAGGAACTGAATAGGAGTCTAAAGATACTGATGAACGAATGGAAAAAGGACTTTACAAGTAAACGGGGAATCGCTCCTGACTTGGGTTCATCCTGTTACAAATGTCATGTTATCTCACTCATTTCAGATCAAGAGACTTTTCTATGGTACCAGCGTATCATTGGCATCTCTCTCTGGAACTTTCCCAAACCACCTCATTTGACTTCCTATGGTGGTTCGAAATTCAGAACACAAGCTGCTGTTAAGACTCTCAAAGTAAATTATTAGGGGAAGCAAAGAGTTCCTTATCCAATTTAGATGGACCGAGCCCAGAAATCTGATTTCCCAGTAAAATAGAACGACGGAAATTCAATTACAAGACGTTTGTTCTTTTCTTTCCAACAGAGGACGATCAGATGAGCTCCAGCGAGGGGGGCGAAGGGGACGGCAGAGATGGTGGCGCGCGAGATCTGGCCCCGCCGCCGAGAAGGACGACAACAATAACGACGAGTACGAGAACTACGATGAGCTCGTGGCCAAGTCCCTCCTCAACCTGGGCAAGATCGCTGAGGACGCCGCCAACCGCGCCATGACGGAGTCCGAGATGAACAGCAACTCCTCCAACAGCGCCGAGGAGGAGGGGGAGGAGGAAGAGGAGGAGGAGGATGAGGAGGATGAGGAGGAAGAGGAGGATGAGGATGAGGAGGAAGAGGATGAAGAGGAGGAAGATGAGGAAGAGGGGGACGGGGATGAGGCACAGCGGGGAGAGCTGAGCTTGGACGTCGACAGCGACGTAGTTCGGGAGACGGTGGACTCCCTAAAGCTGCTGGCGCAGGGTCACGGCGCCGTCTTGTCCGACAGCTTGGACGGACAGGAGTTTGAGGACGGTGCCCTCGGACACAGGGACGAGACCGACTACTCCCACGGCGGGGGCGGTGCACACAACGGCGGCGGCGGACAAATGAAGACCGCCAGCAACGGGCAAATGGAGAACAGCGACGAGGAGGTGTGCTTGAGCAGCCTCGAGTGCCTACGGAACCAGTGCTTCGACTTGGCTCGGAAACTCAGTGAAACCAAGTCAACCGACCGTAACGGACCGTCCCAGCAGAACCACTACGCCTGCGGGGACCCCAGTCAGCAGCCCCAGCACCACGGCTACGCAGACTACCGCAACGGCCCGGACGACAGACGGACGCTCGACAGGAACTACTCAGACATGGATAACCTCATGAAGCTGGAGGAGCAGCTGAGCCCGCGCTCCAAGGCCTTCTCCAGCTGCGCGCAGGACGGGCGCTATCACCCCCACCACCGGGACTTCGACGAGGACACGGCCTCCGTCACCTCGGACCGATCGGAGGAGGTGTTCGACATGACGAAGGGCAACCTGTCCCTGCTGGAGAAGGCGATCGCGCTGGAGTCGGAGCGCGCGAAGGCGATGCGGGACAAGATAGCGGCCGAGGCTGCCAGGAGGGACGGGGTGAGGTACGCCCACGAGGACCACGGCCCGCGGCATGGCTACGGCGTCGAGCGTAAAGCCCGGCTTCCTGACGGCATGAAGAAGCCTTTCTTCCATAAAGGTGAGTGGATCTTTCAGATGTGGACACGCTCAGATCAAGGTTGTTATCGTTAACTAAAATAAAAATGAGACTTTAAAAAAAAAAAGATAACTAACTAAAACTGTATTGTGTGTTTTTAAAACGAACTAAAATTAACTATAATAATGTCAAGAACATCCTTCGTTTTTGTGTTTGTAATTTTTTTTCCTCATAAACGTTTAAAATCTATTAACTAACAACCGCAAAAAAAAAAAAAAAAAAGTGATCAGCAGTGATGGCTGCGGCAAAAGTTGGGAGAAAGCGACACAGTCCTATTTGGGATTTCTTTGACTATGACTGTGTTAACGATAAAAATAAGTGCCTTGTTGTAGAAGCAGGTGATACAATGTGTGGAATACTTCTGAAGGGGAAAAAAACCCACGAATCTGAAAGTCCACTTGAAAAGCTCGCACAAGAAGGCTAACCAAGACTAGCTGGATAAGCTAGCCTAAGCTAGCCCCCTGGAAAGAGAAGCTACAGCTGCAGGCCAGTCAGTGTTGGGAAGGAACGGGAGAAAACTGCAACTATAATGGACTGTTTCCACGGAGACCAGATAGCTGCTGGTCAGTAAATACGCAGGAACACCACAAGCGGGAAGACGCATTGATAAATATGTTTATTGAGACCAGAATGTAAACACGACTATGTGATTCGATAGCCTTCAAAAAGTTCAGTGCTTCACTCGAACCAAAATTACAACCTTAATTTACAAAATAAAACTAAAACTAACACTGAAACTAATAAAAACTAAGCTAAAATAAAAGTATTTCAAAACAAAAATGAATAAAACTAGCAAAACTGCTCTAAAAACGGATTAAAACTAACTGAATTTGAAAAACTAAACTAAAAACTAAATAAAAACTAAAACTAATGGAAAATCCAAAACTATTATAACCCTGGCTCAGATGCACATTGACAGCCATTCCCAAACTTCAGAATACCAAGGCCCAATTTGAAATGTGAAAAATCTCCGCGGCCCACCCAAACCTTTAATCACAACTGTAATCAACATACAGGACTAAAAGCTATGTTCCGATGTTAATGTAAGGCACATGTGTCAAAGACAAGGCCCGCAGGCCAAATGTGGCCCGCCAGTTCATTGTATGTGCCCTCGAGAGCTTGTGCCTTATTGGCTTACATATTAAACCAATATTATAAGACTTAAAATAAGCTTACACCTCTTTAAAGCGCATATTGACAATAAACTACATCTCCCACATGCTTTTTGTCGTTACCCACAAAAATATCTCACTATTAACGAGACATCAAGACGATTTTCAGAATTGAAGGACTTAAGAAAAACCTCTACAAACTAACCCCAACATGTCCAAGAAAAGAGAAATTGATGCACAAGGAAGACAGTTTCATCAACGACGGGACGAATACAAGTTTGTATCTCAAGGGGAAAAAACAGTATGTCTTTCGTGTTATGAGGCGGTGTCAGTCGGCATTTTGACAGCAAACACGCAGCTAAGTATGCTAAATTTAGCCCACAAGAAAAACAAAGAATGGCAACGGACTCTGTAAACATCACCTGTGCAAGAGCAGGTTTACAACCACAAACCCGGAGTTTAATATAATAATGAGTTTATTGTTTGAAACTTGAATACATAATAAATACAGAAACCGTTACTTAAAAATATATTCAAGTGTAGTTTATTTTGATTTATATTGCATTTTGTTAAAAATAGTCTGACCTCCCTGATGTATGGGGTCAACAAATAAGGTGACACTAGAATAACACTAAACTGGTTTGTTTTATTACTTCATGATGTTTTTTTTAAATCATGTCATGAATATTTTACAGTAATTAAAAACATTTTTGAAAAAGATTTTAAAACATATTTGTTTAATTTCAATGACCACTCACGGCCCACCTGCAGTACCACGACGGCACACCAGGGGGCCACGGCCCACACTTTAGGAATCACTGCACATCGAGATTCCCCTGGAATCCATTAGACATGTTTACTTCATCCGACAGGCTCGGGCAGGATGTTCGTCTGCCTCTGTTTGGCTCTTTTTCTCTCACCTACCCGGCACGGGAGTCTGCCGAGCCCACGTGCATTCTGGGAAACCGACTATAACCCCGGGACAAGTTTTTTTTTTTTTTTTCCAGCCAATTTGGAAATTCGCATCTTGGTAGCAGCGTGAGCGGCGGCAGCAGCTTATGTTGTTAAAATAGGCCAGCATGGAAACATCAGAGGGTAGTCTTGTCAGGCATAAGTAATGGCAATCTGCACGGCCTGTTAGGGCCGCAAATCTCATCCCTGTGATGCAGCAGCTCGGGGTAAAGCTGCCTATTTTTAAACCTGCGCAAGCACATGGGAGTAGATATGCAGCAGGGACCCTCTGCCTTTAAAAAGGGCCCATTTTCCAGGGAATGAGAGCTTTTGGGTTTTGCTTTCCTCCGTCAGCGGTAACTGTCATGCAGCGTCCCGTACTTCCAGCAGGCACTTAATTATTCCCCCTTTAATTTTTACGATAATAAACGGACTTAACAAGGCCGAATCACTCGTTCCTGTAAAGGAGATATCAGATAAGAGCAGCGAGGAAGAGCATGCTAATTCACAGCAGGATGGTATTACACCTTAAAATGCCACACAACTCACAGCAGGTTTATATTGCTCCCTAAATGCCACCAAAATGCTTATTTCAAGAGCGTTCCTTGGCCTTTGTGTCTGGATAATGTTGGAATAATGAGAGGACGTGAGACAGTTGCGCGGCGATAGCATCGTTCCTCCAGACAAGATACCAGCAGACACTCGTTGACCGGGGTTCTCGTTTGTGATTTATAAAACAGAGCAAAGCAAAGGAGGGGGGAGGGGGCGGGGCTCGCAGAAGAGCTCCTGAAGAGAAGCATAAGCTTCAGATGAAAACCGAACGGTATCAGAGTGACCGATAACGAACGACAGGCCCACTGACTGCACATTAATTATCCAGAGACGCTATGCTAATGGGGCCATTTGCTATGCAAAGCGCGGACCGGCCCCAGCCACAATCAATATCCCCCCCCGCTTTCCAACACGCCTTCCACTCGGCTGCCTCCGCTCCGCACAATGGATGTGCACGTGCGCGTGCACCCGCCCACGAGCACGGAAACCGAGAATTATTTCCAACGCGCTGTTGAAACATTAACGGCAAATGTAATTACGCTCCTCAAAAGAAGCCATTACAGAAGAGCCGCCGCATCTTAAATGCAGACCGAGTTCCTCATCGACGTGAAGTTTCGCTTCCTCGATCGCGCCGCCGCCAGACGGAAGAGCCAGACGTGACATAGCAATATTGTAGCAAACTCGCGTGGCTCTAATGCGACATAGATGGATGACAGGCGCGGAGGATAATGAGGTGCTTTTCTTTTTTCCGGATGAATGAGAGCTGGAATTTTGTTTGGTGACTCATTTGTAAATGTATGATTAGCTTTGCCCGCCGCGCCACCTCCGGTTTCTACTTTCCGAACCCGTCATCCCACTTCACTTGATTATTTTTGTTCTCGTCGGACGCACCTCCTCGTTTTTGGTTTGCCTTCAGTGGAGCCGCTGGGTAACGGGGGCCTTTGAAATCACGATCAGTGGTGTGTCTTTCTGCAGCGGGAGATAAAAGCTCGTCTCGTGAAGAACGTTCCCGCCACATCTCCTGATACGATCACTCACGCCGCTCCAAATTTATCCCACAACTGGAAACTTTCTTCACCTCAAATATTAGCGAAAAATGATTGTTATTTAGAGTCAGGACGTTAAAATAGTGATTTGATTTTACACAGAGTGTGCAGTGGAGACAGAAAGTATGTGAACCTCAGTGAAGTTAGCTGGTTTCCTGCATCGGTTTGACATAAAACATGATCTCATCTTCATCCAGGTCACAGTTACTGACTGCAACACACAAACAATCATCATTTCTTTTTAAATGAAAAAAACCCATGAAGTAGCCACGGTGCCGGAGGAAAGAGGAAGTGAACCCTTGGACTTAACGGATGCTTGGAGCTCCTTTGGCAGCAGAGACTCTGGACTAAGGCTGTAGCGATACACTAATCTCACGATACGATACAATACACGATATTTGGCTCACGGTACGATATATATCGATATTCATCTTACAATACATTTACATCATTTTTTGAAAGATTTTAAAAGGACAAAGTGATTTTGGTGACATCTTGTGAGTGTTCCAATGACTTTGTTTGAATTAATTGAACTGAAAGCATCAATTACACATTATATGGCTGACAGGCAGCTTGCAAATGCTGGATAAAATGAATAAAAGATTTGTTGAGAAAAATAGTTTCATTTATTTAAACAGTGCAAATTGTTGCTTGCAAGCTTTTAAAGGTGGGACACGGGGGTTTGGGAAGGAGCTTAGAATATTGATACCCATGGCTGAAAAATCGATACTCGATACTCAATAAAATATTGATATTAGGGATGTAACGATATGGAAAATTTGATATCTCGATTATATTGAACAAATTATCACGGTTTAAGATATTATCTCAGTATTCTTAATTGCTGTACAAATGTCCAAAAAAAGACATACATTTAAATAGTTTCACTAAATCTTATGATTTTGTCAAACATCAGAACCCAAAATCTTATCAAAATGAAGCTTTTACATTAAAAGGGCAAACAACTGGCACAGAAAGAGGTTTTATTTTAAATGAACAAAATAAATAACAGGAACAAAGCTTATTTGTCTGGTGCAAATTTAAATAAACACTTTAACAATCATAGTAGGTTAAAATATGCAAACAATTATCAGGAACAAAAATTATAGAGCAAGTTCAAAGGAAAAAAACTTTGAACTTTTCGCTGAACCTTAAATAAGTATAAATGTGCAAATAAAGAAACAGTTGTAAAGGAGCTAAATATGTTGTTATGAATTGTAGTTCACTCTGTGTGTCTGTGGGTGTCGCTGTGTTGTTACCTGAGGGTCAGGTATAAAGGTAGCTGCCTGTTATTGGTTAGCTGTTTGACCCAGAAGGGCAAAAGGTTTTTGACCGCTGTGGCGCTAACTGTCGGCGTTATGGTTGTCGGATCAGTTAATGGAATAAATTCTTATTTTAACTGCATCAGAAGAACATCGTTATGGTCCTTTTTCAATCAACACGCAACGGTAACGTTTACGAAATGTGAGTTAGCGAAGCGCATCGACCAGGTTACTCCTGGTCAAACATCTCAGTAGCTTGAAGCATTAGCCTTAGCTCCTTCAAGTTGCTTCTACAAATTACAATAAAATGTGAACAAGTGCTCTGCAGACAGGATAATTGTCCACCACCAGTTGTCACCCTGCATTATTAAAATAAATAAATAAATATAAATATGGCAGACATCGGATTTCGTCCTTTTAGTGGGTTGGTAAATGTTCTGCGTGCTATCACTACTTTCCCCCATGATTACATTACGATGCCGATGTTACAAGCTACATATTCACGCGAGACACAGTCGCGAGTTGCTCAAAGACTTGATTGAGGCTGATATTACATATCCCGGTAATCGACCGCGATAATGAGATGAAGTCAAACATAAACGGGAATCGTTATCGTGTTAAATTTTACCGCACTTTACCGTAATACCGGTAACCGTTCCATCCCTAATCGATATATATATATCGCAGAATTGATAAAATCATTCAGCTCTACTCTGGACGTTCAGGAGCAGATCTGGACCCGTTCCTCCATCCAGAACTGCTTCAGCTCAGACACATCTGGAGGATGTCTGGTGTGAACGGCTCTTTCGAGCCTGTTCCACAGCATCATTTACTTCCATGTCTGGGCTCGTTGTCCTGCTGCGTCGCCCAGCTTCACCCTGACATTACCCTGGAGGCAGTTTTGGTGAACTAGGGAATGATGGGAAGTCCCCTGACGCAGCAAAGAAATCCCATATCATGACGCTTCCTCCTGATAGACGTTCTGGAGCTCGTCTCTTTTGGTCCAGACATGATGCTGAGGGTTCCTCCTGAACTATTCAAGCTTTCTTTTCGTCAGTCCTTAAGAGATTTTTTCCAGCTGAGCTGCAGATGACCGAGCTGTTTCTTTGGTAAATCCAGGCGTGTAACAACGTTTCAGTTGTAGACTCATGAACAGAGATGTTTCCAGTCCCAGCGGTGTCTTCAAGCCTCCAGCTGCTCGTCGTTGGTTCTTCTCTACCTCACTGAGGATTCTTCACTGTGCCTTTGGAGTCATCTTGGCTGGACGTCCACTTCTACAAAGACAATCTGCAGACCTGAACTGTCTCCGTTACCAGACGGTTTGTCCAACTGTGGACTCATGGATGCCTGAACACTTTGAGATGACTTTCCAGCCTTCTGCAGATCATCTCCTCTGATGTCCTCAGCATGATTCACGTCGGCAGACGTTTCCCATCATGCAGCTATCTCTTGTGCTTTCAGCTTAAACACACCGTGTTGCCTGTTATTGTGACCTCGATGAAGATCAGGTGAAGATCAGGTGGAGATCAGTTGACATTTTAACGGCAGATTAAAGCAGAAAGCCGGTTCACTCTTAGACGCCTGTTCTCGTGTTCGACATTATTTGGGGGTCAAAGCGTTTCAAAGGCGAACGCTTGTATTTCCAGAAACGATGCCTGTTGGCACGGCCTGGCATCGGTGCACTTTGGTGGTAACCATATCTGATGTGGGGCTGAGAGGAAATATGAGATCCGGGCTTTCGGGAGAGAAAAACAATCTCCTCGAGTGTGTGTGTGTGTGTGGATGCAGATGAGAGGTGTGTGTGTTTGTTTCAATATAATATTGTGTGGTTTTAATGGACAGAAGTTTGATATCCTTTGAATTGGACCTGAACCAGAAGATGAATCAGTCGTCATTGAAGGCGGCAGACGCGACGAGAAGTTCAAGGTCGAGTCAACTTTTCAAAAAATCGGACATTTTCACGAATCCTCACAACATCGATGTTGTAAACAAACTCGTTGATTGAAAGGCCTGTCATCAAAGCAGTTATTACACCTCCGTCCTTGTCAGATTTCATCCCGCTTCTTCAGATTAATGCAGCGATAAATTAAAGCCTCTTTACGAAACAAAAATCCCATCATGCCCGCTTGTGTTTGGTTTGAAAAGTCAAAGACGCTGATTTGGTTTTGATAACTGTGATAACTCATGATAACTTTGATAACTGTGATAACTCATCACAGTTTTGCTCTATCTGGGATCGTTTTAGAGACCTTGTAAAAGAAAAGGATCATAAGTCAGTGTTCATTTTGGTTCCTGGTGTTGATTTAGTTTTAGGGCGTGTTTGCTTCGGACACATTTGAACCGTTTAAAATGAATTCAATTCAATTCAATTCAGTTTTATTTGTATAGCGTCTGTTACATTATCAATTGTCTCTAGGCGCTTTACAGAGACCCAGATCATGACCCCCAAGCAAATATCATTAACTAAAATTATAATATTAAATCCAATCAAGGATAATGGCAGGTAAAAAACTCCCACAGAGGGAGAAAAAAACCTTTAAGCCAAACAGTGGCTTAAAGGTTGGTCTCAGCAGCCGCCCTGATTGGCCGGCTGCTCGGATGGTGCAGGGGAACTGCTAACTAGAGGCCGCACCACTACGTTAGCCTGGCTACCTATCGCATCTGACGGACTATGGTCTAGGTGACGGAACCGACCCTAGCTCACTAGGCCTTGCCTCCAAAGCCATGAATAAACTACACTTTATGCATTTACCTCTCGCTAAAGGAGGCAGAGGAATAACTGAACATTTCACACACTGAGCAGCGGAAAGGAGAAACAGAGGGAGAAGAAGAAGCCATGCTAAGAAGCTAATAAGCTAAAGAAGCAAAGATTAATGGCATTGAGACTCCCAGGCAAAATGTGCAAAGCGGAAACTACGTGCGAGTGCTCAGATTACAATTTACAACAACGGTGTAGAGTTATCACCAAATCGAGTTTAATTTTAGATTCATAAAAAGGTTAAAGGAATCAGAGACTGTTCAGCGTTCAAACCACCAACAGGAAACCACCAACAGGAAGTCCCAAAAAAAATGAATCGTTTTAATTCAGCCAGGACTTAAAACAATTATGTTTCCATCTGTGAGAATTTACCCAGATGAGCTTTTTTAATATTTTCTCTACGCTCCAAGCACTTCGAGACCACTGGAGTCATATTCATGGATGGCTCCCCTGGTTTTAGCTCTAGGCGCGGCGTCAAGGTCTCTCCGGTCTCCTCGGTGAACCAGGTCATCATGACCATCTCCTCAGTTCCTCTCTTTATAGCCACTTTCACACACGGATTGAAAAACACTCCACCTCCTCTCTGCAGCAATCCCTCCTCCCCCAGTCTGTGCTTTCACAAAGCACTACAGCCGTCTGAGAACTGAAGACGGTCCATATTAGATGCTAATGTCTCTGGTGACTTCAAACACTGAAAAAAACAAGAATAGAAAGTCAAGTTTCCACCTGGCCGTTCCCGCCCCTCGGCCTCCCTCCTGTCGCTGCCGGAGGGAGGTGAAGAGGACAGCCCAGCTTCAGCCTCCTCTACGTTGGTATAACCCAAAACCATCTTCACAGTAACGATGACGGTGCTCTGTTGGGTCTTTAGAATCGCTAGAAAATGAAAGCATCGATCAGACAGCAGTGGATGTAGTCGTGTAACCAGCCGGCCTGTCGTCGTCTCAAATTATTTTAGGAACAGATCGTTTATCGTTGATCCCTCCAAATCAACCTAGGTTGGGTTTTTTTTTATAACACTAGCGGCTTTTACTAACAGTGAAGAGTGGACAGGAAGTGGACAGAAAGTGGATAGAAAGTGGACAGAAAGTGGACAGGAAGTGGACAGGAAGTGGACAGGAAGTGAACAGGAAGTGGATAGAAAGTGGACAGGAAGTGGACTGGAAGTGGACAGAAGGTGGATAGAAAGTGGAAAGAAAGTGAACAGGAAGTGGACAGAAAGTGGATAGAGAGTGGACAGGAAGTGGACAGAAAGTGGATAGGAAGTGAACAGGAAGTCGACAGAAAGTGGAGACGAAGTGGACAGAAGGTGGATAAAAAGTGGAAAGAAAGTGAACAGGAAGTGGACAGAAAGTGGATAGAGAGTGGACAGGAAGTGGACAGAAAGTGGATAGGAAGTGAACAGGAAGTCGACAGAAAGTGGAGACGAAGTGGACAGAAGGTGGATAAAAAGTGGAAAGAAAGTGAACAGGAAGTGGACAGAAAGTGGATAGAAAGTGGACATGAAGTGGACAAAAGGTGGATAGAAAGTGGAAAGAATAGGAAGTGGACAAAAAGTGGATAGAAAGTGAACAGGAAGTGTCCAGAAAGTGGATATAAAGTGGAAAGGAAGTGGACAGAAAGTGGACAGGAATTGTCCAGAAAGTGGATATAAAGTGGAAAGGAAGTGGACGGAAAGTGCATAGAAAGTGGACAGGAAGTGGATAGAAAGTAGACAGGAAGTGGACAGGAAGTGGAACCTGCGACCGGTGCAGGAGAAAGTGATTGTGTCCAATCAACATGTGACTCAGATCAATCAGAAGCTCCTGAATCAAGACTGTCGTGGCAGCGTTTTTGACATCAGGGGGCATCAAACCATCGTCCAGTTAATTACTGTAACATCATATCAAGATGAAATGCCACTGGCTGTGCCTCCTGTCAATCAAAAGACCGCCTGCCTGATTATTTATAAGTTTGTTGTTTTATATAACATTGTCCTGATGTGGTGTGTAAACTTTCTCCCACTTGTTGTCAGGGATAAAATCTAGCTGTGGGGCCCCAAACTGTTTTATTTTTAAAAACTGACTGTAAATGCATTTATTTCTACGTAAACATGGGGGTCAGTAGACGCTGACTCGCTGTTGGATCCAGCCCCCCTGGTGGTCAGCTGGGGGAGTGCAGCTAAGCCTCCTCCCTGGTTGGTGATGCAGGTCCTTTGGTGTGAACACAGTAGTCAGTCACCCCCCACCCCCCAATAAAAGAAGAGGTGGTATCGATCCGTATCAGGTGAGAAAGATCACTGAACCAAAACTGGAATGAGAACATAAAATCACATGATTTGAGGCATTTAATTAAGTTTCTGCAGTTTTAACACTGAGCTAAATCACTTTGTCCACAGTTCTGCACCAATAATACTGTCCTGGTTTATCGCCCCCCTGGCCATGTTTCTCACGCTGACGACCTTAATGCTGCATTTCACTCTCTTTCATCACCAGAACTAGGGGTGCATGATAATTATCGGGCCGATAACAGAAAATTATGACGTCATCCCGATACCTCCGATATCACAATGAATAGCATATATATTTTGTCAACATGGCAGTGTCTCGCTCCTTCTGAGCCTTGAATGACCGGCAGTGAATGTTATGTGACGTTGTGATGTTGGCATAATCAGAAAAACAATTTCTCAATAAGGAAAATCAAGAATACCCCCTCATGCCAGAAAACAGCTTGTTAACTCGGTCATAATTTTGGTAGTTGCTGACTTGAATTGATATTCGCATTATTTTCCCACGTTACACATAAAAAAAAAAAAAAAATAGAAAAGGCTGAAAGAATGACTAACAAAGGAGGGAACGTGGGAATTTACATTACACTTTGAATGCAGCCTGCAGCACAGCGTACTGATCACAACAAACATGGCGGCGTGGAACTTCATTAAAGTTTCAGAAGAAGATAGTTTGGCGGTTATTTGTGACGAATCCTCCGAGCGAATTCTACGAGGAGGGAAGCACAAGCTTTAATACGTAAAACCTGATCGGCCACCTACAACAAAATAATCGCTTCCATGGAGTTTTGAAATCGCGCTAATGTGAGCTAACAGAAGCTAATTTTAACATGCGCGAGTCAGCAGCAGTCTTCCCTCTCCTCTCCCTCATCTCTCTCATCTAAAGCTTCCATGAGATTAAAAAATAAAAACTACTTAACCTCATTTACTTTAATTAAAGGTATTAATTTAAATGGAACCACAAGTCAAAATCCTTTAAATGTAAATCATTTTCAGTTAGTAATTCTGATGCATGTATTTCCATCAGTTCAAGGAGCCTCTATTTTTTTATATATCAGTCAGTAATGAACCTTATTTAAGTTAATGTGAGATATCAAATAGGTTTGTTTGATAGCTTTATGAAAATGTTTGAGAGGCTTGTCACTAGTTTTCTTTGGAAAAATAAATATCTCTTAATTTAAAAAGTCAAAACTATTTTTTATTTTGTTCATAATATTGATGTAATGATCTTAGGTATATGTGTGTGTTATCAGTTATCGGTATTGGTTTTAAAAAACAGTTATCGTGCATCCCTAATCAGAACCACAGCCAAGCACCCTTTTGACACCATGAATTTTTCTTTTAGAACTTTTGTAAACCTTTCGTCACCTTCACGTGTCCCCCGCTCACAGATGCTTCCCGGGCCGACAAGAAGGAGAGCAGATGTCCGACGCCGGGCTGCGACGGCACCGGCCACGTGACGGGCCTGTACCCCCACCACCGCAGCCTGTCCGGCTGTCCGCACAAAGACAGAGTGCCGCCGGAGAGTGAGTATACCAGCCGTTTACCCCCCCACCTTGTATTCGATGTCCGGCATGCGACCGTGACGGCTGCTGTGTCCCGTTTCTGTGTGCGGTGCGCCTGCGCGGAGGGGTCGGCCGGGTCGCGACCTCTGCGGCAGCGGCTTTGCCTCGTGATTGCCTGCTCAGTGTGCCGTGGTGATGAGGTGGGAAATGAAGCCTCGGTAATGCGGCGACTGGTGGGAATGGCCGAGAGACGTGGATTGCAATTACGCTCGGAAGTGCTCATTCCATCATCGCCGGCGATGTACCGTGAGGGGTGCATGCCTCCGCACAGCATGTCAGTGCATGTATGACTGAAGGGAAATGTATTAAACACCTTGTCCTTCATTAAACTGTGCACTTTTTTTTACGTTAATTAAATCCTAATGTTTCATTTTCAGAGAGCTTGGAAATGCTCGCAGACCTTGATATCACTTGAGCGTGCTTCAGCCTTCCATGCCATAAACCCCGCTCATTATTCCCATTCCTTGCTCAATTAAGCTCTGCTGAATAGATCGGCGGTCTCGCAGCACGCCGGTGAGCCACAGATCAAGCGAGGTGGCGGTAAACATTAGCCTCGAATAAAAAGGGCCTCTTTCCTCCAGAGTTTCCCCCTCGGCCGTCCGCTCTCTCTCTCTCACATTCTGATTCCCAATAAAAGCTTGTTTATATTTTTCATTAAACTGAGCGACGGTCTGTCCTGACCCAGGATGCCGTCAAAATAAAAGCAGATCTTAAACACGTCTGCTGCATCAAAGCGGGCCAGGCGAACATCAGCAGCGCAACGGATTAGTTCTGTTCTGTGGAGCGAAGGGTCCATAATCTGAGATGAACCCGGCGGAGCTGACCTTGTGTACGACCGGGAATCCAAAATAGAACGTGGGTTGGTTTTGAATTGATTGTCACTGGAGATTTGGGAATACGATGTCTGCTGCTCCTCGCCTGTGTCAGGTTGACTCGCGACACCGCTAATGCGGCGAGATGAGATCATCTTCGGTTCCGTGGTGAAAGACACGAAGCTGCGTCGTGGCGTCACGCATCAGGAGGTCACTTCCTCTCTGATGTGTCCACGTCGAGCGTGTGCCCGCCTGCAGCGTTGAGCTGACGGTGTCAGACAGATAAGTCAGACATCACAGGATGAAGCTCAGCGTTGATCTTTTCTGCTAGAAAAGTAAAACTATTATCAGGATGTAAAACCAGGAGTCCTTGTTTTTCTGTTAAAGTGGCCACATTCTCATCGTCTAGGGCACAGGTGTCAAACACAAGGCCCGCGGGCCAAATGTGGCCCGCTACGTCATTTTATGTGGCCCTCGAGAGTTTGTGCATTGTTGGCTTCAAATTATAAACCAATATTTTAAGACTTAAATTAAGCTTACGCCACTTTAAAGCGCATATTGACAATAAACTTCATCTCCCATCATGCATTTCGTCGTTATTCACAATGAAAACGGTAGCTACGAGCAAGATGATTTTTCAGAACTGATGGATTTAAGAAAAACCTTTACAAACTAACCCCAACATGTCCAAGAAAAAAAAAAATTATGCAAAAGGAAGACAGTTTCATGAACGATAACGGGAAAACAATTACAAGTTTGTATCTCAAGGTAAAATAACAGAAATGAAATAAAATAAAAAATACTTTATTCATCCCAGAAGGGAAATTCAACACTGTAGCAAGGGCTCTTCTTCTCTTTTTTTTTCAACAATAGATAAATGACAGCAATAATAATAATAATATTACAGCAATAATAATAATATTAATTGATAATAATAATAATAATAGTAGGTTTTATGTCTTGTTGTGGAGGCTGATGGCTGCTGGCAGGAATGATCTTCTGTATCTTTCCGTCTTGCAACGGACCTGAAGAAGCCTCTCACTGAACACACTCTGTTGTTTGATCACTGTGTTCGTGGAGAGGGTGTGAAGAGTCCTCCATCATCTTCATGGAGAGGGTGTGAAGAGTCCTCCATCATCTTCATCAGCTTGTGCAGCATTCTTTTTTGTACAATCAGCTCCAGCGGCTCCAGAGTTCCACCCAGCACAGATCCAGCTTTCCTGATCAGTTTGTTGATTCTCTTCAGGTCTCTGGTTCTGATGCTGCTGCCCCAGCAGATGGCTGCAAAGCTGATTGCACTTTCCACAACAGACCTATAGAAGATGTGCAACATCTTGGTGCAGACATTAAAAGATCTCAACTTTCTTAAAAAGTAGAGTCTGCTCTGACCTTTCTTGTAGATGTATTCTGTGTTGCATTTCCACTCCAGTCTGTTGTCAAGCTGAACTCCAAGGATACTTGTATTCCTCCACCACCTCCACCTCCTTTCCCAGGATGGAAACACTGCTGTGTTGATTCTTGCTCCTCCTGAAGTCGACAATCATCTCCTTAGTTTTGCTGGTATTTAATACGAGATGATTGTTACTACACCATTTCACAAACTGACAGATCAGTTCTTTGTACTCTGCTTCCTGTCCGTTGCTGATACACCCAACAACTGCAGAGTCATCAGAGTATTTCTGCAGATGACAGGACTCAGAGTTGGACTGGAAGTCAGAGGTGTAGAGCGTGAAGAGAAATGGTGAGAGAACAGTTCCTTGTGGTGCTCCAACGCTGCTGACCTCCATCTCAGACACACAACCTTTCAGTCTCACAAACTGTGGTCTGCTTGTGAGGTAGTCATAAATCCAGGAGGTTGTGGAAGGAATCCACCTGGAACTTATGGAGCTTCTCACATAACAACGCAGGCTGAATTGTATTAAAAGCACTTGAGAAATCAAAGAACATGACCCTCAAAGTGCTGCCTGATTGGTCCAGATGAGAGTGGGCTCTGTGAAGCAGGTAGATGATGGCGTCTTCAACCCCAAGCCCATTACGATATGCAAACTGTAATGGGTCCTGAAAGCTGCTGACCTGCTTGTTGAGGTGGACCAGTAAGAGTCTCTCCAGGACTTTCATGATGTGAGATGTCAGGGCAACTGGTCTGTAGTCGTTAGGTTCAGCTGGTTGTGGTTTTCTAGGCACTGGAACAAGGCAGGATGTTTTCCACAGCACAGGAACTGTTCTCTGTCTCAGACTGGTGTTGAAGAGGTGCTGGAGAATCGGACATAGTTGCAATGAGCAGGTCTTGAGAACTCTTGGACAGACACCGTCTGGACCTGTAGCCTTGTTCTGGTTCAGTTTCTCAAGTTGTTTTTTGACCTGATTGCAGGAGACAGACAAATAGGTTTGTTTGATAGCTTTACGAAAATGTTTGAGAGGCTTGCCAATAGTTTTTCATTGGAAAAAATAAATATCTGTTCATTTAAAGAGTCAAAACTGTTTTTGGTTTAGTTCATAGTATTGATGTAATGATCTTAGGTATATGTGTGTGTTATTGGTATCGGTATCGGTATCGGCCTTTAGGAGTTGAAAGTTATCGGTTATCATATCGGTTTAAAAAAACAGTTATTGTGCATCCCTAAAAAAAACTCTCCTGAAGGAGGCGTTCTGAGCGTTTTTTAAATCCCAGGTCACATCTGAGATGATAATTCAAAAGCAGAATCATAACTACGTGGAGAGAAAAAGCATTAAAAAGCAGAGAATTTAATATTCTCAAAGGATTTTTTTGTGCACCCTAAACATTCCACAGTTATAAAAAAGTTTGCAGCCGTTCATTAAAGCGAGTTCCCTTTGTCTTAGCATGTTTTCTTTCTCTCTCTCTCTCTCCTGTCGATTCATTTTTAGTTCGTCCCTGTTCCCACAGAGCGCAGCTCTAATTTTGCGCGACTCTTTCCGTCCCTTTGCGGGGGGGGGGCAGAGTGGGGACGATGCATAATGCATGTGGCATGTTGCGGCGGAGAGCTTTGTCCAATTACCTGCTCCCGACACCAATTAGTATGCAGAGGAGGGAGGATGACGAGGGGGTTAAAGTTTAAGGGGGTGATAATGATGGAGCTGATGCCGATGGGGTTTGAGCACGCCACTGGTATGAAGACACCCCCCCCCCCCCCACCCCCACCCCACCTAAAGTCCCCGCCTGCTGTGCTCCTCCTGGACATCCATAGATCATTAATCTAATTGGCCGCTTTCCGAGGGGGATCTAGGAGCGTTTTAACGGGAAACGGTATCGTAGACCCTCGGATGATGACAGAGCACGTGCTATCAAGGAGCTGCGTCCCATCCGTCCGTCTCTGCTGTTGCTTTTTCTGCATGACTGCGAGCTGTCTGCATGTCCAGGACTTCCTCCCCATCCCTGTCTGTTGCCGGCTTTGTCCTGTCAGAAGCTAGATTAGGGTTAGGTTTAGGGTTAGGGTTAGGGTTAGGGTTGGTAGGGTTAGGGTTAGGGTTAGGTTTAGGGTTAGGGTTAGGGTTAGGGGAAGTAGATTGAACCCAACCTCCCCTCATGCCTCATTCTTGGCCAGGGCTCCTTCAAAAAAGAGACTTGTTCTCAAAGGACTTCCCTGGTAAAATAAAACAAAAATGCCGGAGGAGGGACGGGCACGGTCCATCGCCCAGCGTCCTCCCCACCTCCTGTATGAAAAAGTCTGTTAGGGTGGACGGTGGACCCTGAAAATAACGAGGTGCACGGGGACGACCTCCGCACCTCCCGCATTGGACCACCATCTACCCCCCGTTCTGCATGGACATGTTTTATCCTTTTTTAAACAAAATTAAATTTAATTAAATGATTTATTTTAAATTAAAAAAATAAATGAAATGAAAATAAAAAAAAATTGTTTTTAATCTAAAATTAAAGAAAGAAGTGTGCCACAGCAACGTTTCGATCTAAAAAGGTCTTCTTCAGGCCTGGCACACTCTAAACTATCAAAAAAAAATGGCTTGGTCTTCAGGTTCGAGTTCCCACAAGTTTCCTGGCCTGACCAAGAATGAATGAACTAGAATATCACAGTCCTATTTATACCCGCCCCCTGTGGCTTTTAAAACCGGATGATTTTACGCGATTCTAATTTTCCGCTTCCAATCGCCTTTTATGAAATTTAGAAAAAATCTTATAGAACATGTAATTTTTTAGCTAAAATTATGAAATTTCAAATCTAGATTCTACTATATGTGCTCTTCATAGATATGTATTCATTTAATTTTTATTAATGATGCCCAATAAGCTTTTTAGTCCCCCGCTAGGGGACTAGGGTTGGGAATTGGATTGGGGTTAGGAGGGGAGTTAGGGTTAGGATAGGGTTCGGGTCTCAAGGAGCTGCGTCCCATCCGTCCGTCTCTGCTGTTGCTCGCCAGGCTTTTCTGCATGACTGCGAGCTGTCTGCATGTCCAGGACTTCCTCCCCATTCCTGTCTGTTGCCCGGCTTTGTCCTGTCAGAACTAGATGACACCTTTTTATTCATAACTGTCCCTGTTTCCATGAATACTAATTTGAAAGAGCTGGATGAGTGGAAGCAATATGGCGGGAAACCTCGCCTGCCCTTTCAAACTATTGTTCATTAAAATGAAGAAGGGGTCGTTTGGGTTCATTTCTTAATGATGTTTATAATGCCAGGCTCCTACACACTAATAGAGCTCATCCGTGACTGTAAAGGGCTCCTAACCTTCCCTGTCTTTCACTCCTTATCTCCTGTCTGTGTGAAGTTGTGGCTATGTATGAGAATGTTCTTAAGTGTCCTACGCCTGGCTGCACGGGACGCGGCCATGTCAATAGCAACAGAAACTCCCACAGAAGGTAAGATCTCAGCCTGTGTGAAACTTTACTGTCCCCCCGTGTTTTACTTTTCAACCCATGGGATTGTTTTTGGATCATCCATTTGTAAGGTATTGTTGTTGTTTTTTTCATTCTCAGTTATTGTGGGTTGTTTTTTTTTTTCTAAGTTGTATATTTTTTTGTTTAAAGGAGACATATTATGCCTTTTTGAAAAACATTTTCCTGGGGTGTTAATGAAATATCTGGGTCAAAGTGCCACCAGACTACAGGACAAAAGCTCCCCTTTCAACCACGTCTCTGAAGTTCCGTTCAGAGCGGCCGGTTTCAGGGGGGCGGAGCCAGTCTCAACTTTTTTTAAGTTATGACTGAAACAATGTCACGAACAATGTACTAAAGAGGTACAGACGGGACGACAACATCAAATATTTCTGATCTGCCTCTGTGATGTCACAGTTCTTGCTGAACGACACGTTTTCAGAATTACAGTCATGTTGTCAAGTCCTCTTTTAATAAACAATAGTCTTTTTAAAAACCGCCTGAGTGTCGTAGGTCTTGGTATTAGGCAAATACAACCCCAGACAAGCGACAAACTATCAAATGGGCATTACTGGTCGTGATACGGGATCTGATCCAGTCCTCTTGGGAACTGGAACGGGTCATTAACGGACTTGTGTGAATCAGGTGTGTTGTGGCAGGAAAACATCTAAGACAAGCAAGACAGCGACCCCAGAAGACTGGGTTTACCCACTCCTGCTGCAGATCCACGTTCATGTTTAGTTGGGTCGAGGTTTGGAGGTTGACTGGAACCAACCTGGATCACTTTATCGTTCTGGAGTTCGTCAGCTCATTTCCCTGTTGCATTATCGAAATAAAGTCCACCCGAGCTTCAGATGGCCTCACGTCTGGCTTTAAAAGGAAAAAACAACCCCAGATCATGACCGCTCCACCACCATGCCCGACAGTGGGCATGAGGTGTTTGGTTTTCTGGATGTTGAGGCCTCGTCAGTTCAGCTGACATTGTTCCAGGAGCCTTAATCTAAGGTTAGTCCAAGCCACACTGCACGACGTGAATACCGGTAGATCATTAATTAGCTCCATGCTAGTCTCTGCGATCGACTGTACGTTGAATCGAGGCAAAGACTGAAGTAAAATCCATGTTTATTTTAGACTCTAGATGCAGTGGTTCTTAACCTTGTTGGAGGTACCGAACCAGTTTCATGTGCACATTCACTGAACTCTTCTTTATTGAAAAATAAAATACTATTTTTTTTCAAATTCAAAACATAGGTATATGTTTTACTGGTGCACAAAATGAACTGTGCATTAACATCAATGTGTTCAAAGGAACAAAAAACCAGTACAACGCTGCATGAATTACATATTTTACTTATTATCTATTATATTTATCATTCATTTTCTGAACCCACTTAAATCCTCACTAGGGTAAAAATAAATATGTTTTTTTTCAATTCGAGACAAGAATTGCTTAACTTGGAATTGCAAATCATGCAGACGCTGACTCCCTTATCACGTTCCGTTATACATGGGAATCCATATTGTAGATAGTTGTCCGACCATTTTCTTTTTGCTCGACATAGTTAGTGTGAATTAAAATATTAAAGAAATCACACGATGTACCATCACGACAGTCATAAGTTGACTGCTGAGCGCACCAAATTCCCTGCAGCACAGATTAGTCCAAGCAATGCAACATGATCACCTCTAGCCAGTGACGGCCAAGCGGGTCGTGTGAATCATATGAGTTAGGTGTCCTAAACCCCTACGACTGACTCACCGAATCCCTAGGGTTTGATGGAACCCAGGTTAAGAGCCACTGGTCTAGACGCGGTCATCGATATGCGCCCGCCTCCAGCTGCTGCAAAGGCGCCAATGAATCGAAAGTTCGCCGCGTCCCTCTGTGGTGTTTTGAGACGGTATAAGAAGAAGAAGAGGTGTCTTTCTTCTTTGAGTTCCACGTTTCTTCTCCGTTATACCTGTCAATGTCATCGCTTGGCTACCGTGCACCAACAGCTGTCGTCCCTGTCGCTTGTTTCGCTGACAGAGATGGCAGCAGCAGCGACGGACAAGACGATTCCTCCAGATTTCTGGCGCCGCTTGATGTCACCTTAACGTCTCACTGCAAGAACGTACGACCGGTCACGGACCGTCTTTTTAGCATCTTTCAGCTGAGATGCTGGTCGTACTGCCAGTACTGAGAGGACCCACAGTTTTCCTAAATTTCGGCTTTCATTCCAGTTTTATGTGGAGCAGTGATGGTTCCTTCAGGACCACTGCTCACTGTTTGTATTTGTGACCAGGAAACCTCTAAAACATCTGCAAACCTGCCGCTGATCAGCTCGTAAAGTCCCGATAATTACCGGCCCAAAGTTGTGTTTGCATAATTCTGAGGACGACAACGCTTTTACAGAATAAAGCAGGTAAAAAGATGGACCACATGACTGTAAATGGCTCCGAAAAAGTGACAAGGTGACAAGGTTGCGTTACTTCAAAGTTTTTGCACCTAAATGTGCTTTAGAGCGAACAAAAAATAAATCTCATAATATGTCCCCTTCAAGTTACACAACATCCTTCTCCTTTTTTTTTTTTTTTTTTTGTCTGTGGATGTTGGCTTGCAGGAAATAACCTAAATAGTTCAGCTGCTTCGCAGTCACATGATTTCACAGAGGCTGATTAGGATGCAGCGATTCACACCTCCCACAGCATAAATCATTCATCAGCTCACGGTGGAAAACGGCGTCCGTCAGGTGCAGGTTTGGAGGCAGGAACTGAAATAGCTGCCTGCCGCTGTTGTCAGACGGAGAAGAGGTGGCGGTGAGAAAGGAGTGTCACCTGCAGCAGATGCTCGGGGAGTCGGGCTTAGCAGCACCCATTAGCACCTCGCTGCCACTCAGCTGGGGTGACAGCAGAGGTGCAGACCTGGGAGGACCAGAGCGGCTGCACGCCGCGCTCGGCGACGCGGCTGCAGCGCCAAACAGGCGCGCGGTAAACTTTCACTTCTGCAAGAAGGAGCTGATGCGAACTTCCACAGATGACTTCACACTTTTCCACATTGTTATCTGTGCACCTGCTCTTGACGGCTGGCGCTCACGAGCGAAACTGGCTCAGGGCCGCCGCCAAGGAGGCATTCTTTCCTCCACCGTCCGGCACACTGTAGTCAGCAGACTGGATGGAGAATAGCAGGGGTCGAGGATGGCAGCACAAACTTTGCTCACATCTGGCCAGCTTGATGTACCTCTGATGTACGTCAGAAATCAGAAAAAGATGGGACAGCGTTCGTTTTGAATTTTCAGGCCTGCAACACATTCCAGAAAGATGGTGGCGCAGTACGTAGGTGGTGCACTGAGAACGAGACGGATCTGTTGCTCTGAGGGGTGAACCCAGGTTTCCTGAACTCTGGCGACATCTTGGCAGGCGCTCGACCCCAGTTCATCTGAAACTGAACAAATGGGCTGAATAAACAAGCCTGGCACATGTTTGGCACGTGCGCACAGGTAGACTCCAGGTGGTGCTCAAGCACCTCCCCTTCGCCCTCCGACCTCACAAGTGCCCTTTTTGAGGAACGATCACTGAGCGTCTGTAGCTTAAAAGTTTTTTTTTCCGTACTTTCCACTGTTTCTTTACTGAATATTTTAGAACATTTGTTAATATTTGCCCGGACTCTGAAAAAATGTGTCTTGTAATAGCCGCTATATTAACTAGAAAAGCACTCAGAGAGTGTAGACCTAGCGATTTGCAGATTGCGTTAAAATCCACGTTCTGGATCAGATCCGGATCAGCCTTTGAAATTTGATAGAGGTTTGCATTGACAATCCGTGAGTCAAATTTCATGAGTTTTGGGCAATGCTTAGTGGAGATATTGAGAAACAACATTTTTTTTGCCCCATTTACCACAATGTTATCGAAAATTTGAAAGTGATCTGGAAATGAAATCAGTTCTTCCTTTTGACATTTCTGACAACTCCTGGAGATTTCATCAAAATCCATCCATAACTTTTTGAGTTATCTTGAGCACAGACAAACAGACAGACAGATAAATGCTGGCAAAAACATAAGCTCCTTGGCGGAGGTAATAAAGTTGCATTGAATTGATTTAAAAGTAGCAGTCTCACTTCAAAAAGTTGCAGTTTTGCAAGGTCACAATTTTACAAAAAACTGAGAAAAAAACAAACAAGAAAAAAGCAATTTACAAAAGTTAGAAAAAATTGAATATTTACCAAAAAGTGACAAAAAATAATATAATTTTGTGTCAAAAAGTCACAATTTTGTGAAATTTCAGATTTTATGTCAAACTATCATGTTACAGGACAGAGTTGCAGTTTTATAAAACTTAAAGCTGTAATTTTGTCCAAAATTCACAATTTAGCAAAATTTGAGATCTTTGGCAAAAATTGACTTTTCTTAACAAAATTTTTTTGATTTTATGATAAAAAACATTACAACTATACGAAAATTACAAATTTACAACATAAAGTCGCAACTTTGTGCCAAAAAGATTAAATTTTGCAAAAGTTAATAATTTACTGCAAAAAAATGTAATATTAGGTTGAAATTTGTGATTTAGCAAAATTAGTGACTGTGCAGCAAAAAGAAGTGGTTGAGCAGCAAAAGCCTCAGTTGAGATGTTTCTTCTGAAAAGAAAGACTTCCTGTCATCAGTTTTTAGTTGGAATTGTCTGGGACATCAGATCGAACTACAGAGACCAAAACCATTCCAGGTACCAGCTGTTAGGATGTTTATATCTGCTGTAAAACTGGACATTTGAATGTGGTCCTCAAAGGAAACTGACTTGCTAACGGTCAGTCTTCACTACTCTGACGAGGCTTCATCTGGACAGTGAAGCTTTTACCAGTTTCTAATGTTGCCAGTTTCTAATGTTGCCAGTCCTTCTCACCACCCTGAAGGGGGAATCTGGCACCTCTGCGGCTTGTAATGTCTAGCTGAAAAATGCATGTACCTTCTTCAGAAGGTGGTCTTGAAAGCCCAATATGCTCCTCTGAAATCTGAGCTCTTCTCCGTTAATGCTGCCATCACAGAGGCGAGAATGAGCTTGTCCAAGGACACTGAAACAACCCCCAACCATCACACAGGACCTGTAGCTGGTAGAAGTCTGGGTTGTCCTTGTTAAGTTTGTTCCTGTTTCTTCTTCTAAAAAAACCAAAGACAGACCTGGATCACTGATTCATCTGACCACAGTTCCCCGGCGTGATGGTCCATCCCAGATGCCTCCCAGAGTCCAGGGATGTTGACATCTCTGACGAGGACACAGTGAAGGTCTAAGCAGCATTTGATGGATGTTGATGCTCATGGATTCTGCTTTTGTTCCACATCACTTCGGTCTTGTGTTGACATGTTTGTTTGGTTCTAGCTTGATCTCGAGCGCCCAACGTGCCCCCGAACTCTTTACTGGAATGTGTTGCAACAAATTCAATCAAATTAACGAAAAAAACGTGAAATATCTTGGATTAATTCTGTCTGTAAAGAAGCAAAAGTCAGAAATAAATAAAAGAAGCTTTTTGTTTTTCCCCCCATGCAGTCCCAACTTTTTCTAACTTGGGGGTGCACATGCGAGCACGTTTGTCCTGTCAGCAGGTGCTTGAAAGCACCGGCTGTAGAAAAGCACATTGGTCCATGTGGGAATACAGGATCTATTCTGAGAATGATTTTAAGCTGTTCAGCCAGAAACATCCAAGCTGTCGCCGGCCCGCCTCGCTCTGCATCACGGTAAAAGTGATGAAAATAAATGAACGTGGGTTTTAAGTGGAAGCTTCCTGAAATGCAGTCAGGTGCCTACGGACGGACGGCCGGGAAGGGACGGCTGATTTGCGGGCAGATGTGCGGCCTCTGTTTTCAGACGCAACCGAGGCTTTTTTTTTTCCAGCATGTGCACTCAGAGTCACGCTCTCACCTCTCTAAATGCGCGTCTCCCCAGCGCCGTTTAAGTCGCTTTTCTCGTTTCAGTCTGTCAGGATGTCCCATCGCTGCTGCAGAGAAGCTGGCCAAAGCCCAGGAGAAGCACCAGAGCTGCGACGGCCCAAAGTCCAACCAGGCCTCGGACCGAGTCCTAAGGTAGTATTCACTCTGCACCTTCTTCCATCTCTTCAGTACTAACATTTGAAGAATGTTGTAGGTAGGGGATGTTAAGCATTTCCTGAATCATTTCCTAAATTGCTCATGTCACGAAGGAATGTTTTTCTCTTTTTCATTTTCTTTTTGAGACCCGTCGTCTTCCCTTCTCGTTTTGTTCTTACGGGCCGTCGTCCCCCGGGAACTCTTCCCAGAGAGGCTGCTTGTTCATTTTCCTGCTTGCCATTAAAGGCAAATCACTTTATGAGGTTTTAGCCAAATTGGCCTCATTTATCACGGCGGAGGCATTGTGTTTTGAAGGAGTACGTCTTTGATAGTCCTGAAAACGCTGTGATGAAAACTCAAAGGTAATCGCGCATTTTATATTCAAATCAAACAGAACGTTAGCATTAGTTTCTCGCTGATCCTAAATTGAGGCGATAAATGCATATCAAATAATAAAAGCAGCTCAAAAGTATGCAGAAGTGATAAAAGAAATGCATGAATTCAGTCCTGCCTGTGCTTTTTTTTATGTGTAGTTGGAAAAAGGTGATTTTTAGAGGAAGAGCAGGAGAAGAGAGGGCCGTGGCCGGTGAGGTCCAAAGTTCTTTCTGCACTTTATTTGATCTAACAAGAATCGAGGAACAAGGTTGCATGGGGCCATGAGGCCAGCCTCCTCTGACTGATTACCTTCATTCTCAGAGGAGCAACGTTGTCAAGTGTTGTGTGCATCAAGGCCGTGGCGCTGTCAACCAGGAAATGGTCCTGTGGATGAGTGACGTCTTTCATTACACTGTCACACAGCAAGGAAGGAAACAGCAGACCCCGCTGGGATTATTTTATTAGTGCTCGGCATTAAGATTCATGTATGCAATGCATATATGCATATAAGAATTCAGAGGAAAACTATGAGATACGATACGATACGATATGATGCAATACGATGCAATGCGATGCAATGCGATGCAATACTATGCGATGTGATAAGATGTGATAAGATACACTATGATATGATACAATACGATAAATGCGATACGATAGGATGTGATAAGATATGATACGATATGATGCGATAAGGTACGATGCGATACGATGCGATAAGATACAATATGATAGGATAAGATACAATAAGATACGATGCAATACGATGCAATACGATGCGATGCAATACGATGTGATGCAATACGATGCGATAAGATGTGATAAGATATGATATGATACAATACGATAAGATACGATACAATACGATAAGATGCAATATGATGCAATACGATGCAATGCAATATGATGTGATAAGATGTGATAAGATATGCTATAATATGATACAGTATGATAAGATACGATGCGATGCGATACAATACGATGCGATAAGATACGATATGATATGATGGGACAAGATACAATGCAATAAGATACGGTATGATACGATTCAATGCGATGGGATAAGATAAGATACGATATGATACGATACAATGTGATAAAATAAGATAAGATAGACTAGATTTTTTTTGTGCTAAAAGTGCCAAACAGAGCTGCATAAATACACACAAACACACCGGACATTCAACAACAGCATAAATAACGTCATTAAATGTTGCACAGACTGGTGTTGCACTGATCTGGACCAGTTCGCCGATATGCCACATCAAATACAACTGATTCCTGTGGTTTCCATGTTGCTTGAGCTGAGTCAGAAACTCAGAAGATGCACTGTAATTTGGATTCCAGGGTTAATCAATCGATCTGAGTGGTAAATTGATGCCACTCCTGCAGCTGGCACGCTGCAGAGAGGAGTGTAAGAGGGTGAATCCGTGTCCTGGTCTCAACTCTGGACCTGTCAAGGTTCTTTGGTGGCTCATAAAACAACCAAGATGTCTAGAAATGAGAGCCGCCCCTTCCAAACTGAGATGGATGCCATCTCTCCTATTCAGATCAGGTTTTCCCTAAAAAAAGATTTCCAATTGTCTGAAAAGAACGATCGCGCCTATATGTAACCAAAAGCCTTTGAAGAAGTTCACAAACTGCACAGGCTCTCTCGCTCGTGGTGCAAAACGATCTCCACCTCCAGCAAAATGGTACAAAAGAGTCCAGCGTTTGTGAATAACAACAACATGACCAAGAAGAGTAGATAAGAGACTTGGAATAATTATCTTCTATGTTAACAAGCACACTAATTCAACCCACAAGAACATATAATATAAAAACAGTCTTAAAGCGACATGTACCCACAATACATGATGGTTTTGTTCCCTGTCCCATGGTGGCATGTGCTTACTGGATGTCAGTACACCCAACAGTTTAGTAGTCAAGTGGTGGATTCGGGATGAAAAATCTCCAATAAACGGCAATTTGAGGAGGGTTGGAGAAGTGACGAAAGGTCAGAGAATTAAAAAGCAGGCTGCATCCTCAGCAGAATGAGTTTGTAAAAGACAGAAAGGGACGCATCGACGACAGCAGCTGTATCGAGGGTGAAGAAACGGCAAGCGTCCTGTGGGAGGCACATTTTTAAAACGGCATGTGCTGAACATAGATGAGCAGGTTTGTCCCGACCAGAAACAGACCCTGAACGTCACAATGTCAGAGATGAGTCATCAAAAACACAGGTTGGTGGGAAAACCAAACTATAACCGGCCCTCCAATGGTAACTAAATGCTGATGTGGCTACACCCCAACAGACTAATAGCTTTTAAATCTATTTTTCTTTAAAGGACTCATGAAGCTCAGACAAAGGTTGAGCTTGAGATTAAAGAAATTAAATCGAGTTTCACCGCTGCTTGACAGAACAATCTCTCAGCCTCCGTTGCTCCTTTGAAAAGATCTATTGTTAAGATCTCTCAGTGCAACCTGGCGAGCCTCACTCGAATCGTTCTGCTTCCTGAGTGAAGTGAGCAGCTCTCACTAGTGTGAAGCCATTGGTTAAACGACGTGGGCTGGATTGTGTAACGTTTTATACAACGTGGCTTTCAAACCATCCACGATCAACGTTGAAACCTTATCCTCGGATGCTCACCATTATGTACAGTTTAAATTTCCTCTGATGGACTCAGACAAGCCACAAAGTGCTTCCTTTTCAGCAGTCGGGGGCCTCTGATTCGCTCCTCATGTCTAAACGTAGCATTATTTGAACCGTGCATCCAACTCAGCCCTCAAACACAACATAGTCAGAGGCACTAGACCAGGGGGGCCCAGTCCCAGTCCTTGAGGGCCGCCGTCCTGCGCATCTTAGATGTTTTTCAAACACAACCTTGTCAGAGGCCCTAAACCAGGGGTGCCCATTCCCAGTCCTTGAGGGCCGCCGTCCTGCGTGTCTTAGATGTTTTTCAAACACAACCCAGTCAGAGGCGCTAGTCCAGGGGGACCAGTCCCAGTCCTTGAGGGCCGTGGTCCTACTTGTCTTAGATATTTTTCAAACACAACCCAGTCAGAGGCCCTAAACCAGGGGTGCCCATTCCCAGTCCTTGAGGACCGCCGTCCTGCGCGTCTTAGATGTTTTTTAAACACAACCCAGACTTGGAGGACGACAGCCCTCAAGGACTAGAGTTGCCCGCCCCTGGTTGAGAGGGTGGGCAGAAGCTTTGTAGCTTTCCTGCTGAACTCTTGTTTCAAAAACACCTACCAAGGTCCAGTTGTCGGTGCTGTAGATATTAATGGCCCAGGGAGATGTTCTGAAAGAGGGAAGTCCCGCACCTTCAGTTTTCTCTCCATGCTCCAGCATCATCCTCCATGCCCAAATCCCGGAGTGTTACCCGAACCTGCCTTCTCCTCCCCTCCTTCCCTCCAGTCCACCCACCCATCAGACTCCTCCTCCCCCTCCCCCCTCCTGGGCAATGTTCACTGCCTCGGTCCAACTTCCACCACCTCGTCATTTATTTTCCAGGCCTATGTGCTTTGTCAAACAACTGGACTATCCACAGTATGGTTACAAGAACAATGTTTCCACCAGCACGCCCCGCTCCAACCTGGCCAAGGAACTGGAGAAGTACTCCAAGACCAGCTTCGACTACAGCGCCTTCGACAGCAGCAACAACCACCAAGTGTATGGGAAGAGGGCCATCGCACCCAAAGTTCACGGACAAAGGGACACCTCCCCCAAAGGGCATGACGGTACTGTTTTACAAGCAAGATGAGATATCCTTGTCTCAGCATTGCCACGGCTTCACTAATTTCACATGTTCATTTGGTTCAAGATTTAGTGAGTTCAGATGACCATCCTTCTTCAGACATTTCAAACCTTTGTAATGATAATTTCTGTAAAGATGTTTCTTCAGAAAGACTTTTCTTTTGATACAAGATCCATAAAATGCTTGAACCAGGTGCTAAAAGTAATATGTGCAACCAGACACAAGACTTCACTGGAAGTCTGCCCAAATTTCCTGTCCCCTCTTCACTAAAAAAACTAGATTCCCTGATTTTTGGCCCATTGATCTGCCCATATGATTTCTTCTGCTGCTGTCTGCAGATGACATCCGACTGCACCTAACCTCAGAGAGACAAGCAGGTTGTCGCTCTGCGATATCCTCATTTATGAAAGGATGCCACCTTCAAAGAAATGACTCTAAGGGTGAATTCTAATTCTTCCCTTAACCCTCAATCTCAACCCTCAATCTCCAAAATGCGCACTCCTGTGAAGTGCTAGTCCTGTCCCGATTCTTGGAAAGTCAAGTTGAGGGACAAGTTTGAGGGCTGTATCGCCCTCAATATTGAGATTCTCCAGCACCACCCTTGGAAGTAAGGGCTACCCAGAAGGCATTGCGTATTTTTGCCAAGACGTCTTTGAAAAGGATGGCACCGAAAAAAAGCGAGCTACAAATGTACGTATTTTTGTAGTTAATAAAGATATAAATGTTACGAAACTATCTTATTATCTTCGTTATATATATTTATATTATCTTATTCTTCTTCTACATCTTCTTTTCCTTCTTCTTTGTCGTCGTCATTTTCTTGACAGACTGGACGTAGCTTTGGCCACAGTCTGAAGACGTAACTGCACTCAAGGGGTGTCCCATTTCTAAGTCACGAGATAGCCAGACACTTACTTTGGAGGGCCAAGATTGAGGGCCAAAGACTGAGGGTTAAGGGCGAGGGTTGAGATTGAGGGTTAAGGGAGGAATTGGAATTGGCCCTAAGACTGAGTTGTTCATCAGTCTGTCCATTACAATATTTCCTCTTAATCTATCTCACCGACAAAAGCCTGCCAAACGTCTTGCTGTCACGATTGAACAGTTTCCCAGGTAGCAAAGAATATTTGGCACAAATAGTCCATATCTACAGTTTTCTTGGCTTTGACTGACGCCGTTAACTCAAGGTGAGTCTGGCTGCCTCGACTCAGCTTGTCAGAATTGCCAGAATTGGCCCGGTTCTTCATTGTCTTTGGGCCTTTGGGCCACACTTGACCCTCACAACAGTTGTTGCTTCCCATGTCCAAACTAGCTAATGAAACCTGGGCCATGTCTTGCACGTGCCAGAAACTCAAGTTTGGCTCATTTCATGAACTTTCATGAACAGGTCTGGACCACACTGAACTTGCCAGCGCCTTAACTGAGCTGCAAGAGCCAAATGTAGCCCAGATTAAGCTGCTGGTAGCACACACTTACAGCTATCCCTCCCTGTTGTGTCTGTCTCCTGATCATATCCACCTGTCCATGTTCTGGACAGATGGTCCAAAAAAATGGTGGTGCTTCATAAAGCATGGAACACCACCTTGTGACCTAGAAGGTCACATGTCTCTTCGCTACTCATTGACCTCCCGTGGCTGACCATGGTTGCCTGAATCCTAATGCTGCCTACAGAGTGCCATCTAGGTTTCCAGAAGCTCTTTAATAGCTTAGTCATAGAAGTTTCTGATCCTTTCGGACCACTGGGTTCCTCTCAGGAACACCTCCCCTCCTGACACTTTCAACACCGTATTCAATTCAGTTCAGTTTAGTTTATCTATATAGCACCGGTTTACTGCAAAAGTCATCTCAACACCAAGAAGACAGGTTCTGTGCAGTCCAGTTAAAACCAGAATAGTTCAGTCCAGTTGTGATCCAGTTGTAGGATATATATATCAACATCAGGGTTACTTGCTCACTTCAAATCGCTCTGCCTGCGTCTTGCAGCCAAACGATACTGCAAGAACTCCAGCTCGGCCAGCAGCACCACCAGCACCTACGCTCCCAGCAGTAGCAACAGCAGCAGCCTGAGCTGCGGCGGTGGTGGAGGGGGTGCGGGAGGAGGGGGCGGCGGCAGCAGCGCCAGCAGCACCTGCAGCAAGAGCAGCTTCGACTACAGCCACGACATGGAGGCCGCCCACATGGCAGCGACCGCCATCCTCAACCTGTCCACGCGCTGCAGGGAGATGCCCCACGGCATCGGGGGGAAGCCCCAGGAGATGTGCTCACAGGTAGGACGGGAGGGCGCTGACACTTTCTGACTTCTTTTCATTTGTCGATTCAGTGGCCAAGTCATAAAGCTAGAACATCATTTTACAAAAATTAAGCCATTTCGTCATTTCAGTTCGTTCCTGTTTACAGCAGCTGCTGCAGTTCATTGGCTCACACAGGTCTCCTAAGGTCCCACCATTGTTGAGGCCTGGACTTGGAGGAGTCCACTAGCTTCTGGGAGACCCTGGTAAACATAGCAGCTCCTAATTCAGGGAGCCCAGCTCCTCCACCGCTGTGCTCAACTGTGAATGTCAGATGTTCCCGCCAAAATGCAGAAAATTGGAAACAGCTAACAAAGGCCAAGCAGCTCCACTTTCCAGAGGTCTTGTGGCTTGTTCAGGTGCAGTTTTGTGAACCTCAGTCGGGCGTCCATGTTTTTTTGGGGGATGTAGGACACTTTTTCCCAACGAAAAGACTTGTTCGGTCTTCTTGTATTTGTCGTGGACGTTAACGCTGAACGTGCTCGGTGAGGCCTGTAGACTCTGAGATGTAGCTCTTGTTTTTTTGTATTTCTCGGATTATTCCACGCCCATTTGGGAACATCCAGGCCTGCCAATCTTCCCAGGACTGGATGTTCCCAGGACTGGGAACATCCAGTCCTAGGAAGATTGGCAACGGCCTTGACTGTTTCCCACCTCTGGATTGGTTGTTTCACTGCAGAGTGTTGTTCAGAAGTGATTTCATTACTTTTCCGGATTGACGTGGAGCAACATTTGCTTCTCTAAAGCCACTGCTTATGTCTTTCCCCCTTGGCGTTGTAATAACATGTCTGAACGCTTAAAGAAATATGTCAGCACATCTTTCATGGAGGCCTGCACACCTGCAGACGATCAGTTCACCAAGGGCTGATGGGTAACAGCACTGCTGCCTGCATGATTGGCGTCGTTTTAGTGAAATAAATGATGACATCATGAGAAAGGTTACACATTGTTGATCGTCTGAGTTTGGACTCATGGCGGTCCTATGATTTTTATTGGGATTTTACACACAGACACAAAAATGCGGGATCAAATGAGGGGTGACTAACTGTTTTTACAGAGGTGAGACCTTTGAGAGACCCGTTAGCATCCTTCGTTTTACCGACGCTGATAAATATGGGTAGATTTCACCTGCACGTACCACACATGTACAGCCTGTTCTAATACAGATCTGGAGCTCTGTTCCTGTATTTACTGTCTGAGAATCAGATAAACAGGATGAAGCGCCGTCTGAGTCCAGTGTGTCATTCCTGAGGAGCTAAAGAGGTGATGCTCTTGTATTATCTGCAGCCAGATGCTAATCTGGGAAACGGTGGAACGAACCAACCCCCGCAGCAGAGGGGTAATGTTGGCTTAATGCTAATGTTGACACAGGAAAGAGGGAAGGGGGGGTTGTTGGGAGCTTTATGCTTGTCCGAGAGCGACGGGAGAGGAAAGAATACGAATAGAAACACGGAGGAGCAGTGGGAAAGAAAACAGCCAAAAGCAACTTATTTCCAGAGAAAGGTGGGACAGGATGAACTCAGCAGGACTAAAGCAGTCAGGACTTCCTCTGGTTCCACTTGGTCTGTCCTTGCTTGCTCCGGGACCAGATGAGCAGGAAGCTTTCCGGACGGAAGAGGAACACCGGAGACTTCAGAGGATTGTTTCTTCAGAGCAGCCATTCCCAAACTTCAGAATACCAAGGCCCGATTTGAAATGTGAAAAATCTCCGCTGCCCACCGAAACCTTTAATCGCAACCAGGCCTGGAATTTCGTGATTTGAGGGACAAGGACACTTGGCCTTCAAAGGGGCATTTTTTTGAGGGCACAAAGGCCAAATGCCAGGGCAACAAGGCCATAATAAAAAAACACAATATGACATGATATGCTAATAAATGGCACAACACAGTTTTTGAATTCAGAACCTTGGATATTTTTACTAGGTTACCACATTGGACTTTTATCAAAGGGAAAAAGACAACAAAATAGGCAATGTCATTGACTTTACTCAGGTTATTACACAGCCATAAATTTAATTTAAATCGTCATCTGATGATGGGGATGGAGAACCTGGGGTCTTCTTAGGCCCATAAGGAAAAACAGTTGGCCACCTTTTGGCAATTCCTGCACCCCACCATCTTACCACAGCAGCTTAGGCTAAAATAAGAAGAATCTAACAATTAACTATTCCATGATAACCTTTTGAAGTAGGTGTCCAATTTTTGGCAGTTTTTTGCTGCATCTTCGAGAGTTCTTTTGCGACTAATCTCAACTCGTTCCCATCTCGGAATTCTTCTTTCTGAGGGAAAAAAGTTTCAAGTGAATATGTTAAATATTTTTAAATAATATCACGTTTTCATAGCCTACTGCAGCCATTCCCAAACTTCAGAATACCAAGGCCCAATTTGAAATGTGAAAAATCTCCGCGGCCCACCAAAACCTTTAATCACAACTGTGATCAACATACAGGACTAGAAGCTATGTTCTGACATTAATGTAAGGGGTCAACAAATAAGGTTGTCATATTAAGATAAGATGACAGTAGAATAACACTTAACTGGTTTGTTTTATGACTTCTTAACGTTTTTAAATCATGTTAATATTTTACTGTAATTAAAAACATATTTTAAAAAGATCGAGGATTTAAAACATATTTGTTTATTTTTAATGACTCTCACGGCCCACCTGCAGTACCGCAACGGCCCACCAGGGGGCCACAGCCCACACTTTGGGAATCACTGCTTTAGAGGAACACCTGAACCTCTTGTCTCACGCTGTTCCTCCTCCGTGTCTGAGCGAAACTTCTCTTCCACACATTTATCTTCACCTCCTTGTTCTTCCGCTCCACATGTTTCTCTCTCTTTCAGTGGTGAACTGAGCAGGATCTTGGTTCAGCCATGTGAGAAAGAGAGAAACACGTGACACGTGACACCGTGTCATTAGTTCACGAACAAAAAATGAGCCCAAACACAGAAGCAGTGTATGAAAACTGAATACCCCCTACTGCTCATAATCAGATAATTAGCAAAGGTGAGCACTTCTGTGATTGCAGAAATCTTGGCAGTTTGCTGGTCTGAAACATTCAGATGCGTTTTTATACAATGCACAAAAGGAAAGACATCAGCAATGATGTTAGAGAAGTAATTACTGCTGCACATCGGTCTGAGAATGATGACGCCTTTCCCAAACTATTTAGAGTCCAGTATGGAGGATTATTTACAAGTGGAAACCATTCAAGAGCTGCCAGAAGTGGATATCCCTGGACAGGTGACACCACGGTAGAGTTGTTTAGCCTCGATGCTCAGCACCTGTTGTATAAATTTTCACTAATAAGGTATAGTTTATCAATTATTAGTGAGGTCAAGTGAGCCAAAAATAAAATACTTAACAAACACTTCTGGACAATCGGACATAGAATGCAAGTGGATTTAATCTCCAGTTGTATACAAGGTGAAGAGGTCATTACCAACATCACAGAAAAGCAGGATGATCAGAAATGACAAGTTGCTAGTAGGAAACAGTTTGTCTTAAGCATCACATGGAAAACACGGAGTCCTTGAGATAAGTTTGTCTAGACGCCTACGTGTCAAAACTTAGAGACTTGATGGAGCCAGAATGATTAAACAAAGCCATGGCCCTCAACAGACAAGAATTCACTCAAGGATTCATATGTTCACTGTCGCGAACATATGAATCAAGCATTACAAATTAAGACCCCAAAATGCAGTTTTAATATTACAGCACCGCATCGGGTGAAAAACCAACAACAGCACACGAGCAAGTGTCAAGCACGGTGGTGGAGGTGTGGTGATTTTTCAGTCTACGCTACGCTTGGGTCCACGGATGGTACATTTAAGGACCTTAAAAAATCCTCTATCGTGGAGGGTGTTGTAGAAAATTCTGTTGTTTATAGTGATTGATAGAAATTTTGAAAACAGGAGTTAATTTCGAGACTGTCTGTGCTCATCAAACCCTGCTCATCATTGATTGCAGGTATAATCTGCTTGGCAGATTTTTGTCGTAACTGATGAGCAAGAATTCGTCCAATTTTTTCCCCATGTTCGTAACATCTGTGTCGAGACTTGGAGAGGAGATATTCAGCCTGTCGTGTTGATAAGATATCAAATTCAGTCTGCAAGGACAGACGTTTTTTCATTACATCACCAGATGGTTGATGACTGTACAACGTATCAAGTTCCAGTATTTGATCTGTTAGCTCTTTAAGGCGAGCCGAGTTTGTTTTCTTTTTATTCGCACAATAAGAAATGATTTGACCTCGTAAATATGCTTTTAGAGATTCCCAAATAGTTGAACAGGACATTCCTGGCATTTGATTAGTATCGAGAAATAGTTTTATTTCGGATGAAATAAAACTGGTAAAAGACTCTTCTGATAGGAGAAGAGGATTGAGTCTCCAAGGGCGGTATATGGTGTGTTAGGAATGCGTATTTTCGTGGTTAAGGGACCATGATCTGAAATGACTATGGCTTCATAATCACACTTGGTTACAGAAGAAAGGAGTCGTTTATCCAGGAAAAAACTGTCTATACGAGAATAGTTCTTATGGACTGGAGAGAAAAAGGGGTATGCTCTAGCAGTGGGATTACGAAACCGCCACACATCTACTACACCACATGTTTTAAGAAAAAGTTTGATAGTTTGTGCTGATTTAGACAGAGAAATCTTCTTGGAGGAGCTACGATCTAAGACAGGGTTAAGTGTGCAATTTATATCACCACCAAGGATAAGATGGTGTGTTGTCATATTTGGTAAGCGAGAGAAAAAATTTGGAAAAAATGCTGGATTGTCCCAATTTGGTGCAAAAATATTGGCCAAGATGATTGGAAATGAAAAAAGCTGCCCTGTCACAATAATGTAGCGCCCTGCAGAATCAGAATCAACATTAGTAATGGTAAATGGTATATTCTTATCAATTAGGATGGCTGCCCCCCTAGTCTTTGAGTGGAAGTTAGAATGATAGGCTTGTCCCGACCATCCTTTCTTTATTCGGAACAGGTCTGTCGTGTGCAAGTGCGTTTCCTGAAGAAATGCAATATCGGTTTTAAGATGTTTTAAGTGTGTAAATACCTTTTTACGCTTAACTGGATGATTAAGTGACTTCACATTCCAACTCACAAAGTTGACTGAGAATCCATCCACCCCTCTGGTAGAATTAGGATCCGTCATAGCCTACTAAGTGAGAGATGTCATGCACTTGAAATTCGCATCTGGCTGAATAAACAGAAAGGTAGAAAGACATCTTACTGCTGCTAATACATGAGATCTACAAGTTAATGAGTCTTTAACACCTTTGAAAACTTCTTCAGCTTAGTTTTGGTTTGTTAAATTACAAGATGATAGTCTGACATGATGCGTGTCCTTGGCGTTGCCGTCCATCAACTTTGACACGGTGATGTCGAGCATTGCTGAGCTGAATTATGGGTCCACTGAGTCCAGGTGTTGCTTCCGTGGGGGTTGGAATTGAGGATGCGCTGATGTACGCGACATATACGAACAAGGACGACCAGCTGAGGTCAGCTGTGGAGCGAGGAGAGCGTACCATGAAGCAAAATCGTCACAGGTGTTCAATGACAGAATAATTTAAACAGTCAAACAGAAAGTAGGGGAGTCAGAAAACCCAAAAGTATAAACAGGAAGTTATGTCATATTTAGGTTGAAGAACATACACAGGAAGCATGCAGGCCATGGTAACTCTAACCTCTAGGTGCCACCAGGGGAAGCGCTTATGAGTGCTTTGCGCTTGGCTGGATTTGCGAGATTATGAGTTTACCCAAAGGTTTGAATCATGAGGTAATCTGTCTGAAGACGTACAGGTCGACGTGTCCTGCTAACTTCCTGCTTGCTGTGGTCCAGTGCCAACAAACGTTGAAGGGTGCTTCCGCGATTGCTCCCAAAACCGCGCCTGTTTTGGGAGCAGGCGCGGTGGGACCGCCGTTACGGACTGCAACGGTCGCAATGGGCGAGGCGCTTCCAAGACTGGTGCGACTCAGGAGTAAAAGCTTGCATGCAGAAAACAGAAGGATCTAATTTCTTGCTTCTCGGACCAAAAATCGCTCTGTTCAGATTACAGGACTCGCCATCTTCTAATGAGTCGTAAAGTCATCTCCCTGTTCAGACCACATGACCGATTGTCACAAAGCTATGGGATCTGACAGTGACTAGGCCATCCCTCTGGTCTGTAAAAGAACACATTTTATCAACATGTGAAGTGAAGAATAACCACATGCAAAACACAGATGACAATTTGAAGATAGTCTGAGGGTTGAAGCAACTGTCTGTATGATGATTTGTTCAGGACACACAAAAAACGAAAGGGCAAAGGACATGGGTAAAGGAATGCACAAACTGGTAACAGAGGTCATCTGTGTTGAAGGTGAGGAAAGAACATTTCATCCCTCACGGTGACCTGATCTCTTATGGCTGTAGCTCAAATAGGGAGTTCCTTCAGCAGCTCTGGATACATGGCATGTTTATGGATACATGGCACTGGAAAACAGCATCAGCGAGCGTCTTTGACGAGTCTTTGAGTTGTTCATGCAAGCCCCTCTTGTGGGTTGTTAGGGCCTTTTGTTCCACCGTGAGTTGTTTACCTGGTCCGCTTGTAAAGTATTTTTCAGACGCGAAGGTGTGAATGGACGTGAACCCTCCTGGGGTTGTAAGTGTTGGACAGGTGAAACCTGGGGCCACCGCCTCTGTTTAGCGCTGTCCTTTCCTAGTTGACCCTCCTTCTCCAGGCAGTTTGACAACGATTCACACCTTTTATGATGCTTCGTGTGCCTAAATGGGACACGTTCTCCAGGCAAACAACACGCAACTCCCTTCATGCAAGAAGCCTTTCGAACGAAAGGCTTCAAACAAGTCCAGTCCTACTCTCAAAGGTTTAGAAAAAAGAGGGAGCAAGACGCTGGTGGAGACTCTCAGTCATCCAAACCATGGTAGCTCTGAAAGGCTTGAATCAAGGGAACAAGACTCCTGTCACGTAGGCGGACAAAGAAAGAGAAGAAGTCTTTGAGAGAAAGAGGGAGCAGGAAACGAGGGTCAGAGTCCAGGGTGAAGAGCAGGAGAAAGGACCACAGCAGACAAGAGTACATGGTGTTGGTTTTATTTCATGTTGTGTAGAGGGCGGCCCCTCACAGGCTCAGCCTTTTAGATCAGGAACTGCCATAGCAACGGGGATCAGGGGTTACCGGAGGGCCGGATCAGAAGGGAGTGGTCTGTGAAGAAGAGGGCGGCCCTCAGGTAACATCTCTGTTAATGTGACATGAAGAGGTGGGTCACGTCACACAATGAGCGACAAGTCATGGCCGTGCACAACGAGGCAGGTGCAACTGGATCTGTTCTGCAGCGAGCTGACCTCTCGCAACAGTTCTCTCTAGGTCCTTTATTTATTTTTGACCTGACCTCTGCATCCCTGTTTATCCGGCTTGAACCACTGCCTCACAGACTGACACAGAGTCAGCAGATTGTAGGCAGAAGATTAGAAGTTAGAGGCCTAGTTTGGTTTTAGTCATGCGGTAGCAACAAAGAGTATGTGAACGCCTTGTGCTTAGCTGGATTTCTGCATTGTGATCTGATCTTCACAGAAGTCACAATGACAGACAGAAACTACAAGAAAAGACAAACTATGCACTTAAGCTGATAACCTCCTTTGGTGGCAATGATGCCAAACAAGCACCTTTGGTAGCTTTGGATCAGATCTGCTCGACCTGCTGGTGGAAAAGGAAGTGAAACCCTCAGACCGACTATTTCAACAGCAGCTATCTGGAGTCAATCGTTTGCACACCTGATGCCCAAAAAGTGAAATGAGTTTGGAGCTACTTTGACATTTGAAGCTTCCTGTTCATGAACCATGCATCACAGGAGGGAGAGTTAGGGTTAGGGTTAGGGCGTTGGGGTTAGGTAACATTGACCCAGTTACCTAAACGTGAAAGTAAGTCCACCACAGAGTTGCTTCAGAGGAAGACAATGCATGGGTTCACTTACTTTGTCCCCCAGCACTGTGAGTGTTTAGTTGACGTGTCCAATGAAGATGAAGAACTTATGATAGTTAAAAAAATAAATTAAAAAAATGATAGTTTGAGTGTTTAAAGACATCCTGTTTGTCTGTTATTGAGATTTAGAAGGAGGTCGGATCACATTTTATTTCAAAGTTTATGGAGAAAAGGGGTTCAGAGGGGTTCACATTAGAGGTCTTCATGGGTCCACTTTCATGGACCGAACCCGAATGGACCCGTGAAAATTCAACCCGAAACCGACCCGAAAAAAAAAAAATGAAATACTTAATTTTAGTTTAGTTTTTATTAGTTTCAGTGTTAGTTTTAGTTTTATTTTGTAAATTAGGGTTGTAATTTTGGTTGGAGTGAAGCACTGAACTTTTTGAAGGGTATCGAATCACATAGTCGTGTTTACATTCCGGTCTCAATAAACATATAGTTGCTGTTTTCTCCCGGTCCTTCCCAACGCTGACTGGCCTGTAGCTGCAGCTTCTCTTTCCAGGGGGTTAGCTTAGGCTAGCTTATCCAGGTAGTCTTGGTTAGCCTTCTTGTGTGAGCTTTTCAAATGGACTTTCAGATTCGTAGGTATTTTCCCCCTGAGAAGTATTCCACACATTGTATCACCTGTTTCTACAACAAGGCACTTATTTTTATCGTTAACACAGTCATAGTCAAAGAAATCCCAAATAGGACTGTGCCACTTTCTCCCAACTTTTGCCGCAGCCATCACTGCTGATCACTTTAGTTTTTTTTTTTTTTTTTTTTGCGGTTGTTGTTGTACGGCAGAACAAAGTTAATAGATTTCAAACGTTTACGAGGAAAAAAAATTACAAACACAAAAACGAAGAACGTTCTTGACATTGTTATAGTTAATTTTAGTTCATTTTATAAACACATAATACAGTTTCAGTTAGTCATCATTTTTTTTAAAACTCTCATTTTTATTTTATTTCAGTTAACGAAAATGTTTTTTCAATTCTAGTTTTCGTTATTTCGTTTGTTTTCATTAACGATAATAACCTTGGTCCATCGTCGCCGCATTTTGAACGTTTTTCCTTTTTGTTTCACCTCCTTTGCTTTGGTTCTTAAGTCGCCGGTTTCACTCCGTCGTTGCAGCACCCTGCGTGTGCGAGTCACGGCAGGTTTTAGCTCCAGACACCAGGAGAACCCATCCCTCGGGACACTGTCGGCCAGAATCAGCATTAAGGCGGGCTTCCCTGCTTGCACGAGGGAGAAAGGGGGGAGTGTGGAGAGTAAGAGGGCAGAGGAGAGACAGGAAGAAGGGATCGGGACGAGAGAGGACATGAAAACACGCAAACCCCCACCGCGCACTCCGGCTTCGCGTTTATTCGCGCCCGTGCAAGAAAGAGACGAAACACATGCGTGGATGGATGTGAGGAAGGAGTCGGAGGTGAGGGCGACGCTCCAGCGAGCAGCCGGTCCTCTGGATGTGGCCCACTTCGCTCCACGGCGCCGCACACTTCTGCCTCTATTTTTGGATCTGCAGCAGTCTAGTTTGAGCCTCTGCTGCTCCGTCGATGCTCCCCCGCCCCGCCCCTAACCTTCAGCCCTTCCCCCCCCCCCTCCCCCCCGTGATGTCCACTCACATTAGGTTCACACATCACAATGTCACACACACACACTTCTGGCTGCACAGTTCAGGCCACAGAGGCATGGAGGGAACGAGAACGAGACAGACGAGAGTGATGAAGGCGTCCTCCAGGACCGATGACCTCCTCCTTGTTTGACCCTTTTATGAGCGCACAGAAGCACAGAAGCTACATGTTTTTTGATCATTATTTCAAGGGATGCACGATAACTGTTTTTTAAAACCGATACCGATAACCGGTAACGTTCACCTCCTAAAAGCAGATACCGATACTGAAAACCGATAACAAACACATCTACCTAAGATCATTACATCAATACTATGAACAAAATCAAAAATAGTTTTGACTTTTTAAATGAACGGATTTTTATTTTTTCCAATGAAAAACTATTGGCAAGCCTCTCAAACATTTTCGTAAAGCTATCAAATAAACCTATTTGATATCTCACATCAACTTAAATAAGCTGCATTACTGACTGATATAAAAAATAAAGGCTCCTTGAACTGATGGAAATACATGCATCAAAATTACAAACTGAAAAGGATTTACATTTAAAGAAATTTGGCTTGTGGTTCCATTTAAATTAATACCTTTAATTAAAGTAAAGTGAGGTTCAGTGATTTTTTTTGTTTTTTATCTCATGGAAGCTTTAGATGAGAGAGATGAGGGAAAGATGAGGAGAGGGGAGACTGCTGATGCCTTGCACACGTTAGCATTAGCTCGCGTTAGCGTGATTTCAAAACTCCATGTAAGCGATTGTTATGTTGTAGGTGGCTGATCAGGTTTGACGTATTAAAGCTTGTGTTTCCCTCCTCGTAGAATTCACTCGGAGGATTCGTCAAAAATAACCACCAAACTATCTTTTTCTGAAACTTTAACGAAGTTCCATGACATCGCCGCCATGTTTGTTGTGATCAGCACAATGCATGCTGCATTCAAAGTGTAACGTAAGTTCTGATGTTCCCTCGTTTGCTAGTCGTTCTTTCAGCCTTTTCTATTTTTTTTTCTTTTTTATGTGTAACATGAGGGGAAATACTGCGAATATCGATTCAAGTTAGCAACTAATAAAATTATGACCGAGTTAACAAGTTGTTTTCTGGCATGAGGGGGTATTCTTGATTTTTCTGATTGAGAAATCATTTTTCTGATTATGCCGACGTTACTTGAACATAACATTCACTGCCGGTCATTCAAGGCTCAGAGGGAGCGAGGTACTGCCTGTTGTCAAAAATATATATGTTATCGGGGATATTTGTTGTGATATCGGACTTATTCGGAATGATGTCATAATTTCCTGTTATCGGCCTGATAGTTATCGTGCACCCCTAATTATTTCCTTTTTAAACGCGACCGCAGTTCTGAAACAAAAGTTGGAATGTGATGTGAAATGTACATAAAAGCAGAACACAGTGATTTGCAAACACTAGAAAACAGAAAAACGTTTGAAGTGAGGAAACGAAGCATCTGAGAGTCAGAAAGTGTAAATAATTGAATCTGATGGCAGCGGCGTGTCTCAGCGGAGTCAGAACAGCGTGATGTTTACCGCCGTGCGGCGGTTCACCGGCAGTCCAGAAACATCTGGGGTGGCTGAGGAGACCAGATGATGGACTTCAGGGATGCTGTGGCCCGTTCCATCAGAGATGCCTGCTTCAGAGAATGTTCTGGATGGTCCCTCTGCTCTGTAGCAGAGGTTCCTCAAAGACAGTTGTGATTCATCTGTCTGTGATTAGACATTCAAACCTTTTACATTGAATCTGATACATGCAGTTTTTTCATAGACTAGTGAACCTCCACCCCTTTGAACTCCTCTAAGACGCTCTCTTAATGTTGTTGACAACTCACCTGTTTAGATGAAGATGTTCCTCCAGGTTCTTTTTTTAGCCTTTTGTTGCCCAAGTCATAATGCTGCCATTGAATTCAAAACGTGCAAATGCTTTTTAGTAGGGGTGCGCGATTATTATCAGCCCGATAACAATCGGGCAACAGGAAATTAGGACGTAATCATGATAACTCCGATATCATGACGAATAGCCCTGATAACATATATGTTTTTGTCAACATGGCAGTGCCTCGCTCCCTCTGAGCCTTGAATTACCGACAAAAACGAAGGAAAAGGAAAATCAAGAATAGCCCCTCCAGTGTTTCCGCTAGAAAAAATTGGCACCGGACAATGTGACCGGCAGGTTTTCAATTTACCGGACAAATGTTTGAAATTCCGGTCACATAGGCTATATGAATTTATTGAGGTTAAAAATAAATCATATGCAGTAGTACGATATCAATGCAAGTCATTTAATAGTGTTTTATTGAAAAACAGGCTATTTCAAATAAAATAAGTCCCGTCAATTGACTCACGAGCGTAACTTAAAAAAATAAATAAATAAATATGCTTGCGCTCTTCTGACTCCGCTGCGCTGTTTTAATGCGGTTCTGCAGAGGGAAACCTCTCTCTGCTGGCGCACTGGAGACAGGGATCAGCAGGCTATCTGGGCCAGTTGAGCCACTCGGGGTAGATTTCACTGAAATCCCGGATGAGAACTTCACAGGACGTTGAGAAGTTCAAGCCTCCATAACCGCGGAGCGCTGTCATTACGGAGATGGCATCTCTGCGCGCAGCTGTGGGATCAATGAGTGGAGCTGTGGCTGGAGCCCACTCGTCCTCACACACTACTCATTAGTAAAAAAAAGTATATGTTTTTTCATAAAATCCATCCATTCATCCATCCATCCATCCATTAGCTTCCGCTTATCCGAAGTCGGGTCGTGGGGGCAGCGGCTTCAGCAGAGACCTCCCTCCCCCCCGGCCGCTTCCACCAGCTCCTCTGGGAGAATCCCGAGGCGTTTTTCATAAAATGATGTGGAAATAACCCATTTTATTACAACTGAAATTGTGCTTGGGAGGAGTATTTTCACCGGACATTTTGACCGGAGAGATTATAAAATCCCGGACTTCCGCATATTTTACCGGACAAAGTCCGGCAATTACCGGACAACGGAAACCCTGAGCCCCTCATGCCAGAAAACAACTCGTTAACTCGGTCATAATTTTAGTAGTTGCTGACTTGAATTGATATTCGCAGTATTTTCCTACATGTTACACATGAAAATTGAAAAAATAGAAAAGGCTGAAAGAACGACAAGCAAACGAGGGAACGTGGGAATTTACATTACACCTTGAATGCAGCCTGCAGCACAGCGCTGATCACAACAAACATGGCGGCGTGGAACTTTGTTAAAATTTCAGAAGAAGATAGTTTGGTGGTTATTTGTGACGAATCCTCCGAGCGAATTCTACGAGGAGGGAAACACAAGCTTTAATACATAAAACCTGATCGGCCACCTACAACATAACAATCGCTTCCATGGAGTTTTGAAAACGCGCTAATGTGAGCGAATGGAAGTTAATGCTAACGTGCGCGAGCCAGCAGCAGTCTCTCCTCTCCCTCATTCCTCTCATCTAAAGCTTCCATGAGATTAAAAAATAAAAAACAAAAAAAACTACTGAACCTTATTTACTTTAATTAAAGGTATTAATTTAAATGGAACCACAGGCTAAAATCCTTTAAATATTAATCGTTTTCAGTTTGTAATTCTGATGCATGTATTTCCATCAGTTCAAGGAGCCTTTATTTTTATATCAGTCAGTAATGAACCTTATTTAAGTTAATGTGAGATATCATATAGGTTTGTTTGATAGCTTTATGAAAATGTTTGAGAGGCTTGCCAGTAGTTTTTCAATGGAAAAAATAAATATCTGTTCATTTAAAAAGTCAAAACTATTTTTGGTTTTGTTCATAGTATTGATCTAATGATCTTAGGTATATGTGTGTGTTATCGGTTATCGGTATCATTTAAAAAGTCAAAACTATTTTTGGTTTTGTTCATAGTATTGATCTAATGATCTTAGGTATATGTGTGTGTTATCGGTTATCGGTATCAGTTTTAAAAAACAGTTATCGTTCATCCCTACTTTTCAGCGTTCAGGTTTATGACATTTGCAAATCATTGCAGTCTGTGTTTATCTCCATTTTACACTTTTGACCTGCAAGTGTTCTGGATGCATCCCTCCAAACCCCAACCATGTGAAAGCGTTGCTGCTCTGCTGTGCACCATGTACTCAGTTGATCCGACAGGATGAACATGTTTGACTGCTCTTTAATGCGATGCTCTGTCTTTTATCCCTTTCTCTCCATCCCTGCCTCCTTATGTTCTGTATATCCCCCCCCCCTCCCCCCCGTCTCTCCTCATAATCATCTGGCCCAAAAACAAACAACTTACCTACACACACACCTACATGCACGTCTCCCACTTTACCCGCACACACCTACATGTGCAAAAACCACATCCACATCCGCCTTCCAGAGCCCCGGTCTAGACGTTGATGAGAACGGTACGTTGGACCTGAGCATGAGCAAGCGTCTGTGCGGCGGCGGCGCAGGCGACTCGGTGCTCACCCCACTAGAGCCCATGTCCCCCCAGAGGCAGGCCGCCCTGCTGGGCTCCCGCTGCTACGGCATGGGGGACGCCGCAGACTGCTGGGACCTGCCCGTAGACTACACCAAGATCAAACACATAGACGAGGACGAGAAAGAGGTAAAGGGGGAAATATCACAGGTAGTGTTGGAAATAACTCAGCCGCTGTTGTCTGACTGTGGCTGGATTAGTGAGGAAATATTCTTTTTTCTTGGAGCGGAAGGGAGATTACTGCGTTGATGAAGTACAGTTGCAAACTTGTATTGCATTATTGGAGATGTAGTTTACTGTCAATATGTGCTTTAAAGCGGCATAAGCTTATTTTAAGTTTTAAAATATCGGTTTAAAATTTAAGCCAATAGTGCCCAAGCTCTCGAGGGCCACATAAAATGACGTGGCGGGCCACATTTGGCCCACGGGCCTTGTGTTTGACACATTTGGTCTAAATGAACCCCAGAACAACAGCAACAAAAATCCCTGTCAAGATGCTGGCTGGATCCGACGGGCTGCACGGCAAGAAAGGGCCACTGCTCCAAAACCACCATCAAAAAAAGCCAGATTACAGTTTGGAGTTGCACATGGAACGAAGACAAGCACTATAGAGGGTTGAGGAGTTGAATTGGACCGTTTGGCCACAATGACCGTCGTTGCGTTTGGAGGAAAAAGCTTGCGAGCCCGAGAACGCCGTCCCAGCTGTGAAGTACGGGGGCGGCAGCATCATGATGTGGGGCTGCTCTGCTGGCAGTGGAGACTGGTGCATCTAACCCTAACCCAAGAAGAGGAAGATTATTTCGATATATTGAAAGAAAAATGTCAAGATACTTGTGGCTGGATGGGTCCCCAAATGGACGATGACCCCAAACATCTCAGTGGTCATCATGAAGCCCTGACCTCGATGCAGCCTCGTTCTTTTTCTCCATCTTTGGGGTGACCACAGTGCCACAGATACCATTCCTGACACAAGCCTCCACATTTATCCAGGCTTGGGACCAGCGAACTGTGGCTGGTTCTGTTAGCAGGAAAAGGGACAATTTCCTCAACTGTCGGAGAAACAAAAGCTTCTGCGTCTTTTTCCGAACTGAATGTAAACTTTATTGCAACTGTGCCTTTAAACTACAGCCACATCTGTCAGCTATTTATCAGAGGTTAAGCTGATGTGCCCCACAAACACGTTCACCCTCCAAATGTCAATGACGTTGCAGGGATTGTTGCAGAAATGACAGCGAGTGGAGAAGAGAAGAATGAAAGAATGGTTGATGATAATTACACAGCTGCAGTTGCAGGCTGGTAGACCACAGTTATGCTGTCTGCACACTCAGAGCCCTGATCATCAACCCTCTGATTCAGCCCAGCATCTCCAAGCCAAACATTAGTAGCGTCTCCTTGGCTTCTCACCTCTCCTTGCTCGCTGTTAATGTGGAGCGGCATAGAAGGGATGTTTTTTCAGGGGAACCTACCGAATCTGCATGTTAATTCGCGTTAACGCTGCCATGCACAGAGATATTTGCTCTGTTTGTTCCGTCCTCGCCGCATGACGGCTTTCTGCTTTTTTTTTTTTTTTTACATTTCGCTCTTCTCCAAAAATGAATTATGCAAAGCGGCACCTTGGGAGGGAATCGGAATAGCTCATCTCATCAAAGAACCGCTGGAAATCAATGCACCACCGCTGGGTGCGCCCGTCGAGGCACGCAGGCGCATGCATGTGCACCACAAGAGCCTGTGGGTGAACGTTCGTGGGGGGGGGGGGCCGTCTGCAGCCACGTGTCTCTGGGAGGATGTATGTGAGCAGCCTCTGGATGCATGCATGTGCTGATCTCCTTCCTGTCTGCGCTGCATCTAATTGGGAGAAGCTGCCTGGCAGCATCACGCGCTCTGAGACGGCTATGAGTGTTGGCTAATTTGGGGCTGGAACTGGACTTTTTTTTATTTTTTCCATATTTTATGGCCATTACTGTATGTGCACTGTAAAGCGAGGACGAGAGGAAAAGAGGATTTGCATCAGTTGCTGTCATGCCCTGGCAGCGTGCACTGCAGACAAAGCACAGCCTCCTGACGCCGCCCCCACAGTGCCATCTAGTGACCAAACGACGGAGCTACAA
>JAGFBZ010000776.1:0-197500 GCA_018398805.1 Hirundichthys speculiger | reverse complement strand
AATCAAGTTGCTGTACAGTGATCCCTTAGTTATCGCGGTTAATGGGGACCGGCGCCCCCCCGCAATAATTAAAATCCGCAAAATGGAGCCGGAGCCCCCCCGAGCCTAAATAATGTGTTTAAAATATGTTTAAACACCGCAAAAAAGTAGCGAGATACTGCAGTGACACAAGACAAAGGCTAAACTGTGGTCTTTCTGTTTCCCTCACAGCCTCTGGTCTCCAAACTGTCAATCAATCAATAACTTTTTTTTTTTTTTCATAATACAGACCTAAGCTATAGTCAGGAGGAAGGGCTTTTTCACCCGCTATCTTCTCCTCCCGGAATTTAAAAGAACAACAGCAGGGGGAACAAATGGTATGTCTTTGCAAAAGGGAGTCTAATCAGTGAACCTGATGGTAGAAACTTAAATTGGTACAAAGTCTCTCTCTTACTAAAAAGTTTTACACCAACGTTCCTTTATGTAAACACATACTCTGCATGATTCCCCAGTTGTTGCAGACCCTCTGTCGGTGCGGAGCGGAACCAGAACCCGTCTAGATCACCGTCAACGTCTTTTCCCCGAGCCAGGTCTCAGAGACCAGGATGCAGGCTTCTTTGAATACATGCTGGTGGTGAACAAGAGCCTGTAGTTCCTGTTTTATTGTGGAGAGAGACGTTGGACAGAATCATTGAAGGGAGGGGGATGATGCGCAACAGGTGTTGCCGTCTCATGCGCTCCTGTACGCCACCTCTCCTGCCTCGCCTCCTCGGTTTCCGTCGTGGAGGTACGAAGTTGTCTCCTTCCCCGTGCTCGGTCAGGAAAGACTAGGTCTGCTGGTGGGCCGCTGATCACAGGATTAGAGAATTTTAACAGATAGTCTGGAATATTGAATGGAGCTGTCAGCAGCCCCAGGTGACATGAGGACGCAGCACCACCAATAAAAAGATCAGTCAGATCCATGTCACTGAATCATGACACTCTTAATCACACAAAAGTGAGGTTGATCAGTTCAAAGTGCACAGCGAGTTTAAAAGTTTAAGCATAAAATAACAAACTTAAAACTGACAAGACAGATATGCTTCCCACTGCTGCCGGTCGATGCGTCGTGCATGCGCCCAGTAAATGCAGTAAATGTAGTAAATGTAGTAAATGCGTCTCGGCCAAACAGGCCCAGATTATAGAGTTCTGTATGTGTTTCTTTGTTGCTTACAGGAGGCTGTGAGTCATTGTTTGATGTTTTGCTGGCAGCTGTGGCCTCTCGTCTGCTGTGGGGTGGATTTTCGCAGAATTTCAGAGATTATTTCTTGATTTTTTTAATTATAGTATATTTCTGAAAAAAATCCGCAAAGCACTAAAACCGCGTTAGTCAAACCGCGATGTGGCAAGGGATCACTGTATATGTTCATCAGATGATATTGATCATTCAGAGGACAAATTGAGTCAAAACTATTTGCTTCAAAACAACCTATTTATTGTTTATTATTAGTGTTTTGCATATCTAAGTGAATGAATGAATTTTCCTAAAAAAATCGATATTAGTAGCTAAAAAAATCGATATCATATCGGGCGGCCGAAAATCCCGATATATCGCCAAATCGATTTTTTTTCACACCCCCACTGTTTAAAAAAATGAAACAATTTTTCTCAACAAATCTTTAATTCATTTTGTCCAGCATTTGCAAGCTGCCTGTCAGCCATATAATGTGTAATTGATGCTTTCAGTTCAGTTAATTCAAACAAAGTCATTGGAACACTCACAAGATGTCACCAAAATCACTTTGTCCCTTTAAAATCTTTCAGAAAATGATGTAAATGTATTGTAAGATGAATATCGATATATATCGTATCGTGAGCTGAATATGGTGTATCGTATCGCCGGATTAGTGTATCGCTACAGCCCTGGTATTTAATGTCAATGTCGTCCGGCGACGTTGGACCCTCTAACGTGTACGTAGCCTGAAATGCGGCACTAATGGACAGCCACCCACCGACGGGTTCATCTGGACGCTCCGACACAGAAAGACGAGACGGATGAGAAGGAGAGCGCTCCGTGAGTGAGCCTGACCGCACTTGGCGTGCGAGGCGGCCCGCGGATCTCACGTACGACCCTCCACGGAGGTTTTCGGCAGCCGCTGGAGTTCTGTGGAAGTGTTCACCATGAAAAAAGGTATCGGATGCCAGAGCTCCCAGTAATGGAAAAACCCGGCGAACGGCAAGTATCGACTTGTGTGCAACGGTGACACGTGTGCCCCCCCTGAAACAGTCGGATCTTTTCCCCCAAATCTTGGCTTCCGCGTTTTATTTGGACTCCTGTTTGTTTGGACTGTAACGAGTCACGGTTCACCGGAGACTCCAATCAGAGACCGGGTTCTGACTGACAGCCCCCTTTGTGTTGGCTGAGCAGGACATCAGATATCATCTCCAGCCCACTCATCATCCAAGAGAATGTTATTCTAGCTTCTTTTTTTCTTCTTCTTCTTCTCCTAAATGATCTGACGACTGTGATAGTTACAGTCTGGCCACAACGACGCCTGCTTACTCTCATACGATGGAAGTTCACGACTAATGTGCTTCTGGGTTGTGATTAAAGTGTCGCCCACACTTCCACAGCTGGAAAACAGGAACCACACGGATGTCTCATACAGGTGACGTACAGAAAGAAGAAAAAGTGCAGACTAGGCTTTGTTTTTTACCTGCCGATGAGCTTTGGTGTTTCTGAGATGTCTCCATGATGTTGTTCTTCTCTGCAGGTTCCTCCACATCAAATTCCACTCTGTATAATGTGAATAAAAGCAGAATGAAATGATTTGTAATGCCCTTAAATCAATATCTTAGTCCCAGTAGGACACAGAAACGTGTCTTGAAGAAGCTGGGAAAGGATGATGTTCACCGCAGAGTAGCGTCACTTCTTCTTTTAACAACAGTCAACAGTCTTCTTCTTTTAACAACAGTCCGTATACATTCAGGATCAGAGACCAGCTGGTGGAGACATACTTTCTGGGTCTTCTTTATTATTATTATTATTATTATTATTAGGGCTGGGCAACGATTAAAATTTTTAATTGCGATTAATCGCATTATTTCCCTGATTAATCACGATTAATCGCATTATTTCCCTGATTACAGGGAATGATTAAACAGTTATCGTGCATCCCTAGATATAAGGTGAAGATAAAACTGCTCATGGTGATGAAATTATGACAGACACTTTTTAGCTTTTCATCCATCTAGTTCCTCTGCCACACCGACTCTACGCTCAGATTCCAGTCATGCAGGGAAGCAGATGTTCACATGTTCATCTCAGACCGTGACACGTTCCAAGCTTCTGAGGTCAGACGCTGAACATGTGACAGCTCTCTGCCTTTCAGGAAACCACTTCTACTGTTGAGTGAAAGCTCTCTAGTTTTTCTTTATCCAATAAAAAAAAAAAAGAAGCAGGTAGACTCTTTAACTCTGTCCTGCAGGTATTCTAGTGAAGATATTGAAGAAGGAGAAGAAAAGAGCTGATGATGCTGCTGCTCAGATGGCCGGCTGCTTTAACAGCCAGGGCCCGTCCTCCCAGAGGGTCTCCATGTCCGCCGGGTCACAGCTGAGAGAGGAAGATGTGGACAATGTCCCCTCAAACCACGGAGGACGAGCGGCAACGCCGGAACAGGACGTCCATCCTTCAAACCATGAAGGCCGAGGGTCCACAACAGCTCAGTGGAGAGAGGGAAGCATGGAGAACCATCCAGCAGACCACGGAGGACAAACGTCCACCGTGCCAGAGACAGAGGGATGTGTGGAAGCAGGACGAGCATCCACAGTAGCACAGATGAGGGAGGGAGACGTGGACGGCCAACCGGCGGAGCGTGGAGGACAGGCTGCACAATACATGATAAGAGGTACTTCCACGTTCTTTTCCTTCTTTTTCAGAAATCCGTCTCCAGAGACGCATTTAACGGGCTGCTGGTGCGCCGTGAGATACATCAGGACGTCCACGTGTGTCTTTGTGGTTCTCTTACGTAAGACGTTTCCCGTAAGGGTGCTTCGCAAAAGGGTGATTAAATAAAAGTGCAAGCAACAGAATCCCTTCATCTTACAACTGCGGTGTCCCACCAAGAAGAGCTAAGCTGTAGTTCCAGAGAAGCTGTGAGGCTATTTAAAATGTGAATAAAACCAACATGCAGATCTCTTAATCCAACATTTTATTCACAGTAGGAAATAATTGAAAAAAAGAAATGTTGAAAGTGAGACATTTGAACTTTTTATGGAAGAGTCTTAGTTCATTTTGAATGTGATGGGAGCAGAACCCGTCAAAAAAAGTTGCGGTTTGAGCAATAAAAGGCTGAAAAAGTAGGAATCATAAAAGGAAAAGAGCCTTTGCTTCTCTGAAGTGAAGTAAAGAAGAGCAGAGGGTCAGCACTCTGCAAGAAAACACAGTTTCAGAACAGTAATCATCAGCGATGTTTTATTGTCACCTCCGATACCGATACCGATATTTCAGCCTCGAGTATCGGCCGATACCGATATCAATCCGATATCAGCATGGTACAGATGAAACATACTTTCATTAGTTATTCTGGAGTGTGGAGTGTGAAAAACGGCAGCTTCAAGTGATATTACTCATACAGAGAATAATAGTCAACAACAGTATTGGAGAACATCTCAATTATTATTAACAATCAAAAAAACTGCGGCATAGAAAAAATAAATCAGAAGGCCCTGAACAACGAACCATAAAACTTATAGTGCAAACAATTAACACAAATTAACAAGTTTACTGCCGTATATTCTGAAAACAATCTGCAACGTAAAGTCAGCGTCGATCCAGCACGCAGTCAGACTTAGCATAGCATAACATGGCTGGAGGTAGGGATCCACAATAACTGTTTTTAAAACCAATACCAATAACCGATAACTTTCAGCTCCTAAAGACCGATACCGATACCAGCATCGGTATCGGTATCGGTATCGGTATCGGTATCGGTATCGATCCTTGAACTGATGGAAATACATGCATCAGAATTACGAATTGAAAAAATAATCCACAGTGCATAATGTACTGACACAAGTTAGACTTGTCTGTGTAAATAAATTTTAAAAAGTGCACTCCATAGTAACAGAAAATTACAATTAAAGGATTTTGGCTTGTTTCCATTCAAATGAATGCCTTTAATTAAAGTAAATGAGATTCGGTAGTTTTTTTTTTTTTTTTAATCTCATGAAAGCTTTAGATGACAGAGATGATGATGATGGGCAGAGAGGTTTCGGTTTCAAAAAGGCCTTTATTAACCTATTCCAACATAAGAACATCACACAACACACATCAAAAAGTCAAAATCAACTCTTCATCCACCCCCACAGAACACAAAACCCCCCCCACAGCCCAAAAACGAACAAAAGTCCGCACATCGTCCATCATGCGATAATAAGCATGTTCAACATGCAGCCTGGCCCGAAGCAGTCCCTTCAGGACCAGTACTGGGTCCCTGCACCCAGCGTCCCGTTCCTGGTTCCTTCTCGTCAGCCAGATGGCCAACTTAGCAGAGCCGGACAGAAAATTCAGCAGCACGTGGACAGTCCTCTCACGAGCCGAATAACGTGGTCCATAAATAAACAAAAGAAAGGAAAAAACCACCCCAAGCCCCTGAAACCAACCCGTCAGAAGAACAAAAAGCGACTGAAGCCGCGGACATTCAACAAACAAATGAAACAAGGTCTCACCCTGGAAACAAAACCCACAGTCCCCCCCCAGCCCAGGATCCAGGTGTGCTCTGTATCTGTTCGTAGCTATAGCCCCATGTACAATCCTCCACTGGAGGTCCGCCGCCCGCTTATCAAGGGGCATCTTGTACAGGGACCGCCAGCTGCCTCTCGAGAGAGTCCAGACCAAAAAACTCAGACCACCTCGACTCCCTAACCTCCGCCAATGAGCGCAAATGCAGACCTTAATGCAGAGCTGATAACGGGACTTCTTCGGCACCGCCTCAAAATCAGCCAGGGGGAGCCCCCTGAAGGACAACAGCTGGCCACCTCCCTCTTGCCAGTCTCCCACAGAAGGAGCAACAGCCAGGCGGGGGAAGCTGTACTCACAATCGTCATCCCATTGGTCAGAGGAGTTCGGTCTTCTGCTACCGCTCGAAGAGACTGCGGCAGGGCAGCATACACCTCACTGACAACCCTGTCAATCAGTCTCAACGATCTGATACCGGTGGCCCGCCGGAAATCGTCCATGGAGGCCGCCGTCATCTTTAAAAGGTGGCCCACCTTAGTGCAGCCGGCCCGCCGAAGACCAGTCCGCAGACCCACACCACGGAGCGCGGGACTGGCAACAAAGTCATTGAAGAAAAGAGGTTCCTCGAACAACCACATGCCCGGGGCTCCACCTCGAACACGACTGGCCAGCAGGATCCGCCACGCCTCCAGAACAGAACAATAGAACGGGCACAGTCCAGTGAGGTCCACCGCCCCTGGTGTCAGGAGGAAGAGCTGCTTGTCATAGCCCAGGCGTCCAACCTTCCTCAGCAGGAGCCTGGAGGTGTCCAACCAGCTCGGGCCACACCATACAGCAGCCTCTGGGCAGTACACAGCCTGAAGGAGGCGATCTTGGACCGAACGTCCATCAGGCCCTGGCCACCCTCCACCACGGGCAGGTAGAGTACAGAGGCCCGAATCCAATGCCTGCCAGACCAGAAGAAGTCCAGCAAAACCTTCTGGATCTCGTCAACCAGGGTCCTCGGAGGATCAAGAGCTGTAAATCGTGCCACAGAGTCGAGGCAGCCAGGTTATTGGCAACCAGAACTCTGCCCCGATAGACAACTGCGGTAGCAACCAGTTCCACCGAGACAACCGAGCACACACCTTCTCCTTGAGCCCATCCCAGTTTTTTGCAGAAAACCGACAGAACCAAGATACACCCCCAAAACTTAAAGCCCACAGTCCCCCCACTGGAGACCCCCAGGGAGGGTATGCACCACCTGTCCTCCCCACCCCCCACCAACAGAGCATTACTCTTCCCCAGTTCACTCTAGCAGATGAAGCTGCCTCATATTGCGTCAGAGTGTCCTGCAAACACTGAACATCAGCCGGACAAGATATAAAAACACTGACATCATCCGCATAAGCGGTTAAGGCAAGTGAACGTAGGCCTGAAAACCCAGGCAGCAGAAACCCCTTGAGCCGGTTCCGCAGTCCACACAGGAGAGGCTCAATAGCGATGACATAGAGCTGACCAGAAATAGGACAGCCCTGCCTGATCCCCCGGCGGACAGGAACCGGCCCAGTGAGCCCCGCACACATCCCCACCAGACATTCAGCCCCACCATACAACAACTTAATCCAAGAAACAAACCCATCACCAAACCCAAAAGCCCCAAGTGCGTCAAACAAATACGAGTGATCCACCCTGTCAAAGGCCTTCTCCTGATCTAGAGACACAACACCAACATTAACATCGTAAACCTCACACAATTTGACAACATCACGCAAAAGAAAAATATTGTCCATGATCGTCCTGCCGGGAACACCGCAAGACTGGTCCAGATGCACAATGACCTCCAGCACCTCCTTCAGTCTGTTGGACAAGGCTCTAGAGAGACCTTATAGTCTGTACAAAGGAGGGCCAGGGGTCGCCAGTTTCCTGAGCAAAGCCAGGTCGCCAGTCTTAGGCAGCAGAGAAAGAACCGCCCGCCGACATGACACCGGAAGGGTCCGGTCCGAAATGACTCCAAAAAACCTCATGTAGGTCGGAACCAACCACCTCCCAAACTTCTGAAAGAAATCAGAAGAGAGGCCATCAATCCCCGGCGCCCGTCCAGTCGGCATCTGGACACAGCCCTCGTCAGCTCCTCCAGCGTCATGTCAAGGTCCAGGGCAGCCCTCTCCCCCGGGCTGAGCTGTGGAAGCCCCTCCAGGAGGCCGGAACGGTCCACCGAGCTGCAAGGCTCCGCAGAGAAAAGGCTGGAGTAAAAATCCACCGCAAGCACCCCCATCTCCCTGTGGTCCGTCGTCACTCCGCCCCCTGGCAGCTGGAGGCAGGACATCTGCTTCCTCTGAGCCACCGACCGTTCCAAGCCAAAGAAGAAGGCACTCGGAGCATCCATATCCTTAAGATGGAGGAAGCGGGACCTGACCAGGGCCCCCTTCACCTTCTCCCGCAGGAGCGAGCCCAGCTCCCTCTTCCTTTCCCCCAGCAGACGACCAACTGCAGGATCAGGATCACTGTCCAACCCACGCTCCATAGCAGCAATGGAGGCCTCGAGAGCCTCCACCGCCGCCGCAAACACAGCAGTAGAGTGGGAGGTGTACTGCTGGCAGAAGACCCTGATCTGCGCCTTGCCAACATCCCACCACGACTTCAGAGAAGAAAAGTCTGATTTCCTCGCTCTCCAGCGTTGCCAGAAAGTCCCAAATGCCTGACAAAAGGCGGCATCCTGCAGAAGCTTATTATTAAATTTCCAATATGACTTGGGCCTGGCGCCCGGCGAAACTAACAACTCGACACCGATAAGTGATGATCGGTAAAGCCCACGGGTCTAATGTCACTGCGCATCAGCCTGGGACTGAGGCCCTGGGAGACGTAGATCCGGTCTAACCGTGCGCCGCACACCCGATTATCATGCACTCTCACCCACGTATACTGCCTGGAGAGCGGATGTTTAACCCTCCACGCATCCAAAAGGTCCAATCGCGCAATGGCACCACGAAGAGACTGGGCCGACCGCGGGTGTGGTTCCTCGGTTGTACGGTCAAGGGTAAAGTCCACAGTACAGTTAAAATCACCCCCCACGATGAGTTGGTTGTGATGTCCAGCCACCAGCTCATCACCCAAACGAGTGAAAAGATCCACCCTCTCCACACCATCGGTCGAACCATAAACATTAACAAAACAAAACACAGAGCCATCAATATTCGCCTTAACAATAAGCAGCCTCCCCTTCAACGGAGGACAAAACTACAGCCCGTGAGGAGGGAGCAAAAAGAATCGCCACCCCAGCACTGACATTAGACCCATGGCTAAAAACACAGGAACCCCCCCACCACAACCTCCAGTCTACTTCATCTGAAGGCAGAGTGTGGGTCTCCTGAAGAAATAGCACGTCCGCACCATTCAACGTGGCGACAACCGAGATAAGCGCCCGCTTTCGCCCATCCCTCCCACCATTAATATTAAGAGAGCCAATCTTAATGCTCCTCATGAAAGGTCCAAGGAAGAGAAGAGGACAGAAGGAGACCAGCAACCAGCAGTAAAAAGAAGAAACCACCAAGTGATGCATGATCATCTGGGTCTCAGTCTCTGAGCAATCTTACCCTTATTTTCCTTCCTAATCACAGTTATGTGTTTCTTCAGCCTGAAACGCTTCTTCTCATCCAGGAGATCAAAGCCAACCAGTCTCTTCAGGACATCAACAGACCTGATGAACTTATCCGTGTCACTGAAATAATCACTAACAGATACAGATTTTTTATAAGTCTCATCCAAAAAACGGTTGATGTCCTCAAGAGAGTAGAGCTCAGAATCCTGACGAAGTTCAGGAACAGAGACTGCTTCCGACTCAGAGTCCACTTCCATCTCGTCCGCGGCCCGGCGAGCCGAACAGCCCGGGGCCACACCAGCAGCCTGAGAACAGCCAGGGGCCCCAGCAGCCAGCAAGGGCTCCCCACCCACCAGCCGGCCGGTACTTTCACCAACCGGAACCACACCCCCAACAGGCAAGCCAGAAATGGCAACTGCGGGGCCATCATCGGCGGGACCCGCCGCCGGGGCGGCGGGACCAGCAACAGCAGCAGGACCCGCCGCCGAGGCGGAGGGGCCAGCAACAGCAGCCGGACCCGCCGCCAAGGCGGAGGGGCCAGCAGCAGCGGCGGGACCCACCGCCGAGGCGGAAGGGCCAGCCGCAGCAGCCGGACCCGCCGCCGAGGCGGAGGGACCAGCAACAGCAGCCGGACCCGCCGCCAAGGCGGAGGGGCCAGCAGCAGCAGCGGGACCCGCCGCCGAGGCGGAGGGACCAGCAGCAGCAGCGGGACCCGCCGCCGAGGCGGAGGGGCCAGCAGCAGCAGCGGGACCCGCCGCCGAGGCGGAGGGGCCAGCAGCAGCAGCGGGACCCGCGCCCACCACGGAAGCCAGAGCAACATCCGCCACAGCCTCCGCGGGAGCGGGCGCAACCGGGCCCAGCTCCCGCTCTCTATGCGGACAGGAGAGACGTTTGTGACCCACATCACCACAATCGAAACATTTCATCTGGCCCGAGCTAGCATACACCATGTACGAGCCGTCCCCATGTTTTACACGAAAAGACACCTCCAGGGTCTGCGCAGGCGAGTCCAAAAACATGAACACCTGTCTCCGCAGCGACTGGACATGTCTGAGTTTAGGGTCTTTACAACCCAGACCTACGGTCCTGAACCCGCTAGCCAATTTCCCAAACCGGCGGAGCTCATTCCCTAAAAGCTCATCGGGGATGAACGGCGGAACACCGGATACGGTGATCCGCGTGGAGGGAACAGAAAGCGGTGAAACCTGCACGAGGACGCCGTCGATAAAGACGCCTCCCTCAATAAGCCGGTGAGCCAAAACCTCCTCCCGGAGAAAGACAACCACCGCCTTGTTCATACGGGACGCAAACAGCAGGTTGTCATGTCCTACCCGATCACCGACGGCCAACAAGACCACCTCCATCGGGAGGCCGCCATCCGGCGGGACCACGCGCACCCCCTGCCTCAGAGACGGAGGCGGCGTCCCGAGGGACGCCATTCCCCCTCAAACACGGGCGACGAGCCAAACCAGGGCGCACCCACGGCTCGAGCCACGACAGAAAAAAAAGGAACAAAAAAACCACTTACCCGATCATGCAGAAAGAACACCAAAAGAGAAAACCAAACCCAAAGGGTGAAGTCCAGACCATCCAAACCCCCGCGCCACTCACACGTCCACCACTCACACTCACCGGAAACGGAAGGAGAGGAAAGGGAAGGAGAGGAGAGGAGAGGAGAGGAGAGGAGAGACTTGCTGCTGGCTTGCTCACATTAGCTCATGTTAGCTCACGTTAGCTCCTGTTAGCTCACGTTAGCGCGATTTCAAAACTCCATGGAAGCGATGGTTGTGTTTCAGGTGGCTGATCGGGTTTTACGTATTAAAGCTTGTGCTATTTTTCCCTCCTTCGCTTGGAGCATTTGTCACAAATAACCAGCGAACTATCTTCCTCTGAAACTTTAACAAAGTTCAATATAATCGCCACCATGTATTTATTTTTTTTTTTAATCAGCCCACTGTGCCGCGATGCTGCATTCAAGGTGTTCCTCCGTTCCCTTGTTTGCTAGTCGTTCTTTCGGCCTTTTCTATTTTTTATGTGTAACATGTGGGAAAATACTGCCAATATCAATTCAAGTCAGCAACTACCAAAATTATGACCGAGTTAACGAGTTGTTTTCTGGCATGAGATGGTATTCTTGATTTTACTTACTGTGAAATTGTTTTTCTGATTATGCCGACGTCACATGAACATAACATTCACTGTCAGTCATTCAAGGCTCAGAGGAAGCGAGGCACTGCCATATTGACAGAAATATACATGTTATCGGGGTCTGTGGATATTCTCATTTATCCAGGTAAGTTCCATTCTCGCAACAATTGAATCATAGGCAACTGGACTTAGATTTTTATCGGGGCTATTCGTCATGATATCAGACTTATCGGGATGACGTCATAATTTCATGTTATTGGCCCGATAGTTATCGGGTCGATAATTATCGTGCACCCCTAGCTGGAGGTGCTCAATTTAAACCCAACATTACTCACCACCGACAGGCTGGTCATCGAGCACAATAAATTGGGTAACCTTTTCAATGTTTCGGACAGCGTTGGTGGTTTGAGGCAGGTAAAGATTAGATTTTTCTCCGTCTCTCTGGTCTTTTGAAAATTGCCATGCATTTGTTTATGGTTCTTTTTCAAATATGCGATGGGGTTGGTCGTATTAAACGTCCCCGGTTCTGCGCCACCACGGCAAACTTTGCACTCAGCAACATTATTTTTTCCTACGCTGTTACTGTTGTGGTCACATGAGGGCCAGGTGTATTACCGCCAACTACCGCTGTGTTGGAGTATGAACCGCAATCTGATATTGTCATGGTTTGCAGCTACGGATGAAGGACCCAAGAGCAGGAGATCTCCAAAACAAAGGGTTTTTATTAACAAAAACACAAAAGTCCAGAATCCAAAAATGCAAAATACAAAAGACAAACTTAACTTAGTCCAGGGGAAGGACAGGGGAAAATGACAAGACTTAAAGGGATCAAACGAGAGGCAGGTGCAGGGAATCAAGGTAACGAGAGGAAGGAAGCAATGCAGAAAACAATGAAGAAGAGACAGACCTTTCAAAGTAAAACAGGAACCACTAAAGACAGGGACAGACGCCAACTTGACAGACACAGACACATACAGAGCTGCCATGGCCGACCCAGGCCATGACAGATATTCCTTTTTTGGTTGATATCGGACCGATATCTGATATCAATATCAGATCGGGAAAGCCCTAGCGTGTAATCACAAAGAACTGGAATCATCTGCAGGACATGTGACCACCAAAAAAGATTCTGGAGAAATCTCAGTGTGCATGAGACAAACCTGTGATCTTCAGACCTTCGGGCGGCGCTGCATTACAGACAGACCTGATTCGGTCATGGACGAAAACTTTCAAAAATGCACACTAAAGCTCCGTCGTGCACAGAAGACGCCACGTGCGAACAGCATCCAGAAACGCTGCCGTCCTACCTGGACCCGGCCTCACTTCAAACGGACTGAGCTGAAGCAGGACGCTGGTCCTGCAGTCAGTCTTTATGGAAACCTGCGTCCAAAGAGGAGGGGAGCCACGTGGATCGTTGTCAGCGCTCAGTCCACGGGGGGAATTAGGTCTGTAAATCATTGCATTTTTATGTTATTTACATTTATTCACAGCGGCCCAGCTGTTTCACAGCTGAGCCATCCGAGTTGTGCCTCTCTGAGCTGGAAGAAGTGATAATTTGATGATAAATTGGGTACTAATCCTGCAGACAGCTGACCTCTCTCAGTTGGAACGTGGGCAGCGTGTGCCCGTTTTGAGCGACCGGAACTAATCCTTGATTTCTGGATTTCACGGGCCCGCCAGGAGCTCAACATCACATTTCTATCTGACGCCCATCAGCGCCTGCAGCAGACACGCGTTTGTTCAGTCAGCGACGCGACTTCACACAGCCCCCGTGGGTTAAACCTGTAATTTGTCGCTCATGAAGAGCTGATGAGTTTAAAACCTGTGAAGCTCGCTGAAACACGAAACAGAGACGAGGCGCCAAGAATGTTGGAGTGTAAACACGAGAGGCTCGATTCAGGCTTGATGGGATTCACAAACCCGGAGCCACAACATGACAGGATACAGACGCAGCATCTCCACGTGACGGGATAATCAGCTGCTAACGACTGATTCACTTCTACTACAGTGGGACCGCCCGCCCCCCCCGCAGAAAGCTAAATCTGCAAACGGGAGCCGGAGCCCCCCAAGCCTAAATAATGTGTTTAAAATATGTTTAAAAACTGCAAAAAAGTAGCGAGACACTGCAGCGAAACAAGACAAAGGCTCAACTGTGGTCTTTCTGTTACCTTCACAGCCTCTGGTCTCTGAACCGTAGTAAAGAAACCGCTAGTATTGTGCTGTTTTTAGCTCATAATTAGCGGCTAACACGCTAACAACAACAAAAGAAACAGTCAGATTTTCTCTGCATGGAACGAGCACACTACATTACCCATACGGCAACACCATTACCCATAAGGCCACCTTCTTAACGGGCCCAGGCTGGCTCACAGCATTTCTTTGCTGTGAGAGAACGCTCACAACATCCAGTTATATCTCGCAATTTTTTCTTGATTTTTTTAAATTATATTTTTAGGGCTGGACAATGATTAAAATTTTAATCGCGACTAATCGCATTATTTCCCTGATTAATCACGATTAATTGCGTTGTATACCCAAAATAAAATAATGAATTCAAAAGCAGTGTAAAGGTCACTTTTATTTAAATGTTCTGCTGCCATATGAACTAAAGTGCCATAACATTTGTTGTTCAACACTTTTAACATCAGCACTTGTCAGTAACACATATTTAGTGTAAATCTCATCTTAAAAAATGCAAAATAAAATAAAAGCTTATTGCCACTGCCAGGGTATTAATGTCATCCTGTTTTTATAAAAAAATGAAAACAAAAAGTCTATTTTTTTTCAGACAGAATTGTTAATATTGCTACCAGAGTTGCTACTTGAACTGTAAATTTCACGTATTTTTACTGTTTACATGTCTGTTTTTAGCTTTTCCGCATGTTTACTGTTTTCTGGTTCCGCAGCAGCCATTAACAGACTTTTCAAAACAAAAGCATGGAAGCAACATGCGTAAACAAGGGATAAAATAAATGTCGGCGTTAATAAATTAACTTAACTTGCCCAGCTTTATATATTATATATTTCTGAAAAATCTGCGAATAACTAAAACCGCGGAACGTAACGCGCGAATTGACAAGGGATCACTGTACACCAAAATAATCCACACCGTATGTAAGTGAACACCACATATTTACTGTCTGATGATCAGATAATCACCCTGCAGTTCTGCATCTCTAAACCTTTGAAGATAATAACAACCCAAAACAGCAGAGTTCAGCTGCAGAGGCTTTTCTCTGATTGCCTGCATCCTTTTCTTTATTTTTAAAGCATCAGTCTGGTTTAAATGCTGCAGGAATGCAGAGGTTACTGACGGTCGAGTCAGGCAGGCGTTTACGCTCCGAGCAGCGTTGATCCCAGTTTTTTTTTTTTTTTTTTCCACGTTTTAATTTTGTCTAAGTGGAGTTTTGAGTGTGATTTTTAAACCTGAGCCCACTAACGAGCCTGGCCACATGCGCAGCCAGGAGCTCATCAAACTGAGCTCCTGTCTGCCCTAACCACAGCTCCCCCCTCCCCCCATCCTCTCGGACATTTTTAGGTAACGGCGCCCAGTGCGCTAATAAAACCAGCATAACGGAGAGCCTGTGTAAAAACAAACACATGTTTGAACCCTGTCCAGCCGGGTCGAGTGAGTGAATCACTCCTCTGTGGAGAGCAGCGCTGCTGGGCGGAGCCTATCAGCGCTGCTGGGCGGAGCCTATCAGGCCATGACTGATAAATGATGTACCACAGGCATCAGTCAGTTACAAAGGTTATGTGATCTAATATGTGGCTAATGTTATCACAGCGCTCTGGCTTTCCTTCTGTGTTTCTTTCTTTCTAATAGTACTACAGTGATCCCTCGCCATTTCGCACGGTTTTAGTTATTCGTGGATTTTTCAGAAATATATAATATAAAAAAATAATCAAGAAAAAATCGCAGAAACATCATAGGATGTTGTGCGTGTTATCTCACAGTGAAGAAATGTGAGTCAGCCTGGCCCCTTTAAGAAGCTGGCCTTATGGGTAATGGTGTGGCCTTATTGGTATTGTAGTGTGTGTGTCGTGGGACGGCGGAATGAAAACAGGGTTAGATGAAAAGTGTAGTGAGCATCAGCGGCGGAGCGTCAGGGGGGACTGGGGGGGCGGTACGCCCCCGGCCCGGGCCCTGGGGGGCCCGGTGAAAGACGAAGAAACAGGCCTTTCCCTAAATGTCGGTTACACTTTGCACATCCGTGGATTCAACCATTTCTGCGCAAAATAAGTCGTGCTTCGTCTGAGGTAATATATAGGTTTCCCCAGCCAGAATAAATCATGGTTGGTCAAAAAATTTAAGACTAACTTTGGTCATGTAGTTTTATTCAACACAGTAAATTAAATGTTGTGCTGCATGGCTGGCTTCATGTTCACTCTCACAATTAACTTTACAATGTGCAAAGTTACAAGATCTCCAAATGTATTTTGGGTAAAATCGTCATCAACAGCCGTCCATCACCGTCATCATTAATCACTAGTCAGCAGAGTCAAAGTGATGGAGGCTGGTGGATCAAAGACTAATGTAATTATGAGTGGCAGTTCATATAAACATAAAAGTGGAGCGACAAAATGCAAAGAAAGGAAAAAAAGAGCGCAGGAGAAAACGAAACTTAAAAAGCTGGACATGTATTTTGTTCGTCCCAATCCTGGAGATGAAGCTGTCATTGTTGGCATCGAGTCAAGCCCGCAAAATGTGGCACCACGGTCAGGGAGCCAGATTCACAGGTACAAATTCTCACAATCACTGACACAGAAAACAATACGCGAGTTAGTTGTAAACTGCTAATGTGGTTGTTATCGGAGTAGCCCGGCCACCTAACGTTATTATTAGGGGCCAGGTAGCATAACGTTATTATTAGGGGCCAGGTAGCCTAACGTTATTATTAGGGGCCAGGTAGCCTAATGTTATTATTAGGGGCCAGGTAGCCTAACGTTATTATTAGGGGCCAGGTAGCCTAACGTTATTATTAGGGGCCAGGTAGCCTAACGTTATTATTAGGGGCCAGGTAGCCTAACGTTATTATTAGAGGCCAGGTAGCCTAACGTTATTATTAGGGGCCAGGTAGCCTAACGTTATTATTAGGGGCCAGGTAGCCTAACGTTATTATTAGGGGCCAGGTAGCCTAATGTTTTTGTTCTCATGGTTTGTTAGACTTCATGTCGGCTTTGTCAGGTTACGTCAGCAAGCGCAAGATGATGAGCTCGTCGTATAACCTTTCAATAGTGGTGAGTAGTTCTGCTATTTTATATTGAATCTGTGTTTGTATGTGAACGTGTGGGCCGCTGTGCCAATTTTACAAAACGTTCCCACTATTGATACAGTAACTGTGCTCTTATTAGTTGAAGTTGCTCGTTAAAGTGGGTGTCAGAATGATGATGTAGTTACCCGTGGTGCTGAACTGCTTTGACTTTGTGTTGTTATATTATTAGGGGCCAGGTAGCCTAATGTTTTTGTTGTTCTCTTGGTTTGTTAGACTTCATGACGGTTTGATTGATTTCAAAATGACATGGTTGCTCATCGTGGTGTTGATCTCTTCCTCAAATGCTTTAAGCTATGTGTCAAAAATGTAGTAATGCTTGTAAGTCCCGCTATTGCGGGCATACGTATGTTGTAAAACGATGTAATCACAAGCTTTATTGGGTTTAAAGGGCCCGGTCATGTGCCCCGCCCCCGGCCCGGCAGTGACATGTTCCGCTACTGGTGAGCATCAACAGCAGCCCAGCGTGTATAGATTTACATTCTCTGTTAACCGACAGGAGCCGAACAATACAACCTGTGTGATGTTACAAGTTCCTGCAGTGCCAGAATGAAGTCCCCGTTCCATGCAGAGAAAACCGGACTTTTTGTTTTGTTGTTGTTAGCGTGTTAGCCGAGCCAAAAATTAGCACAATACCAGCGGTTTCTTTACTACAGTTCAGAGACCAGAGGCTGTGAAGGTAACAGAAAGACCACAGTTGAGCCTTTGTCTTGTTTCGCTGCAGTGTCTCGCTACTTTTTTACGGTTTTAAACATAATTTAAACACATTATTTAGGCTTGGGGGCTCCAGCTCCAGTTCGCGGATTTTGATTTTCGCGGGATCACTGTAATTCAAACATCCTCAGACAAAGTGACGTAATTGTATATATATAAAAGCATCATTTTTTGATACTTGGATGAAATTCCTCTGCAGTCACTGAGGTCCTGAAGCCTCAGACCATCAGCTGCTGCTTGTCCGTGCGTCTCTCTGCCTTCAGTAACTGTAAAGCTTTTTCTATCAGACAGAGATCAGATGGCTGATGTCATCCTTGAGGGATTTTTCCATTTCTTTGCCTTCAAAAAGACTTTGTTGCTCTCTCGCTGTGTGTAAGGTCGTCATCCTTTCAGTTTTGGAGCGTCTGCGTGAATGCAGGAAGAATGTGGCCTCGTACGTCTCAGAGTTCAGCCTCGCGCGTACTCCTTCGTTACTAGCAAGCCTACCAAAGGGTATCCGCTGTCAGTCTTCCAGATCACTCCGCCGTGGAAGCCCTGAACAGGGAGCAGCTCGAAGACAGAGAGGATGCTCATACCAGACTTTAATCTTCTGATCATTCTCAAGTTTACCAGAAGGCTCTTCTACTTGTTTTCTGACCACATCTCATCTGGCTTTCCTGTTCTTGAATGTTGCCATCGTGTTGAAGGTTGTCTCTTAATTTAGAGACTTCACGGAACAGCTCATGTCTCATTCTGCTCTGTTTGCAGCTAACAAGTAGAGCATAATTTAAGATCAACCAGCTGTGACGCAGCAGAGGAAACTGGGTGTTGTCCAGAGAGACCGTTCACCTCGGGAAGCAAAAGCTTTTCAGGACACACTGAGCACCTCCAGGATCATGTCTATGTTCTGGAGCCGGACGCGTAAAGACTTTAAACTGTGGCGTACTGGTAAAGGTGGAAATACCAGTTTGTCTGAGGGAAAAGGTGCACGAGTGAACGTTGTTGGTACATTTGGTACCAGGTGTTGAACAGCTGTCTGAAATCAGAGGAACTGACAAACTGGTATCATGTTACCTGTTTCTGTGACGCACATGAAATCATTGCTCTTTATTCTTCCTAATTCAAACAAATGTTCATCTACCCTTTTTTTTCCAGCCGGTCTTCTTGGTTTCTGGATGTTTATGTATGTTTAAAGTTAGATTTAATCTGAGGGTTCTGATTCTAGAGCCGGCTGCCTCTCTGGTTACGTTGAGGCTAATTGCTATCCCGAGATGATTAACTTTAAGGTTAAAGATGAAATTTCCATGGTCTGATTGACCCTGGTCTTTCCATAAAAACGTTCAGAATAAACCACTGACAGGAGGAGCGAGCAGGCAATGGAGTAGGCAGCACAAGCAGCATGCTCTGCCGAATTTCAGGTTAAAAGTTTTTTCAGGCACCTTACACCAACGCAAAACTACTACACATCGCTCTGAGTAGATTCTTTTTTCAACACGTGCTACTTTCGTTGTGACGTCGCAGCGCAAATGGCTTACAAACTGCGTAGAACTTCGAGTCCGCCAAAGGAGCTAACGCTACTGGGCCCAAAGCCTCCAGCTCGAGTGATTTACCACCCAGATGTAACACACCTGAGCCTGAAGACCGAAATGGAGGTCACGGACCTGAAAGCAGAAGTCCTCATGGAGCTGAAAATAGACATCGCTATGCTGCTCAGGTCGGAACTCAAGACTGCCCTAACCGAAGAATTTGAAAACGTTAAACCCGAACTATAGGCAGTAAAAACGGAATTAGCGAACAACACCGCGGCGATCCGCTCCAACGTGGCGGCCACTCGCTCCGAGGTGGAGATGATGAAAACAACAGTGGCACACATGGAACAGGGGCCGTCATCATGCTCAGACGACGTGACCTCATTACTGACAAAAGTGGGGAAACCTGAGACAGTAGTCAGCAACCTGCGGGAGAAGTGTCTTGATATGGAAGGAAGAATGAGACGCTCCAATATCCGAATATTGAATGTCCCAGAAACCCCAGGTTCAAGCACACCGACAGCTGTCTCCAAACTACTCAGAGAAGTGCTGAAAGTAGATGAAGACGTCCTGATTGATCGGTCTCACGGGGGGCTACAGCCGAGAAGCCAAGACGGTGAACCCCGTGTCATCGTGGCAAAAGTCCACTACTACCAGGATTGTGCTGACATCCTCCGCCAGGGAGTCCGGACTGCTCCGGTTCAAAGGGACCGACATCTCCATCTTCCCGGACTATCCCCCCAGCGTCGTGCAGGCCAGATCCGCCTTCACCGAGGTGAGACGACTACTTCCTGGATAAGATGGTGTCTTCTCTACCCAGCACGGCTCCGGATCACGCACAACGGAACTGAGAAGCAGTTTCAAAACGCAGGAGAAGCCATGGCTTACGTGAAAACCAGAATCCTACCGGGATCTTCAAAAGACTGACCTTGACTTGAAATGAGTGAGGATAGATAAATCCAGGGGTTAAATTGGGATTGGTTATGTGGGGGGGACTCTGCCTCGTACCCGCCCCTGCCCCCGCTGCCTTGCCCCAATATACTTTCTTGGAAAATAACCCTCTAATTTGATAACCATATCATATTGGACAGAGATATACACCTTATCTGTGTGTTGTAGGCCTATGTGTGTCTTGTAGTGCCCCCCCCCCCCCCCCCCCACACACACACACACACACACACACACACACACACACACACACACATTATGGCAGTTTGAATGTAGACTGGTTGGCCAATGTAACAGATTGTACAGGTTGTTGTACATTGGTTTGAAGGAAATTATTAGTGGGGGGGTCTGGGGGTCCTCCCCCAGAAGTTTTTTATTATCATACATGTTATTTGCTGAATTCTGGTGCATTTTAATAAGTTGTTAGCTGACTTTACAGATGTAGGTTGAGCAATATCACATTAAATCTTGTCACTTGTGAATGAAAATGCATTAATTGGCTCTGGTTGAGGTAAACCACACTCCCTTACGGGATTTAGAATAGGAGGGTCCCCAGACCTGTGATATGGTCTGGTGCTATCCAGGCTACCAGTACAGTACCTTAAATTAACATTTTAACACATATGTTGTTTGCTGCCCACCTTTTGAAGAAATCTGTAAGCTTCCTCCTCTTTGCTTTCCTTATTTTTAATCTTTAGCTGCTGACCTCTAAAAATCCAAGACAACAAAACAATTTATTAACCTTCTTGTATAAAAGTGAAATTGACTGTATCGACAGTTAATAATGGCCAACGTCAGAGACAGATCGTCCGTAAAGGTGAAGTTCAGCAATGTCAACAAAAGTAGTTTATGAAAAAGGCTGCTACGAGATGCTCCCTTCGACTTTCTCTCCCGCGCGTTGCCAGATCTGCGCTGTGTGCCTGGTGCATCATTGATGGATTATTGTATGTAGGTAAAAGGGGAGACGGTGTACGGGGAATATTATAAACAAATCACAACGCTGAAACACAAGCCCCAAAACCTGCAAACCACGACTTTTGATTTTTTTTTTTAAAGCGAGCTCACAAAAAAAAAGAAACCCCAAACTCCCTTATAAAAAGCAGAATTGGCAACCCACGCAGTGTTCCGGAAACCAGAATCTCTGATCGCAAGTTCTGTTCTAAATAGCTTTGACAGGTCGTCTTGTTATCAGGAAAACTATGATCTATCTCATAAAAGTCATGGGTTTATTGATTAATAAAACAATATTTAATTATTCAGAACTGAAAATCGTGAAAAGGGTTTGTTGCTTTTGATTTGTGCGTGATCATATGCCATCCGGGCCCCGGACAGCCCCGGCCCAATTCAACCCCTGGGTAAATCCCACGCTTGCATAAGGTTGGTGCTATCCATTCTGTCATGTAAACACATCACCTTGACTGACACAGAGCCAAACGGCTCCACGGTACCAAAACAGTGCTGTTTCTTACTGTTTCAATTTTTTTTTATTTTTTTTTGTGTTTACAATAGAAATAATACTTTGATCAGAACACTGTTGTATGCCTCTATCGGTATCATTTTGCTACCTGTTTATACTCAATACTTAGACAATAGAAGAAATCCCTTTTGTCAAGAAAAATCAAGTAAAAATATATTTTAAAAAATTCATATTTTCTAAGGTGCCTCATACAAAGCTGTGTTCTATAGTAGAGCATGCTCCTTTAGAGCTAGTGTATCCTTCCTTCACTTCACTTAAATGTGTAGATACTATTGCGAGGGGTTTGGGAATCACCTTGTTCCTTCGGGTGAGAATTGGGGAATTACTGTACCTGGGTTTGCAATCATTTTTTTTTTTCCTTTTTTATTTTCTTCTCTTGTTTCCTTGCTCATGCTTACTTATCTCTTAAAAGTCCTTTCAACACTTTTGAAAGTATAAATACAGGTGGACTTAATGCACCGCTGATTTTTCCCTGTTTTGAATATGGCTATGACTAACACAGACTTTTCAAACAAATTAACCAATTGTGTAAGTTGGAATGTAAAATCTTTAAATCATCCCACTAAACGAAAGAAAGTATTGACTCATTTGGAAAAATTAAAGGTGGGAATTGCTTTTCTCCAGGAGACACATCTCCGAAGCTTTGACCATTTTCGACTCAGGGGAAGATGGATCGGGCAATCATATCATTCCAATTTTTCATTCCAAATCTAGAAGTGTGACCATCCTTGTTAATAAGAACATTACATTTGTGATGTCAAAGGTTGAAACAGATTCTTCAGGGCGTTACATATTTGCGGTGGGCAGACTGTATAACACGGCAGTTATCTTGGCCAATGTACAGTATATGCACCACACTGGGATGACAAATGTCCTTGCTCATATCCCCAACATGGATACACATCATCTTATCCTTGGAAGCAATATGTCTCCTCAGCTCCTTAACTCCTCAGCTCCTCAGTCTTCAGCTCCTTAACTCCTTAACTTCTTAACTCTTTAGCTCCTCAGCTCCTTAACTCCTTCTCTCCTCAGTTCTTTAACTCCTCAGCTCCTCGGCTCCTTAACTCCTCAGCTCCTTAACTCCTCCTCTCCTCAGTTCTTTAACTCCTCAGCTCCTCGGCTCCTTAACTCCTCAGCTCCTTAACTCCTCATCTCCTTAGTTCTTTAACTCCTCAGCTCCTCGGCTCCTTAACTCCTCAGCTCCTTAACTCCTTAACTCCTCAGTTCTTTAACTCCTCAGCTCCTCAGCTCCTTAACTCCTCAGCTCCTTAACTCTCATCTCCTCAGCTTCTTAACTCCTCAGCTCGGCTCCTCCTAGCTCCTCAGCTCCTCAGCTCCTCAGCTTCTTAACTCCTCAGCTCCTCAGCTCCTCAGCTCCTTAACTCCTCAGTCCTTTGACTCCTCAGCTCCTCAACTCCTCATCTCCTCAGCTCCTCAACTCCTCATCTCCTCAGCTCCTCAGCTCCTTAGCTCCTCAGCTCCTCAGCTTCTTCAGCTCCTCACTCCTCTACTCCTCAGCTCTTAACTCCTCCTCATCTCCTCAGCTCCTCAACTCCTCATCTCCTCAGCTCCTCAACTCCTCATCTCCTCAGCTCCTCAGCTCCTTAGCTCCTCAGCTCCTCAGCTCCTTAACTCCTCAGCTCCTCAGCTTCTTAACTCTCTCAGCTCCTTAACTCCTCATCTCCTCAGCTCCTCAGCTCCTTAACTCCTCAGCTCCTCAGCTCTTCAGCTCCTCAGCTCCTCAGTCCTCAGCCCTTAGCTCCTCATCTTCTCAGCTCCTCAGCTCCTTAACGCCTCAGCTCCTTAACTCCTCATCTCCTCAGCTCCTTAATTCCTTAGCTCCTTAACTCCTCATCTCCTTGTCTCCTTAACTCCTCATCTCCTTGTCTCCTCAGCTCCTTAACTCCTCAGCTCCTTAACTCCTCAGCTCCTCAGTCTTCAGCTCCTCAGCTCCTCAGTCCTCAGCCCTTAGCTCCTCATCTTCTCAGCTCCTCAGCTCCTTAGCGCCTCAGCTTCTTAACTCCTCATCTCCTCAGCTCCTTAATTCCTTAGCTCCTTGGCTCCTCAGCTCCTTAACTCCTCAGCTCCTCAGCTCCTTAACTCCTCAGCTCCTCAGCTCCTTAACTCCTCAGCTCCTCAGCTCCTTAACTCCTCAGCTCCTCAGCTCCTTAATCTCCTCAGCTCCTCAGCTCCTCAGCTCCTTAACTCCTTAGCTCCTTGGCTCCTCAGCTCCTCCCACTGTCCCATCCTTGGACCCAGACCCATCTCTACCTTCTCTAACTGTTCCAGGGACCTGAACCAGATTCAGCTCCACCGCTTGACTGTAGCAGGACCAGCTTCGTCCAGTCCTAGACCCTGGACCCAGTCTATGTCCCAGTCTCTGAATCCATCTTTGTCCCAGAACCTGTCCCAGTCCCTGTCTCCTCCAGCCTCTGGCCCCGTGTCAGTCCCTCCTCCTCTCTTGTCTTGCCTCCAGCCCCCGTCCCTCCTCCAGAACCTGTCTCTGCGCCAGTTTGTCCTCCGGTGTTTCCGTTCTGGAGGATGGACCGGCAGGCGCAGACAGCCTGTCTCCAGACAGGAGCCGTCCCCCCTCCATCCACCCAGCTCAGTTTTGACTTATTGGATTTTATTTATCCGTTCATTTGTTTGATTGTTCAGGAACATCTGAGAGTTGTTCTTTTTTCGGTTGGTGGTGGAGTGTGGTGTTTTTTTTATCATATCACTCTCAGATATTTCTGGAATGTTGTTCCCTCAAAGCCACAGGCTGACTTGTTGAGGTTGGCTGCAGATGTCTGGGAGATGCCTGCTCTTCTACTCAGGACTTTCCAGAGAATGAAGTAACTAAGTTTCTGACTGTCCAACAGTCTCACATGAGCTGGTGGCCCTGAGCATGTGTTCGCTCAGAAAAGTCCACATTCTCCACGCTAATAAGGCTGGAATTTATTGGAAATTGTTGTGAGGTTTTGGATTTTCCAAATCTCGCAAAATACGGCTGGTTTGTGTTACGGAGGTTTGATACCGGACCAGTGTGGTCCCGAGCGAAAACTTGTTTTCTTGCTCTTATCTTTTACAAATTCCAGGGCAGTTCTCCCAGTGCCTGAAAAGCAGTAACAGACATCGCAGACTGGTCGAGCCACAACATGTCGTTCCTCTGTGAAAATGCAGCATTTGAAGCAGATGCACGGAGCTTTAATAAACATGCTCATTAAGTAATATTACAAGCATATAAAAGATTAACAGCCAGTGGAATAATGCGCTCAGGATCGTAGTTTCCTGAGCTGCCTCAGTTCTGGGGGGGGCATCCGCTGACATGTTGAGAATTGCTGTTTATGTTTGTGTTTGTTATCTGCAGTTATTCAGCAACAGCCTAATAGTTGTTTTGTTTTTTTTCTTGTTTTCACGTCGTTATTTGTGGGAGCCGGTGATATCAGCTCCCATCTGGCTGCCAGATTCAAGTCCAGGATGTGGAAACATTGTATGAATCAGGACATGATCTCCCATATGCAGGAAATTTATTTCAGTGGTGTGACAAGTCCACATTATTGTAAGCAAGGTCATTTGTTATTAACCAAGTGGTTTTTTTTTAGCCGTCTGCAACTGCCACATGTCCAGAGATCTGTCGGTAAAGAGCTGGATAAACAGAAAATTGTGTTGTTCTAAGCTGCAGGTGAAATCATACAGTCAGTAGCTTCTGATTATTAGAGCACCAACCTGCACGTCATGTTCATCTTCTCTCAGGGGCACGGCTGTCTGTGGGAAAGCAGGAGGCCTTTGAGATCTTCATAAGAGACCACGAGGAGCATCAGACCATCGAAGACAACAAGATAATACTCAAGCAGAGGTCAGTGATCAGGAGGCCAAGCTTTTACAGTTTAGATAGATTTTCTTCAATTCAGTTCAGTTAATTCCGTTTTATTTGCATAGCGTCTGATACAATGCCAATCGTCTCGATGGGCCTTACAAGTACAGAGATCCAGAGCATAACTAAAATTATAATATTAAATCTTACGCAAAGAAAATGGCAAGTAAAAAAAAACTTCCAGAGTGGGAGAAAAATCTTTTAAGTCAAACAGTGACAAGGAAAAACTCCACTTTAAAAGGAAGAAACCTTGATCAGGACCTGGATCATAAGGGGGGACCTTCCTGCTGAAGACCAGCCAGGTAAAGAAAGAAAAGGGGGAAGAGACAGGACAGAGAGGAGAGCACATACATCCTGGCAATACTATATAGTACAAAATGTATCAATAATTAACTTTTTAAAACTGATGAATCTATATGACAGGTGGAGGTCAACGCTGGGATGACGTCTATATAGACAGGTGGAGGTCAACGCTGGGATGACATCTATATAGACAGGTGGAGGTCAACGCTGGGATGACATCTATATAGACAGGTGGAGGTCAACGCTGGGATGATGTCTATATAGACAGGTGGAGGTCAACGCTGGGATGACGTCTATATAGACAGGTGGAGGTCAACGCTGGGATGACGTCTATATAGACAGGTGGAGGTCAACGCTGGGATGACATCTATATAGACAGGTGGAGGTCAACGCTGGGATGACGTCTATATAGACAGGTGGAGGTCAACGCTGGGATGACGTCTATATAGACAGGTGGAGGTCAACGCTGGGATGACATCTATATAGACAGGTGGAGGTCAACGCTGGGATGACGTCTATATAGACAGGTGGAGGTCAACGCTGGGATGACGTCTATATAGACAGGTGGAGGTCAACGCTGGGATGACGTCTATATAGACAGGTGGAGGTCAACGCTGGGATGACATCTATAGACAGGTGGAGGTCAACGCTGGGATGACATCTATATAGACAGGTGGAGGTCAACGCTGGGATGACGTCTATATAGACAGGTGGAGGTCAACGCTGGGATGACGTCTATATAGACAGGTGGAGGTCAACGCTGGGATGACGTCTATATAGACAGGTGGAGGTCAACGCTGGGATGACGTCTATATAGACAGGTGGAGGTCAACGCTGGGATGACATCTATATAGACAGGTGGAGGTCAACGCTGGGATGACGTCTATATAGACAGGTGGAGGTCAACGCTGGGATGACGTCTATATAGACAGGTGGAGGTCAACGCGGGGATGACATCTATATAGACAGGTGGAGGTCAACGCTGGGATGACATCTATATAGACAGGTGGAGGTCAACGCTGGGATGACGTCTATATAGACAGGTGGAGGTCAACGCTGGGATGACATCTATATAGACAGGTGGAGGTCAACGCTGGGATGACGTCTATATAGACAGGTGGAGGTCAACGCTGGGATGACGTCTATATAGACAGGTGGAGGTCAACGCTGGGATGACGTCTATATAGACAGGTGGAGGTCAACGCTGGGATGACATCTATATAGACAGGTGGAGGTCAACGCTGGGATGACATCTATATAGACAGGTGGAGGTCAACGCTGGGATGACGTCTATATAGACAGGTGGAGGTCAACGCTGGGATGACGTCTATATAGACAGGTGGAGGTCAACGCTGGGATGACGTCTATATAGACAGGTGGAGGTCAACGCTGGGATGACATCTATATAGACAGGTGGAGGTCAACGCTGGGATGACGTCTATATAGACAGGTGGAGGTCAACGCTGGGATGACGTCTATATAGACAGGTGGAGGTCAACGCTGGGATGACATCTATATAGACAGGTGGAGGTCAACGCTGGGGATGACGTCTATATAGACAGGTGGAGGTCAACGCTGGGATGACGTCTATATAGACAGGTGGAGGTCAACGCTGGGATGACATCTATATAGACAGGTGGAGGTCAACGCTGGGTGGGATGACGTCTATATAGACAGGTGGAGGTCAACGCTGGGATGACATCTATATAGACAGGTGGAGGTCAACGCTGGGATGACGTCTATATAGACAGGTGGAGGTCAACGCTGGGATGACGTCTATATAGACAGGTGGAGGTCAACGCTGGGATGACATCTATATAGACAGGTGGAGGTCAACGCGCTGGGATGACATCTATATAGACAGGTGGAGGTCAACGCTGGGATGACATCTATATAGACAGGTGGAGGTCAACGCTGGGATGACGTCTATATAGACAGGTGGAGGTCAACGCTGGGATGACGTCTATATAGACAGGTGGAGGTCAACGCTGGGATGACGTCTATATAGACAGGTGGAGGTCAACGCTGGGATGACATCTATATAGACAGGTGGAGGTCAACGCTGGGATGACGTCTATATAGACAGGTGGAGGTCAACGCTGGGATGACGTCTATATAGACAGGTGGAGGTCAACGCTGGGATGACATCTATATAGACAGGTGGAGGTCAACGCTGGGATGACGTCTATATAGACAGGTGGAGGTCAACGCTGGGATGACGTCTATATAGACAGGTGGAGGTCAACGCTGGGATGATGACATCTATTTAGACAGGTGGAGGTCAACGCTGGGATGACATCTATATAGACAGGTGTTGGTCAACGCTGGGATGACATCTATATAGACAGGTGGAGGTCAACGCTGGGATGACGTCTATATAGACAGGTGGAGGTCAACGCTGGGATGACATCTATATAGACAGGTGGAGGTCAACGCTGGGATGACGTCTATATAGACAGGTGGAGGTCAACGCTGGGATGACATCTATATAGACAGGTGGAGGTCAACGCTGGGATGACGTCTATATAGACAGGTGGAGGTCAACGCTGGGATGACGTCTATATAGACAGGTGGAGGTCAACGCTGGGATGACATCTATATAGACAGGTGGAGGTCAACGCTGGGATGACGTCTATATAGACAGGTGGAGGTCAACGCTGGATGGGATGTCTATATAGACAGGTGGAGGTCAACGCTGGGATGACGTCTATATAGACAGGTGGAGGTCAACGCTGGGATGACATCTATATAGACAGGTGGAGGTGGTAAACGCTGGGATGACATCTATATAGACAGGTGGAGGTCAACGCTGGGATGACGTCTATATAGACAGGTGGAGGTCAACGCTGGGATGACGTCTATATAGACAGGTGGAGGTCAACGCTGGGATGACGTCTATATAGACAGGTGGAGGTAAACGCTGGGATGACGTCTATATAGACAGGTGGAGGTCAACGCTGGGATGATGTCTATATAGACAGGTGGAGGTCAACGCTGGGATGACGTCTATATAGACAGGTGGAGGTCAACGCTGGGATGACGTCTATATAGACAGGTGGAGGTCAACGCTGGGATGACGTCTATATAGACAGGTGGAGGTCAACGCTGGGATGACATCTATATAGACAGGTGGAGGTCAACGCTGGGATGACGTCTATATAGACAGGTGGAGGTCAACGCTGGGATGACGTCTATATAGACAGGTGGAGGTCAACGCTGGGATGACATCTATATAGACAGGTGGAGGTCAACGCTGGGATGACGTCTATATAGACAGGTGGAGGTCAAACGCTGGGATGACGTCTATATAGACAGGTGGAGGTCAACGCTGGGATGACGTCTATATAGACAGGTGGAGGTCAACGCTGGGATGACGTCTATATAGACAGGTGGAGGTCAACGCTGGGATGACGTCTATATAGACAGGTGGAGGTCAACGCTGGGGATGACGTCTATATAGACAGGTGGAGGGTCAACGCTGGGATGACATCTATATAGACAGGTGGAGGTCAACGCTGGGATGACGTCTATATAGACAGGTGGAGGTCAACGCTGGGATGACGTCTATATAGACAGGTGGAGGTCAACGCTGGGATGACGTCTATATAGACAGGTGGAGGTCAACGCTGGGATGACGTCTATATAGACAGGTGGAGGTCAACGCTGGGATGACACATCTATATAGACAGGTGGGGAGGTCAACGCTGGGATGACGTCTATATAGACAGGTGGAGGTCAACGCTGGGATGACATCTATATAGACAGGTGGAGGTAAACGCTGGGATGACATCTATATAGACAGGTGGAGGTCAACGCTGGGATGACGTCTATATAGACAGGTGGAGGTCAACGCTGGGATGATGACATCTATATAGACAGGTGGAGGTCAACGCTGGGATGACGTCTATATAGACAGGTGGAGGAGGTCAACGCTGGGATGACGTCTATATAGACAGGTGGAGGTCAACGCTGGGATGACATTTATATAGACAGGTGGAGGTCAACGCTGGGATGACGTCTATATAGACAGGTGGAGGTCAACGCTGGGATGACGTCTATATAGACAGGTGGAGGTTAACGCTGGGATGACATCTATATAGACAGGTGGAGGTCAACGCTGGGATGACGTCTATATAGGACAGGTGGAGGTCAACGCTGGGATGACGTCTATATAGACAGGTGGAGGTCAACGCTGGGATGACGTCTATATAGACAGGTGGAGGTCAACGCTGGGATGACGTCTATATAGACAGGTGGAGGTCAACGCTGGGATGACGTCTATATAGACAGGTGGAGGTCAACGCTGGGATGACATCTATATAGAGGTGGAGTCACGCTGGGATGACGTCTATATTGAAGTGGCTGGCTGCTGATGAAAGTTTGTCAATATTTTACACATTCGGGTCAGTTCACTGACGGCTGGATTCTTTTGTGCAGATCAGCTGAGGCCAGAGGACTTGGAGAGCAGCTGAACGCAGCCAGGAGCAGAATCAGTAAGCGGTCCGAGTTCCTCTCCGGATGTTACACAACCGTTTGGCTCTCAGATCCCACATTTATTTTACTGATTATCCCAGAGGCAAATCACCAAGAAAATGTTAATTACCAGGCCTTTGTCAGGCTTCTGTTGTCCCTGGAGTGTCAGAATATCTCTCAGCACATTCCTGAACTTTTCCAGGACTCAGAGGTGTTTCCATCCACCTACAGCAGTCTTCCAACCTGTGCGTTTTACTGGGCCATCTCAGGCTGTTTTATGGCAGCTCTGTTAGCGCACCGCTGGGCTTTTTTGGATGCTAACGGACTCCCTGAGCCAAAATCAGACACGGCACTAACTCTGAGAGCAAACACACCAATGTGGGCTACTCTGCTGGATTCTACACACATGGAGTTTTTCTTAGTTACTTTGAATTTTTATAAATTGAATGATTTTTTTTTTTTTTGAATCAGCAGATAAAAGCAGATTTCAGACTTATAGTCTTGCTCCAGTTAGGACCCCTCTGTTTCTTCTTTTCTCTTGTTTTTGTGGTTCAGTGTGATTTTAGACAGAACAGGCCTTCTCCCTGAAAACAAACCGTACTTGTTCTGTCTTCTTCAACTTCTGCCGTCATGAACTTTAATATTTGACATGCTCTGTGAGGCCTGTCGGCTCTGGGATGTACTGGAGCCGTCTGGCATTGGGGGATGACAGGGGACTGGGATGATCTATATAGACAGGTGGAGGTCAACGCTGGGATGACGTCTATATAGACAGGTGGAGGTCAACGCTGGGATGACGTCTATATAGACAGGTGGAGGTCAACGCTGGGATGACGTCTATATAGGACAGGTGGAGGTCAACGCTGGGATGACGTCTATATAGACAGGTGGAGGTCAACGCTGGGATGACGTCTATATAGACAGGTGGAGGTCAACGCTGGGATGACGTCTATATAGACAGGTGGAGGTCAACGCTGGGATGACGTCTATATAGACAGGTGGGGGGTCAACGCTGGGATGACGTCTATATAGACAGGTGGAGGTCAACGCTGGGATGACATCTATATAGACAGGTGGAGGTCAACGCTGGGATGACGTCTATATAGACAGGTGGAGGTCAACGCTGGGATGACGTCTATATAGACAGGTGGAGGTCAACGCTGGGGATGACGTCTATATAGACAGGTGGAGGTCAACGCTGGGATGACATCTATATAGACAGGTGGAGGTCAACGCTGGGGATGACGTCTATATAGACAGGTGGAGGTCAACGCTGGGATGACATCTATATAGACAGGTGGAGGTCAACGCTGGGATGACGTCTATATAGACAGGTGGAGGTCAACGCTGGGATGACGTCTATATAGACAGGTGGAGGTCAACGCTGGGATGACATCTATATAGACAGGTGGAGGTCAACGCTGGGATGACGTCTATATAGACAGGTGGAGGTCAACGCTGGGATGACGTCTATATAGACAGGTGGAGGTCAACGCTGGGATGACGTCTATATAGACAGGTGGAGGTCAACGCTGGGATGACATCTATATAGACAGGTGGAGGTCAACGCTGGGATGACGTCTATATAGACAGGTGGAGGTCAACGCTGGGATGACGTCTATATAGACAGGTGGAGGTCAACGCTGGGATGACATCTATATAGACAGGTGGAGGTCAACGCTGGGATGACGTCTATATAGACAGGTGGAGGTCAACGCTGGGATGACGTCTATATAGACAGGTGGAGGTCAAACGCTGGGATGACGTCTATATAGACAGGTGGAGGTCAACGCTGGGATGACGTCTATATAGACAGGTGGAGGTCAACGCTGGGATGACGTCTATATAGACAGGTGGAGGTCAACGCTGGGATGACGTCTATATAGACAGGTGGAGGTCAACGCTGGGATGACGTCTATATAGACAGGTGGAGGTCAACGCTGGGATGACGTCTATATAGACAGGTGGAGGTCAACGCTGGGGATGACGTCTATATAGACAGGTGGAGGTCAACGCTGGGATGACATCTATATAGACAGGTGGAGGGTCAACGCTGGGATGACGTCTATATAGACAGGTGGAGGTCAACGCTGGGATGACGTCTATATAGACAGGTGGAGGTCAACGCTGGGATGACGTCTATATAGACAGGTGGAGGTCAACGCTGGGATGACGTCTATATAGACAGGTGGAGGTCAACGCTGGGATGACGTCTATATAGACAGGTGGAGGTCAACGCTGGGATGACGTCTATATAGACAGGTGGAGGTCAACGCTGGGATGACGTCTATATAGACAGGGTGGAGGTCAACGCTGGGATGACGTCTATATAGACAGGTGGAGGTCAACGCTGGGATGACGTCTATATAGACAGGTGGAGGTCAACGCTGGGATGACGTCTATATAGACAGGTGGAGGGTCAACGCTGGGATGGGATGACGTCTATATAGACAGGTGGAGGTCAACGCTGGGATGACGTCTATATAGACAGGTGGAGGTGGAGGTCAACGCTGGGATGGATGACGTCTATATAGACAGGTGGAGGTCAACGCTGGGATGACGTCTATATAGACAGGTGGAGGTCAACGCTGGGATGACGTCTATATAGACAGGTGGAGGTCAACGCTGGGATGACGTCTATATAGACAGGTGGAGGTCAACGCTGGGATGACGTCTATATAGACAGGTAGAGGTCAACGCTGGGATGACGTCTATATAGACAGGTGGAGGTCAACGCTGGGATGACGTCTATATAGACAGGTGGAGGTCAACGCTGGGATGACGTCTATATAGACAGGTGGAGGTCAACGCTGGGATGAGGGATGACGTCTATATAGACAGGTGGAGGTCAACGCTGGGATGACGTCTATATAGACAGGTGGAGGTCAACGCTGGGATGACGTCTATATAGACAGGTGGAGGTCAACGCTGGGTGGGATGACGTCTATATAGACAGGTGGAGGTCAACGCTGGGATGACGTCTATATAGACAGGGTGGAGGTCAACGCTGGGATGACGTCTATATAGACAGGTGGAGGTCAACGCTGGGATGACGTCTCTATATAGACAGGTGGAGGTCAACGCTGGGATGACGTCTATATAGACAGGTGGAGGTCAACGCTGGGATGACGTCTATATAGACAGGTGGAGGTCAACGCTGGGATGACGTCTATATAGACAGGTGGAGGTCAACGCTGGGATGACGTCTATATAGACAGGTGGAGGTCAACGCTGGGATGACGTCTATATAGACAGGTGGAGGTCAACGCTGGGATGACGTCTATATAGACAGGTGGAGGTCAACGCTGGGATGACGTCTATATAGACAGGTGGAGGTCAACGCTGGGATGACGTCTATATAGACAGGTGGAGGTCAACGCTGAGATGACGTCTATATAGACAGGTGGAGGTCAACGCTGGGATGACGTCTATATAGACAGGTGGAGGTCAACGCTGGGATGACGTCTATATAGACAGGTGGAGGTCAACGCTGGGATGACATCTATATAGACAGGTGGAGGTCAACGCTGGGATGACGTCTATATAGACAGGTGGAGGTCAACGCTGGGATGATGTATATAGACAGGTGGAGGTCAACGCTGGGATGACGTCTATATAGACAGGTGGAGGTCAACGCTGGGATGACGTCATATAGACAGGTGGAGGTCAACGCTGGGATGACGTCTATATAGACAGGTGGAGGTCAATGCTGGGATGACGTCTATATAGACAGGTGGAGGTAAATGGGTGGAGGTCCCCCGGTGTTACACGCCAGCATGCACTTATCACCCGTGGAAGCGATCTTCTCCCGTCCTCGCGAGGTGCTGACACAGCTGCTAACGCTCTGCATCACTCAGAGATCAACCGTGACAGCATGTTGAATGTAAAATCTCCAAATCTGTTCTAGACACGTCAGCGCCGCGGTGCCCGCATAGCGCGGAGGAGGAGTTGAATCTCAGAAACTGAATTCCTCATTTAATTCAGATTTGGAAAAACTCCTCGAAACATCTTGATGCTGTCAACGTGGAGCTGCATTCCTCTTTGATGAGGAGCAGTGTTTGTAGTGGAACGTAGTCGCCTCTATGGGCTGGTGAGTGGAACCATAACAGCTCGGTGAGTTTGAGGCCCCGCTTGGAAACGTTACACCACCTGTGTCTCATGGTTAAAGCAGAACATGGAAACAGTGAGCAGAGTTCAGGCGAAAGCTCTCTGATGGATGTTCCCGGCACGAGAGCCAGTAGCAGAGGACAAAGGAGACATCAGTGTCTAAACATTTTCCTGGTTACTATATTGTTCTTGGCCGCAGCCGGTGGAATCCGTACGTTCCCAGCCCTCAGCAAAAGAATGAAATGCACGGATACGTATTTGTTCACTGGGATCTTTGATGCACGTCCTCTACAGCACGAAAGGTGCAGGGCAGCTGGAAAACCAGCAGCATCTCTTGATCGATCTCCCAGATGTTGGTGGATTTATGTAATGTGGTCGAAGGTGGAATATTTGGTATCTGCACTCGTACATTCTCCTTATCTTCACTAATATATCTATATGGCCCAGGAACATTGAAAAAACATAGTAAAGTTTGTTCATGTCTGAAATATGACTTTATTTAGAAGAAAAAAGAAAGTGATCCCAGGCTTTAATGTGATTATATCATATCTAGAGCTGGGCAACGATTAAAATTTTTAATCACGATTAATCGCATTATTTCCGATTAATCGCAATTAATCGCATTGTATACACAAAATAAAATAATGAATTCAAAAGTAGTGTAAAATGTGCTTTTATTTAAATGTTCTGCTGCCATGCGAACTAAAGTGTATGGAAGTATTTCTGTGCCATCTGAGTTTGAATACAAATTTTTAAGATTGAAATTTTTCAAATCAGACTTTGAAATCAGATTTCTAGCACTGAATTTTTTTTTTGCCTCTGAATTTTATTTTGTTAAAATAAATTCAGTGTTAAAAAAAAACTGTTGTCTTAAAATATTCAGTTTTTCAAAATTCAACATGTAAAGAAATTCAACACCCAAAAAATTCAGTTTAAAAAAAAAAATCAACATCTCAAAAAAATTCAGTGTAAAAAAATTCCATTTCTAAAAAAAAAATCTGTGTAAAAAAATTCAACCTCAAAAAATTCAGTGTAAAAAGAACCAGACTCAACATCCGGGTCACCAGGGAGAAGCAATCGATCCCTGTCTCAATTCAGCCAACATCCAGCCAATCACGTTACACTCCATTGGTCATGTGACACCCACCCAGATAGTAAGATGGACCGGTCGGCCATGGCAGCAAACTCAGGTGATGGTGCTGCGGTGAGTCTGTTTACTTTATTTGCTGTTTGTATTAAACATTTAAAATAGATTTAGTAAATGATATTATTAATTTTAACACTGTACAATTACCGTGCAATAGCGCATTTACCGTTTATTAGCGGCCTGTCTGTGCGTGTGTTTGTACTGTGCGTGCGGTGCGACCGCAGGCCGGAGAGACGGCAGGTGGACGGCAGGTGTGAATTGAGACAGGGATCGATTGCTTCTCCCTGGTGACCCAGATGTTGAGTCTGGTTCTTTATACGCTGAATTTTTTGAGGATGAATTTTTTTACACTGAATTTTTTGAGGTTGAATTTTTTTAAACTGATTTTTTTTTTTAGAAATTGAATTTTTTTACACTGAATTTTTTTGAGATGTTGATTTTTTTTTTTTACACTGAACTTTTTGGGGTGTTGAATTTCTTTACATGTTGAATTTTGAAAAACTGAATATTTTAAGACAACAATTTTTTTTAACACTGAATTTATTTTAACAAAATAAAATTCAGAGCCAAAAAAAATTCAGTGCTAGAAATCTGATGTTTTTTAAAATTCAGTCTGATTTTGATGCTGAAAAATTCAAAGTCTGATTTTGATGCTGAAAAATTTCAATCTTAAAAATTCGTATTCAAACTCAGGTGGCACAGAAATACTTCCATAAAGTGCCATAACATTTGTTGTTCAAACACTTTTAACATCAGCGCTTGTCAGTAACACATATTTAGTGTAAATCTCATCTTAAAAAATGTAAAATAAAATAAAGTTTATTGCTACTGCCAGAACATTAATGTCATCCTTTTTTTATGAAGAAAAAAAAAGTCTACAAACAAAATCCAACAAAATGATTGTGGCTCAGCACAATCAGAACATTAAAACAGGTAATTTCTGAGGTAACAGCAGAAACTTTTAACGGGGAGTTCAACTTGTCAGTTGTTACAAATAACCTTGTTTCTGTTGAATCCTCCGTCTGGGAGAACTTTAAAATAAAAAAGGTCCATGTTAAAGTTCAGTAACTTTACCAATCTGTGTATCATTCATTCTTTCCATTTTCAATTGTCAATCAAAAATTAAAAAAAAAAAAAAAAATTAACATTTTATTGCATTTTTCGTTTTTAAATCTAACACAAAAAGGCCTTTTTTTTTTAAAAAATATATATATTTTAATTTTAGACTTGGATCAAAAATACAAAATTAAAAAACGGGCCCCAGAACTGAATTTATTTTATAATCGAGGACTGGACTTTCTGTTGTCATTACACATCTGTGCCACTAGATGGAGCCGCACTGAAGTAACCAGCTAGAGAACAGCAAGACAGTGAACACATGGAGCAGATCTGATGTAACATGGAGGAATGACGCGAAAGTTTTGTTGCAGTCCAGAATTTTTTTTCCAGACAGAATTGTTAATATTGCTACCTGAGTTGCTACCTGAACTGTAAAGTTCACGGATTTTTACTGTTCTCCATGTCTGATTTAGATGTTCCGCATGTTTACCATGTGACAATTATCTTCCAGTTCCGCAGCAGCCAGAAACAGACTTTTCAAAACAAAAGCATGTGAGCAACGTGCGTTAAAGTGTGATATATGACACAACTATGATGAAAGGTTTCACCGTGGTTCCCGGTAGTCACCTCTCATCTGTCATGGCCCAGAATCAGTGGGCTTTAGTTATTCCCAGTTTTGGTTGGAAGTAGTGTCCTCTTTGTTTCTGTTTACTCTCACACCTGGTCACTGATGGCCACACCTGGATCACATTATTCATGACCTCCCTCGTTCAGAGCCAGATCCGCGTCTTTGTTGGGGTTTGTTGGGTTTCTGTAGCATCTGATTCCCGTCTGTTTTTGTGTTTGGAGCTTCTTTTCAGTTACCTGTCTCAGCAGTCCCTTGAGGTAGCTTTTTTTTTATATATCTGGATGAAATTGATGATGTGTTATTTCTTAGTATAAACTTAAATCAGCCAGGCTGTTTTCATGTGTGCTCTTTAAATCTTGAGCTGTCTTTGGCACGTATGAAGCAGATCACATTTAACCTTCAGGCCACAAATATCCCGTAGCATTTATTTAGGCTTGTAGTCTGAAACTAGTGCTTAAAAGCGATGGCCCACATCTTGACGATGCGGTGGGAAAAGCTTGTGTGGTTTGGAAGATTTTATCATGTTGAGCCTCCAGTCTTGTCTTGTGTAATTAAGTCTTGCTGTAATCAGAGTTCCCCTATTATTACTTTACATGCATGCAAATTTTCTGGACTTCCTTGTCAGCCTCACTTAAAAATGTTGTTGATTTTGATTTAAGGTTTTGAAGCTTCAGCAGACTGTTGTGTTGGATTCACTCAGAGGTTTTTTTTTCTTTGTAAATCTCAGAATTAATTGTTTCACATGTTATTTCTTTTTAGAATATTTTAATTACAGTCTTCAAGCTTTACCCCAAGTTGACTGGAGCCTGGAATCAGTTTGGAGACTTTTCACATGTTTTGTCATTAGAAGCTTCTGACAGACTAAAATTATTTAAATTAATTGGAGGAACACCTGTGGATGTATTTTACGGTGCATCTTTCAACACGGAGTGCTCATACATAAATTTACAGCGCCTGTTAAAAGTATTCACCCTCCCTGGATGTTTTAACCTTTTATTGCTTTTATAAATGAAATTACGGTCAATATAATTTGGCTTTCTTGATAAGAAAACTTCTTTCACATCAAATTCAACAGCAAATCCTAACAGAGGTTCAGCTGGTTGATACCAGCAGGACCAGTTAGTGAATTGGAGACCACATGAGTCCACCTGAGATCAACTGAGATCAACTGAGACCACCTGAGATCAGCTGAGACCACCTGAGATCACCTGAGACCACCTAAGATCACCTGAGACCACCTAAGATCACCTGAGATCACCTTAGACCACCTAAGATCACCTGAGTCCAGCTAAGATCACCTGAGACCACCTAAGATCACATGAGGATCAGCTGAGACCACCTGAAACCACCTGAGATCAGCTGAGACCACCTGAGTCCAGCTGAGACCACCTGAGATCACCTGAGATCAGCTGAGACCACCTGAGATCAGCTGAGATCATCTGAGACCACCTGAGACCACCTGAGATCAGCTGAGGCCACCTGAGATCACCTGAGATCATCTGAGACCACCTGAGATCAGCTGAGACCACCTGAGATCACCTGAGTCCAGCCAGCTGAGATCACCTGAGATCGTCTGACACCACCTGAAATCACCTGAGATCAGCTGAGATCACCTGAGTCCAGCTGAGATCACCTGAGACCACCTGAGTCTAGCTGAGATCACCTGAGTCCAGCCAGCTGAGATCACCCGAGACCACCTGAAATCACCTGAGATCATCTGAGACCACCTGAGTCTAGCTGAGATCACCAGAGTCCAGCCAGCTGAGATCGTCTGAGACCACCTGAAATCACCTGAGATCATCTGAGACCACCTGAGTCTAGCTGAGATCACCAGAGTCCAGCCAGCTGAGATCACCTGAGATCGTCTGAGACCACCTGAAATCACCTGAGCTCAGCTGAGATAACCTGAGTCCAGCTGAGATCACCTGAGTCCAGCTGAGACCACCTGAGTCCAGCTGAGATCACCTAAGATTACCCGAGATCGTCTGAGACCACCTGAGTCCACCTGAGTCTAGCTGAGATCACCTGAGACCACCTGAGTCCACCTGAGTCCAGCTGAGATCACCTGAGGCCATCTGAGATCACCTGAGACCACCTGAGTCCAGCTGACGCGTGTCAGGTGATTGTAATATAAAAACTGCGTCTGGAGCTCCAGTCTCTGTTCATCAGTGTTCCTGCTACAACTGCAACATGAAGACCAAAGGTCATTGAGAAGCAGCAGATGGACGGCTACTAGAAGATTTCCAACCTACTGGGCCTCCTAGAGTTCAGTTGAATCCATCACTGATGGAACTTGTCTAAATCCGCCTAGAGCTGCCCATCCTCATGAACCGGGAGATCTGGCAAGAAGAAGACTGAGAGAGACCACCAAGACACCTACGACCTCTCTGAAGGACTGAGGAGCTTCAGCGGCCGAGGAGGGAAAGAGACTACATGAAACAATTGTTGGCCATGTTTTTCACCAGTGGATAAAACAGCCTTTATGTTGTAAAAATTATATTAAATTTTTTTTTTGCAAATTCCTGTCCAAATTCCCAAATTATATTGACTGTGACTTCAATTATAAAGACAATAAAAGGTTGAAACATCCAAGGAGGTGGACATCACTTTACACCTGGTTGTAGTCATTTATTCTGCAAAGCCTTCTGGGGGTTTGAGTGATTCCGAGGTTTTCCCCGTCTCAACCCATGTGGTCAGGCTTTACAGTGGCTGTTTGTTCTCTAGATCAGTTATGGTAGAAGGATAGAGCAGTCAGGACAAGACGACAACCTGGAGCACACCGTCGTAAAAACTCAGGAATATTCTGGAAAGTCCTGGGATGACCCAGCCAGAGTTTGGACCTGAACCCAGCAGAGTGTTTCCAACCAGACCTAACGCTGCCAAAGCTACTTGAGACTTGAAAACCTTCCACGTCCTGAAGATACTGCAGTAAATGTTCTGTCACAGTTGGTTTTGGCTCGATCTGGATGAACAGGTAGCTCTTGATCTGCAGCATCTTTTAATGGGTGGATCTGCAGCAGAAGAACGTGGGACCCTTCTTCTCGTTATTTCGTCCGTTGCTCGTTAATCATCTCGAAGGGCTGCAGCTGCTGTGGGAAGCTGCAGGTGCTGTTGCTCCTCAGGGTCTGATGTCGTCCTGCAACAGCTTTTACTGCTTCACAAAGCCGCCACGCTGGATTGGTGAGAGCAAATCTGCGGCCACGTCATCACGCTCTGTCGTAATACAGCTCAGCTTTTCTGCGTGGAGGAGGGGCCTAAGTCTTTGCTACGACTGATGTGCACCAGGTCACCAGAGTTAGCTCCTCGTGCTCTTCGGCGGCTGAAGAGAAAGGGCTGGACTTGTCTTCACAAATCAGGACGCAAATCTTTGGTGCTGCCAGTCGACGTCCAGCAGGTTTGTTCGTCGTGCAGGTGCACTCGTACATGTCAGCTCCTAGTCCCTAGTCTCTAGCTCCTAGTCTCTACGTCTTAGTCCCTACATCCTTGTCCCTAGTCTCTAGCTCCTAGTCTCTAGCTCATAGTCCCTAGGTCTTCATCTCTAGCTCCTAGTTCCTAGCTCCTAGTCCCTACATCCTAGTCTCTAGCTCATAGTCCCTAGGTCTTCATGTCAAGCTCCTAGTCTCTAGCTCCTAGTCCCTACATCCTAGTCCCTAGTCTCTAGCTCCTAGTCCCTAGGTCTTCATCTCTAGCTCCTAGTCCCTACATCCTAGTCCCTAGTCTCTAGCTCCTAGTCCCTAGGTCTTCATCTCTAGCTCCTAGTCCCTATATCCTTGTCTCTAGCTCATAGTCCCTAGGTCTTCATGTCTAGCTCCTAGTCTCTAGTTCCTAGTCCCTACATCTAAGTCCCTAGTCTCTAGCTCCTAGTCCCTTGCTCATAGTCCCTACATCCTAGTCCCTAGTCTCTAGCTCCTAGTCTCAAGCTCATAGTTCCTAGGTCTTCATCTCTAGCTCCTAGTCCCTACATCCTAGTCCCTAGTCTCTAGCTCCTAGTCCCTAGCTCATAGTCCCTACATCCTAGTCCCTAGTCTCTAGCTCCTAGTCTCTAGTTCATAGTCCCTAGGTCTTCATCTCTAGCTCCTAGTCCCTAGCTCCTAGTCCCTACACCCTAGTACCTAGTTTCTAGCTCCTACTAACTAGCTCATAGTTCCTACATTCCTAGTCCCTAGTCTCTAGCTCCTAGTCTCAAGCTCATAGTCCCGAGGTCTTCATCTCTAGCTCCTAGTCCCTACGTCCTAGTCCAGCAGGTTTGTTCAAGAATTCGAATCGTGCACTCGTACATGTCGAAGACATTAAAGACGGCTGGAAGGACTCCGGCGTGGAGGCCTCAGGATTCCACCTCTGCTCTTCTGAAGATGATTCGGTCCCGTTGGCATCGTCGAGCCGTGATCTCCGTCTGACGTCTGACGAGCAGAAAGAGCCGAGTTCGGTTCCTGAGAGTGGTTAGGGTGCTCCCTGCAGTCTTTCACCCTGTCGTCAAGACAGACTGGTGGCTTAGATATTTCTGAATCACATCAGTGAGTTGTGGGACGCAGACGCAGGCCTGCCCACCTGACCGCAGCACGGAGCCACACGGCGTCTCACTTCATTTACATCCTCAACCACCCAAAGACGAGGCCTCCTCAGACGTCCCCCAACTTTGGTTCACACTCCAAGCACTTGGAAAAACACTCCCGTCACGGGAACAATACTGGAACCCCAACAGTGGTCTGCTTTGAACAAAAAATGCTTGTGAGGACTTTTTTTGTGAAAGATGAGCCGGTTGCGAGGGCGCTTCGCAAACAGCTTGACAGTTTTTCTGGAGGAGGGAGCGCCGAGCGAACGCAGAGCTCGACCCGAAGGATTCGAGGAGCTCCAGTCCAACCGTTTTAGGGCGTGATGGGTGGTATTTCTCAGAGAGGCAGCCTGCCGCCCCTCGTGCTCCTCTTTGTGTTCTTTACAAGACAAGCACCTCATCTGGATTTCTCATCCTTGGAGCGTCAAGCTCGGTTTTAAGCATCGGCGATAGGATCACATTACGGCGCTCAGACACGACACCGTCCACGGTTAAAGGCATATATGACCTGAGGGACTGTAATGGAAACTCGCTGCAGAAGATGGTGCCATTCAACGTCTCTTTTATCCTTCAGTCATTCCCTGAAGTCGCCGTCTTTGATCTTAGGGCTCGCCGTTAAATAACCCCCCACGGGAAAACAAATATTCTTTCATTATTTCGTATCATGAAGGAAAAAAGTCCATTTATTTTACAACAGGCCTTTGTCACTGGAGCGTCAGAGCACAAACCTTCCTCAGAAGGGTAATGAATTTCCTCAATTAGGGGAAGAGAGTCGGAGAAAAACAGAGGAACACACACAAACGACTTATCCATGTGTTAAGCCGTTATTACAGCCACAGGAGGGGCAGCGGCCCAGACGCCTCCGTCACGTTGCTCCCTGACTCACTGGAGTCACACGAGTCAGTTCGAGGACGACGGACGTGCTTAGCAGAGTGCCGCGTACCGTCATGAATTCATGAATTACATCTCAAAATTCAGTGTGAAGCTATCACATTTACTGCAGCCTCTGCACTTCATACAGAAATGAGTCATAATCAGGAGTCACAATCAGGAGTCACAATCAGGAGTCCTCCCAGCTCAAGGCTCCGGTCCTTCTGGAGGGAGCTGCTGAACCATCGGCTCATCAGATGCACGTTTGAGCTGCATCTTATGAAGGACAGGATCCGGCAGAGAGTGAGATTTAAAAAGCACTTAAACAAATTAAAAACAGATGTGAAACAAAAGTGGGATTTGAAGCCTCTTCGTTGTCTTTTTTTATGTAAATGAGACTCTGAACATCTCTTAGGGTTAGAGTTAGGGTTAAAACTGCGTCATCACTTATTTGACCCTAACCCTAACCCAGCAGGATCAGTTAGTGAATTGGAGACCACCTGAGGCTAGCTGAGATCACCTGAGATCAGCTGAAATCACCTGAGATCCAGCTGAGATCACCCGAGATCGTCTGAGACCCCCTGAGATCACCCGAGATCAGCTGAGACCCCCTGAGATCACCTGAGATCCAGCTCAGATCACCCGAGATCGTCTGAGACCACCTGAGATCAGCTGAGACCACCTGAGATCACCTGAGATCCAGCTGAGATCACCTGAGATCACTCGAGATCGTCAGAGACCACCTGAGATCACCAGAGATCAGCTGAGACCACCCGAGATTGTCTGAGATCAGCTGAGATCACCTGAGATTACTCGAGATCATCAGAGACCACCTGAGATCACCCAAGATCACCTGAGATCCAGCTGAGATCACCCGAGATCGTCTGAGACCACCTGAGATCACCTGAGACCACCTGAGATCACTCAAGATCACCTGAGATCCAGCTGAGATCACCCGAGATTGTCTGAGACCACCTGAGATCACCTGAGACCACCTGAGATCACTCAAGATCGTCAGAGACCACCTGAGATCACCCGAGATCAGCTGAGACCACCTGAGATCAGCTGAGATCACCTGAGATCACACGAGATTGTCTGAGACCACCTGAGATCACCCGAGATTAGCTGAGACCACCTGAGATCACCTGAGATCCAGCTGAGATCACCCGAGATTGTCTAAGACCACCTGAGATCAGCTGAGACACCCGAGATCGTCTGAGATCACCTGAGTCCACCTGAGTCCACCTGATCCGGCATAGAATAAGATTTAAAAAGCACTTAAACACATTAAAAACAGATGTGAAACAAAAGTGCGATTTGAAGCCTCTTCGTTGTCATTTTTTCTGTAGATGAGACTCTGAACATCTCTTAGAGTTGGAGTTAGGGTTAGAGTTAGGGTGTGTATGTGTGTGTGTGTGTGTGTGTGGGGGGGGGGGGGGGGGGGGTTAGGGTTAGAACTGCATCATCACTGATTTGTCAGAAAGCACCAACTCCCCTTATGCCAAATTTTATTGCCAGTTATAGTGTTTTTTCAAAGAAAATATGTTTTTCTTATGTCTCCAAATCGGTTTTGTCTTTTCTGTCCCTCCATCAGATGAGTTGAAGACACGGCTGGATGCGAGGAGGAGACGGGCAGCAGCTCGAGGTGAGGTCAAGATGGGTTAGGGGTTAGGGTTAGGGTTAAGGTTAAGGTTAGGAGTTAGGGGTTAGGGTTAGGGGATAGGATTTAGGGTTAGGGGTTAGGGTTAAGGTTAGGGTTAGGAGTTAGGGATAGGGGTTAGGGATAGGGGTTAGGAGTTAGGGTTAGGAGTTAGGGGTTAGGAGTTAGGGTTAGGGGTTAGGAGTTAGGGTTAGGGGTTAGGTTAAGGGGAAGGCGCAGATCTCCCGGAGGAGATCTCCGAAAGCACGGGCTCTCGGGGTTAGGGTTAGGAGTTAGGGATGGGTTAGGGTTAGGGGTTAGGGATAGGGTTTAGGAGTTAGGGTTAGGGGTTAGGAGTTAGGGGTTGGGGTTAGGGGTTAGGGTTAGGGATAGGGGTTAGGAGTTAGGGATGGGGTTAGGGATAGGGGTTAGGGTTAGGGATAGGGGTTAGGAGTTAGGGTTAGGGGTTAGGAGTTAGGGGTTGGGGTTAGGGGTTAGGGTTAGGGGTTAGGGGTTAGGGATAGGGGTTAGGAGTTAGGGCTTAGGAGTTAGGGTTAGGGGTTAGGGTTAGGGGTTAAGGTTAGGGTTTAGGAGTTAGGGTTAGGGGTTAGGGTTAGGAGTTAGGGATGGGGTTAGGGATAGGGGTTAGGGGTTAGGGTTAGGGGTTAGGGTTAGGGTTAGGGTTAGGGTTAGGGGTTAGGGTTAGGGGTTAGGGTTAGGGGTTAGGGGTTAGGGTTAGGGGTTAGGGGTTAGGGGTTAGGGGTTAGGGGTTGGGGTTAGGGGTTAGGGTTAAGAGTTAGGGTTAGGGGTTAGGAGTTATTGTTTGGGGTTAGGAATTAGGGTTAGAGGTTGGTGTTAGGAGTTAGGGTTAGGAGTTAGGGGTTAGGGTTAGGGGTTAAGGTTAGGGTTAAGGGTTTGGGGTTAGGGGTTGGTGTTAGGAGTTAGGGTTAGGAGTTAGGGGTTAGGGTTTAGGGGTTAAGGTTAGGGTTAAGGGTTTGGGGTTAGGGGTTGGGGTTAGGAGTTAGGGTTAGGGGTTATGGTTTAGGGTTAAGGTTAGGGGTTAAGGTTAGGGTTAAGGTTAGGGGTTAGGGGTTAGGGTTAGGGGTTAGGGGTTAGGGTTGGGGTTAGGGGCTAGGGTTTCCACCGTGTGTGATTGGACACCAGCAGCTCAACCAAAAACTAAAAGGAACATTTACTAAAAACCCTCCAGAAGCAGACTGAGACTGTTTATACCCTGGAGTTGAACATTTGTTGAAACAATCACATTTAATGCCAGTTTCCGTTGGATTTCTGCAGTTGAACTCACATTCTGACAGCTTTCATCAGAGCTTCTGAACTTAAACCACAAATGAAAGAATATAATGCATGTCTTTCTGTCCTCTGTCCTTCCCTCTGCCTGTCCGATCACGCCGTAGGTGTCCTGGCGAACCAAACGCCGGCCGAGGAAGAGTTGGACGCCGTGGAAGAAGACCTTCGCAGGCAAATTAAGGAAGAGAAAGCTGCGTGAGTTCACCAAGTCACCGAGTCACCATTCCTGGTTTCTCCCGAGGCGCCGCTCGGACCGACGGACACGGATGCGAGCGATGATGTTGCTGCTGTCGCCCCAGCAGGTTCAAGAGCGCCGTCGATCGGCTGAAAGCGTTGAAAACGGAGACGGAGCACTTGCAGCTGTTGTTGGAGAGGGTCAAGTTTAAGATCCAGAAGGATTTCCAGAAGTGGTGGACCCGGGAGACCTCGGACCTGCAGGTACCCGACCTCACTTCTCTGCTCATCTGTGTGACAACGCCACATACATCTCACGCCAGCGCGTCTGTCTTTTATCGACACATAAATCTGCTGTCCCTCGTGGACGCATCGGTGTGTGAGTGTGTGTGCGTCTTTCGTGACATCAGCGTGACCCGCGCAGGCTGTGCTCAGCATCGTGATGGATGAGACCCGGTGGGAGGATGAGCAGGAAGCAGATACAGAGATCCTTTTTTTTTTCTTTTACTCTCTGTAACTCAAACAAGCCAAGACATCAGGAGCAGCGCGGTGGGGATGAGAAACGACCCAGCGTCTGTTTCAGTCTCATACGGTAGTTTGTTTCCGCTTAAATGTCAGCTCACATCACGCTGAAGGACAACGCTGCTGAAAAGACTTGGCTTCACAAAGCAGGACGCAAATCTTTGGTGCTGCCAGTCGACGTCCAGCAGGTTTGTTTAAGTATTCGTCATGCACGTGCACTCATACATGTCAGCTCCTACTCCCTAGGTCTTCATCTCTAGCTCTTAGTCCCTATGTCCTAGTCCCTAGCTCCTACTCCCTAGCTCCTAGTCTATAGTCTCTAGCTCCTAGTCCCTAGCTCCTAGTCCCTACACCCTAGTCCCTACATCCTTGTCCCTAGCTCCTAGTCCCCACGTCCTAGTCCCAAACTCACAGTCCCTAGCTCCTAGTCCCTAATCCCTAGCTCCTAGTCCCGAGCTCGTAGTCCCTAGCTCCTACTCCCTAGTCCCCAGCTCCCAGTCCCTAGCTCCTACTCCCTAGCTCCTAGTCCTACATCCTAGTCCCTAGCACCTAGACCCTAGCTCCTAGATCCTAGCTCCTAGTCCCTACGTCCTAGTCCCTAGCTCCTATACCCTAGCTCCTAGTCCCTATGTCCTAGTCCCTAGCTCCTGGACCTAGATCCTAGCTCCTAGTTCCTAACTCCTGGTCCCTAGCTCCTAGATCCTACTCCTAGTCCCTAGCTCCCAGACCCTAGCTCCTGGTACCCAGCTCCTAGATCCTACTCCTAGTCCCTACCTCCTAGTCCTAGCTCCTAGCTCCTAGCTCCTAATCCTAGCTCCTAGTCCCTAGCTCCTAGTCCCTATGTCCTAGTTCCTACATCCTAGTCCCAAACTCCTAGTCCTTAATCCCTAGCTCCCAGTTCTGAGCTCCTAGTCCCTACGTCCTAGTCCCTAGCTCCTATACCCTAGCTCCTAGTCCCTATGTCCTAGTCCCTAGCTCCTGGACCTAGATCCTAGCTCCTAGTTCCTAACTCCTGGTCCCTAGCTCCTAGATCCTACTCCTAGTCCCTAGCTCCCAGACCCTAGCTCCTGGTACCCAGCTCCTAGATCCTACTCCTAGTCCCTACCTCCTAGTCCCTAGCTCCTAGACCCTAGCTCCTAGATCCTAGCTCCTAGTCCCTAGCTCCTAGTCCCTATGTCCTAGTTCCTACATCCTAGTCCCAAACTCCTAGTCCTTAATCCCTAGCTCCCAGTTCTGAGCTCCTAGTCCCTACATCCTAGTCCCTAGTCTCTAGCTCATAGTCTCTAGCTCATAGTCCCTACGTCCTAGTTTCTAGCTTCTAGTCTCTAGCTCCTAGTCCCTACATCCTAGTCCCTAGTCTCTAGCTCCTAGTCCCTACATCCTAGTCCCTAGTCTCTAGCTCCTAGTCTCTAGCTCATAGTCCCTAGTTCTTCATCTCTAGCTCCTAGTACCTAGTCTCTAGCTCATAGTCTCTAGCTCCTAGTCCCTAGTCTCTAGCTCATAGTCCCTAGGTCTTCATCTCTAGCTCCTAGTCTCTAGCTCCTAGTCCCTATGTCATAGTCCCTAGTCTCTAGCTCATAGTCTCTATCTTATAGTCCCTAGGTCTTCATCTCTAGCTCCTAGTCCCTAGCTCCTAGTCTCTAGCTTCTAGTCCCTGCATCCTAGTCCCTGGTCACTAGCTCATAGTTTCTAGCTCCTAGTCCCTAGGTCTTCATCTCATCTCTAGCTCCTAGTCTCTATCTTATAGTCTCTAGCTCATAGTCCCTATGTCCTTGCTCCTAGTCCCTAGCTCCTAGTCCCTACATCGTAGTCCCTAGTCTCTAGCTCATAGTCCCTAGGTCTTCATCTCCTAGCTCCTAATTCCTACATCCTAGTCCCTAGTCCAGCAGGTTTGTTCAAGTATTCATTGTGCCCGTGCACTCGTACATGTTGAAGACATAAAGGCGGCTGGAAGGACTCCGGCGTGGAGGCCTCGGGATTCCACCTCTGCTCTTCTGAAGATGATTCGGTCCCGTTGGCATCGTCGAGCCGTGATCTCCGTCTGATGTCTGATGAGCAGAAAGAGCCGAGTTTGGTTCCTGCAAGTGGAAAGTGAAGATGTAATTCACATCTGAAGACGGTCCGGAAGACGGAAGTCTGGCAGAGGTCCTCCGTACATGTGCAGCTCTGGTTTGCAGAGCAGGAAGCAGATCTTCTGCCGGTTCACGTCTGGCAGATTTCTTCAATTATTTATGTCACACGTGAGCTCCCTTCAGCTTTCATGAGATGTTTGACGGAGCCAGAGGATCCCGCGACCCTTTGACCCCCATAGTTCAGCGATCATGCGTCTTTTGTTGAGAGGTGTCCCAGATGAATTTAAGTAACTGATTAAACCTTCTCACCAGGAATCTGAGTCACGAGAGACGACCAGACTTCACGCTCCGTCTCCAGGTGGAACGTCGCGGCCGTCTTCGTCTGGCGCTCCGGGACGGAGGTGAGACATTTCCCGTGAATTACGAGACTGCTTTCCTAATACTTTATCACTTCGTTACGAGGTTGGTATCGGTGAATCTGTCCTGAACCAATCAGCTACGAGCAGGCTGGAGGGAGAAACACGTCCCTCTCACTGACTGGTTTCTGCTCGATGCATTAATGTTATTTTTGCTCGTCACCATCTGTGCTGAGAGCAGCTGACTGCCGGCCAACAACCTGCAGCTCTTCAGCGCTCGTTTCCATGGAACAGATATCGAATAAATGTTTGCATTTAATGGAATTATGTTTGTTTGCTTCACCATCTGTGGTGCTATCAGTCAGAGGACGTTCACAAAATGATCTGCATTAAACGTGTTCTGGAAATAAGAAGCTCCTCTGCGTTTGGACGAACATAAATGGAGTGTCTGAGGGTGGTTATCCACGATCTGCCTTTATTTCCACCTGAGTTCATCTTCTCATCGTGCTGCATTCACTGCCCTGCAGAAGCTCCTGCTTTTTCTTTCTGAGTTGTTATCGAGGGAATGTCTTTGTAGAAGTCACGGTATGTTGGCTGCGCCCACGACTGGCGAAAACACGCTTGGATCAACGACGGCAGACTGTCGGAGCGGTGTGAAAAATCAGACGTGACGTCCACAGACTGTGCCAAGAAATTCAGCGTGAAATCTGGGTTATCTTCTTACGGACTGCCAACAGTTAAAGAGCCAAGAAAATGATTGGCTGCAGCAGAAACATTACAAGCCCAGAAACCGTGGACTGCAGATTTTCTTTTTTTAATGTGGGCAGAGTTAGAAGAGACTCAGGGACAGGAGTATCAACTAAAGTCCTTTAATAAGGCAAAGCAAACGCACTGCAAGGCAGGTAATCAGGCACAAAAACACACTAACAACCCAAACAAGATCCAAACCAAGGTAAGGTGCTGCCTGGACACTGAAGAGCCAAGTGTTTCTCCTCCACCTGGACGGTCTCTGCTCCGGCGCCAGAGCACCAGAGCAGCAGAGCAGCCGCTCCCAGGAAGTGGGCTAGATGAGGGGCTGAGTAAAAACCTCAACACAGAAGAGGTCCAAAACCAGAAGGTTCAGTGAGTCAGACCCTAGCTCCTGGTTCCTAGCTCCTAGTCCCTAGCTCCTAGGCCATATGTCCTAGTCCCTAGCCCCTAGCTCCTAGTCCCTAGCTCCTAGGCCCTAGCTCCTAGCCCCTAACTCCTAGTCCCTAGCTCTTAGTCCCTAGCTCCTAGTCCCTATGTTCTAGTCGCTAGCTCCTGGTTCCTAGCTCCTAGTCCCTAGCTCCTAGGCCTTATGTCCTAGTCCCTAGCTTCTAGTCCTTAGTCCCTAGCTCCTGGTTCCTAGCTCCTAGTCCCTAGCTCCTAGCCCCTTACTCCTAGTCCCTAGCTCTTAGTCCCTAGCTCCTAGTCCCTATGTTGTAGTCCCTAGCTCCTGATTCCTAGCTCCCAGTCCCTAGCTCCTAGCCCCTAACTCCTAGTCCCTAGCTCTTACTCCCTAGCTCCTAGTCCCTATGTTGTAGTCCCTAGCTCCTAGCCCCTAGCTCCTAGTCCCTAGCTCCTCATCTCTAGCTCCTAGTCCCTAGCTCCCAGTCCCTAGCTCCTAGTCCCTAGTCCCTAGCTCCCAGTCCCTAGCTCCTACTCCCTAGCTCCTCATCTCTAGCTCCTAGTCCCTAGTTCCTACATCCCTAGCTCCTCATCTCTAGCTCCTAGTCCCTAGGTCCTAGTCTCTAGCTCCTAGTCCCTAGGATTCCCCCGCAACATGAGTAACAATCAAAGTGCAGCTGTATGTAGAATCAGTGTGTAATAAAGTAGCTGCAGTAACAGCGTGTTTGTGTTAATGAGTAAATGGAGGATTGGATCGAACTCAAGTCTTCTCCATTTGGAACGTGCACACACACACACGCACACACACACCATACTTCTGAATCAGGACCTTCTAACACAAACATAAAGTTAGCTCATTTTACTTATTGAACAATGTTGACATAAAACCACGGTGAAACACACAGCCTGTAGCACAGCTGAACGAGAGGCTCCTCAGTCGGTATTTCGCTCCTGTACCTGTGTAGCACGGTGGGGGCGGGGTCTGATTTACACTTTAAGTGTCACATCCACGTTTGGAGTTAAGAGTTAAATAGTTCAGAGTTGATGTTTTGACACTTTGTTTTGACTCCAACTATTTGTAAACTCAGAGTTACATATAAGGGATTTGACTCTATTCAGAGTGGAATTAACTCTGCTTTTGCTTAGATTTCACCAACACCAGAAATATAACTCTTCTCAATTTGCTGTGTGGTTTTTCAGAAGAATGCTTGCATTCATTATAAGAAAGGAAAAGAAGCAAGTTTTACACTCGTCTCACTAAACTTCTCATTTCCTCTGTCCTGCTGTGGTGCAGCGTGATATTAGCAATTCAGCGAGTTACTCACAAGCTCCCTCTGACTGACGGGGATTGTTGTGGGAGTCTGTTTTGCAGAGCGGCTGCTCGTCATTGAGGTAACACATGTTTTCCTGCGTCTTCTGCCCTCGTCTGACTCAAGCGTATCCTGTGTGGAAGTCTTTTATCGGCGTCTCCGCATGCAGCACACGCGATAACGGCGCAGAGAAAGCCCATGTCGACAGCTCCGGCCCACATCTCCTCCTGTCATCGCTGCCTCTGCAGGAGGAGGTGAGATCTGAGGCCCGGCAGCCTCCCGTATCACCCAGTAACTCAAAGACTTTTGTCTCAGAAATGCAGAGTCTGTTTGGTGCAAAACCTTTAATGGATTCAGTCCACGTGTGCAGCTATTTCCTGCTTCCTGGACACTGACATGATTTTTATGACTTTGGCGTTTTAATTTCACTAAACGTATGGATTCAGAGGCAGTAAGAAATGGCAAGATACAAGCTGAAAGCTAAATGTAATTATGAGGATCCCTGAACGTGCACCAGCAGGGTTCCTTATGATTCAGTTTCCTTCCACAGCCTTGTTTATGACACTGAATTAACTGGTTTGTGAGAGTTGTAGCTCCACCTGTGGACGAATGTTCTTCCAAAGAATTCCCCTGATTTAAAAAAAAGAAACCAAAAAGACCTTGTCCTTAAAACACACAGTTGCTTTATGCTGCAGCTCCCTCTGGTGGTTCAGAGACGCATCACACGGCTTGATGTTCTGATCTGTCCATTTCCAAAGACACAGTCCTGAGGGGTGATGCTTCAAAGTCCTCATGAAAGCTGTCTGTTTCTGATTCAGAGCTCCCGGTCTCATCGGGGCCGTGAAGGAGTCTCCGGCAGGCCGAGACCCGAGACCGGATCGCTCCGACTGTTCCGCTCCTGATCTGAGGTCAGCCGCGCTTCACTTTGTCTCTCATTTGTTTCAAGCAAAGCATGATGGGACTGTAGCGCCTGTCACCTCAGGAGGTGGCGCCAGCGATCTGAAAAAGACCAAAAGGTCTTTGTGTGGTTCTCCAACAGCTGGAAGCAGATGTTTACAGATGTTTACATTCACTGTGCTGTTAGACACGAAATGTCTAACAGCACAGTTGAGTTTATTTGTCTTTTATTAGGTCTGTTAGGATTCTCAGGATTTTTATATCCATAAAATGTCAGAATGATAATAAAAGAGAGAAAAGAGAGTTGAAGTCAACATCCACCTGGTTCATATTTGGTAGAAGTTGACTGTGGCCTTAAACAGCTGGAAACGTTCCACGTGATGGAGTTAGAAGCTCAACATCTGGTTGATTGGAGGCCCACAAACTGGACTAGGGATGCACAATAACTGTTTTTAAAACTGATACCGATAACCGATAACACACATATACCTAAGATCATTACATCAATACTATGAACAAAATCAAAAATAGTTTTGACTTTTTAAATGAACAGATATTTATTTTTTCCAATGAAAAACTATTGTCAAGCCTCTCAAACATTTTCGTAAAGCTATCAAACAAACCTATTTGATATCTCACATCAACTTAAATAAGGTTCATTACTGACTGATATAAAAAATAAAGGCTCCTTGAACTGATGGAAATACATGCATCAGAATTACTAACTGAAAAAGATTAACGTTTAAAGGATTTTGACTTGTGGTTCCATTTAAATTAATACCTTTTAATTAAAGTAAATGAGGTTCAGTGATTTTTTTTTTGTTTTTTTATCTCATGGAATCTTTAGATGAGAGAGATGAGGGAGAGGAGAGGGGAGACTGCTGCTGGCTTGCACACGTTAGCATTAGCTCACGTTAGCGCGATTTCATGTTTGGTTATGTTGTAGGTGGCTGATCAGGTTTGACGTATTAAAGCTTGTGCTTCCCTCCTCGTAGAATTCGTCACAAATAACCACCAAACTATCTTCTTCTGAAACTTTAACGAAGTTCCACGCCGCCATGTTTGTTGTGATCAGTACGCTGTGCTGCAGGCTGCATTCAAGGTGTAACGTAAATTCTGACGTTCCCGCGTTTGCTAGTCGTTCTTTCAGCCTTTTCTATTTTTTTTTTCTTTTTTATGTGTAACATGTGGGAGAATACTGCATATATCAGTTCAAGTCAGCAACTACTAAAATTATAACCGAGTTAACAAGTTGTTTTCTGGCATGAGGGGGTATTCTTGATTTTCCTGATTAAGAAATCGTTTTTCTGATTATGCCGACGTTACTTGAACACAACATTCACTGCCACTAATTCAAGGCTCAGAGGGAGCGAGGCACTGCTGTGTTGACAAAAATATGTTATCGGGGCTATTCATTGGGATATCGGACTTATTGGGATGACGTCATAATTTCCTGTTATCGTGCACCCCTAAACTGGACCCAGTTCCACTAGTTCAGTCAGGGAGACTGGATCAGAACTGCAGCGACGTTCAGAGATGCTGGTGGAGGTCTGAGTCGAGTTAAAAACCGCTTCCACCAAACCCTGACCTGGTGTGTGTTTAATTCTGGAAAAGTAAAACAAATTGGCTGATGCTTTACCAACAAAAACATAAAACAGGAAAAGTTTGCTGAACTTTACTCTCACATGAAAAAATAAAAAAGTTTTATGTTTTTTTCCAGGTGCATGTGCTCTTAAATCCATGCGTCCAGCCCGGTCCCGCACCGCTCGCTGTTTTCTACCCGCTTCCGCACACCGCCGTAAATTTTTATGTCCTTCTGAAGTAACGTCTGCGTAGCACGTTAACAAATCAAGAACGCAGAGTTTCGCTTTTTACGGCCCCAGTAAAACACCAGCGTTATGTAAATTCTTCTGCTCCTGTCCAGCGGCGCAGACGTGCCATTTATTACGCGGCGTTAAAGACTTCGCCGTAAATGTTTGGAGCGTGAGTGGGCGCGGTGACTCTTCTGCACGCACGCGCTCGTAAAGCAGCAGGCCGAGGTGAGTCGGGTCAGCGCGCTGCACGTCATAAAAGTGTTGACTGGGTCATTTCCAGGGCGGCCGTCTCCAGAACGTTCCCGTACTCGTCTGTTCCACTGACCGGAGACCAGCAGGTGGACGCAGACATCCAGGCTTTCGTCAGGGCCCGGCAGAACCTCCTCAGCAGGACAGGTAGCACACCGCCCCCTGTTGGCGTGACACGTTATTACACGCAGAAGCTCTCTGAGTCCAGGTCCTGGGGGAGCCACTGCCCTGCCTGTTTTAGGGTTAGGGGGTTAGGGTTAGGGGGTTAGGGATTAGGGTCTGGACAACCATAACCCCATAAGCCTAGAGGGTTAGGGTTGGGGGTTAAGATTAGGGGGTTAGGATTATGGGGTTAGGGGGTTGGGGTGGGGATTGGAGTTAGAGGGTTAGGGGGTTAGGGTTAGGGTTAGAGGGTTAGGGGGTTAGGGGTGGGGATTGGAGTTAGAGGGTTAGGGGGTTAGGGTTAGGGGTTTAGGGGGTTAGGGCTAGGGGTTAGGGTTAGGGGTTAGGGTTTAGGGGGTTAGGGTTAGGGGTTTAGGAGGTTAGGGTTAGGGGGTTAGGGTTAGGGTTAGGCGTTTAGTGGGTTAGGGTTAGGGGGTTAGGGGGTTAGGGTTGGGGCGTTAGAGTTAGGGGGTTAGGGGGTTAGGGTTAGAGGGTTAGTGTTGGGGTTGGGGTTAGGGTTAGGGTTTTTTTTGGATGAAATTGGGGTGCACTAGCCTACTGTACCGGAAGAAGGACAATGGGGCAGTGGGAGCACAGTCATCTTGATGCAGGGAACCAGGACTCAATCCCAAAGCGAGACTCAGAGGATGGACAGAGAAAAAAAAAAAAAAAAGGGATAAATTTAGAGATATTAAAATAACGGAGGAGGTGCAGCCAAGGGTTAGTAAAGGTTAAGAACATAAATAAGTGCAAATGTAGTAAGTGCTATATAAAAAAAGGGGGCAAACATTAGTAAAAACACAATATATTAGAAAGAGTATTTTATATAAATACATACAATATATAATAAAAACATGACTGGAGTTCTTCCGCTAAATGTTTAACTAAATGAGAGGAAAAAAAAAAAAAAAAAAAAAAGGGGAGGGGGGGAAAAGAAGGATGGGTTGAAGGGGGTCCTTTCCCTGGGACGTGGGAAAACGGAGGAAAGGCAGCCATAATTAGTAACAAGACAAACAATTTATTTATAAAAAAAAGTGATATATACAAATCAAGTGCTTCAAGGTAAGTGCTTAAAAACAAGTAAACAAGTAAAGATTAAAAAGACACACACAAAAAATACTGCAAAAAGGCTGCCCTCTTCCACCGTAGTCCCAGGTCCCAGGGTTAAGGTGGGAGAGGAGGGAGGGAGAAAAAAAAAAAAAAAAAAAAAGGGGGGGGGGGGGGGGGGGAGGGGGGGAGGATCCGGACCCCAAGGCCATAGGGGACAAGGTGCAACCGGGGGTAAGAGATTGTTCCTTAAGTGGATGATTTATCATTCAGTCCCCCCGGTGCAGCAGTCCCCAGCCTGTGGATCCAGATCCTCTCCGCCCTTTTCCTCTGTCCATCCGTCCAATGGTCATTCTGTTCTAGACCGGTTATTGTGAGATGGTTGAGGGAATGATACTGAAAGTGTTGTACCAAGTAGGTGTTCAGACAACCCTTCCCAATGTTATGTAGGTGTTGTGAAAGTCGTGTATAAATAGAATGTCTAGTTTCTCCAATATAAATTTTATTGCAAAGATTACAGATAATGGCATAGACTGTGTTGGTGGTCTGAATAGATGAGGAACCTAAGATGGGATATTTATTTTTTGTGTAAGGGTTGTAGAGTTAGGGGGTTAGGGTTAGGGGGTTAGGGTTAGGGGGGGTTAGGGTTAGGGTTAGGGTTAGGGTTAGGGTTAGGGGGTTAGGGTTAGGGTTAGGTGTTTAGTGGGTTAGGGTTAGGGGGTTAGGGGGTTAGGGTTAGGGCGTTAGAGTTAGGGGTTGGGTTAGGGTTGGGGTTTAGGGTTAGGGTTAGGGTAGGGTTAGGTAGGGTTAGAGGGTTAGGTTAGGGTTAGGGTTTTAGGGGGGGGTTAGGGTTGGGTAGGGTTAGGGTTAGGGTTAGGGTTAGGGTGGGTAGGGGGTTAGGGGTTAGGGTTAGGGTTAGGGTTAGGGTTAGGGTTAGGGTTAGGGGGGGTTAGGGGTTAGGGGGGGTTAGGTTAGGGGGTTAGGGGTTAGGGTTAGGGTTAGGTTAGGGGTTGGGGGTTCGGGTTAGGGGGGGGGGTAGGGTTAGGGGGGGTGGGTGGGGGTTGGGGGTTGGGGTTAGGGTTTTTTGGAATGAAATTGAGTTGCACAAGCCTACTGTACTAAAGGGAGGAGAATGGGGCAGTGGGAGCACAGTCATCTTGATACAGAAAACCAGGACTCAATCCCAAAAGCAGGATTCAGGGGATGGACAGTGGGGAAAAAAAAAAAAAAAAAAAAGTTTTTTTTGAGGTAAAATTAGATAAATTTAAAAATATTAAAATAAGGCGGGATTTTTTATTTTGCCTTTAATTAAATAGAGGAGACGGAGGAAGTGCAGCCAAGGGTTAGTATAATGGGTTAAGAAACATAAATAAGTGCTAAAATAGTAAGTGCTATAAAAAGGTCAAACATTAGTAAAAACACAATATATTAGAAAAATGATGATTATATAACACACAATATATAACAAGAACGTGTCTGGAGTTCCTCCGCTGAAGGTTTTACTAAACGAGAAGGGAGAGAAAAAAAAAAAAAAGGAAGGGGGGGGAAAGGGTTAGAGTTAGGGTTAGGGGGGGGGTTAGGGTTAGGGGGTTAGGGTTAGGGGGTTAGGGGGTTAGGGTTAGGGGGTTAGGGTTAGGGTTAGGGGGTTAGGGGGTTAGGGTTAGGGTTAGAGGGTTAGGGGGTTAGGGTTAGGGGGTTAGGGTTAGGGTTAGGGTTAGGGTTAGAGGGTTAAGGGGTTAGGGTTAGGGGGTTAGCGTTAGGGTTAGGGTTAGGGGGTTAGGGCGTTAGGGTTAGGGTTAGGGGGTTAGGGTTAGGGTTAGGCCCTCCAGGACCTGGACTGGAGACCGCTGCGTTGAGCAACGGTGGGTTCTAACAGTAAACCTTTTGACTGACATGTTTCAGGCCTCCTTGAGCAGATCAGTGACGTTCTGTGGTCTCAGGACGGCAGACAGCGGCGAGCTCTTCCAGAAGCCAGTCAGCTCCCGAGACCGTTCCACGACTCCTGACTTTTAAAGTCCTCTCAATAAATTCATGTAAAACTTTATCTGGTTTCACTTTTTTCAGAGGCCCATGCATCTTTTCTGTAAAATGTTGTGAAATTATGTTGTATATATGTACATGTGCAAGCGGGGAGAAAATGTACATTTGCAGCTCTTAATAAAGAAGTTTCTCCTCTGGATATTACACTTGTGATTGTGTGGTTTTCTATAAAGAAGAATAGCAAAATACACTTAATAAAGGATAACATATCCTCACATTAAGTTTCCCCATATGGAGTAATATGAATGAAAATGAAATGAAAAATACTTTATTAATCCCAGAAGGGAAATTCAACATTGTAGTAAGGGCTTTTTTTTTTTTTTCGAGCAATAAATAAATGACAGCAATAATAATATTAAATGAATAATAGTAGGATGTCTATTAATAATTGTAGGATGTCTATATAAATAATATTACCACCTAATATTAACTAAACAATAATTAAACCAAAGGGGGTAATCAGATGATTATAATCCCACATTTCACTTTCTCATTTACACAAGAAAGAAACAGAAACATACCCCAAACACTCAATTTTCGACCACGAACATCCAGGCCACTGAACACATCCGGGCATGCGCGGGCCATAGCAACCAGGCCATGGGGGTATACAAACAATTACTATTGCTAGCGAAGCCGATGCATTTTACATGTGTGCCTGTTCTGTCTGATTTTTCCATATTTTCGCCAAACTAAGTTAAGATACAATAAAGACGCTAAAATGGAAATAACTGAAGGAACTGTGAGTGAAAAACACTTGACGCTTTGAAATCTGCAATTTTGTATTCCGCTGTTAGGATTCTTTTTTTGAAAAGATTCTTACTGCGTGTTCTTTGCTGGAAAGGAGAGTCTCGGTCGGTAGTACAGGTACAACACAGATGTTTAATTGCAATAAACGTGATATCACGGCTCCCTGGAAGAGGCAGTCTCTAACACGAGGAGAGCGAACGAAATAAAACAACAGAAAGTTATACAGAAATGTGCGTCACTAGATGGGGAGGAGCCGCGGTTTAGACTTGGCTCTCCCATTGGCCGGTCCGGTCCTCCGCTCGTACGTCCAATCTGTTGTCTTCAGGTAGTCCTCTTCTGGTCCAATCCACTGCTGGCATTTCATGGAAAAGGAATGATGATTACCTATCCCACAATGCTATTCTTTTTACCTGGCCAGGCCTTTGTTTCCAAACACGTGTTTCTAACCGGCTACAGTTGGGCTAGTTTGGTACATTTCTGATATAAAGTAAAGACAAAACATAGACTAAGAATGATCTACGACACTGTGATGTGGACATATGGTTCATTAAACAAAACAGTATAATAAAAATAATGAGCAACAATAAATCAGTGTGATATAAACCAAGGGGTAATGTGTTTTATGTTTCCAATACTAGAATATTAATAATACTGTTGATAACAGTACTATTTCCAATATGTAACTAATGTGTATTTGTGTGCAAATGAGACCCTCTAGCTGCACTAATTCTGGACCTAAAAAGTTAAGAAAATTCAGACCTAACACCCCCTGACGCTAAAACCGGAAGTGTAACCACATGGTGCATGACGTCACGCCGATATCGAGAATATACAGATTTCTAAGGTTATTAACACTGTATCAAGCTACCGCTAATGTGGACATAACACTTCCTGTAGCGTATAAACACTCTTGCTGACAACCCAACAGGATGCTTTTATTGTGAAATCAGTGTGCCACTTCCGGTGGCGAGTTAGCCTTAGCTTCAATATCGGCACAGAAACGGCACCCCACATCAACTACTCCGTACCCCGGCGTAATCATAAAACACTCTTTAACAGCACTATGAACAGGTAACACTTGTAAACATAGTTTGAACTCTACATAACTTTAGTTTACGGCTTGACCGAAGCGCACCTTTCTTTTACTGTGTGACGTCACTCCACTCAAGATAGAACCCAGTCACGTAGGTTGGCTCACCCCAATAATATTACCACACTGAATGCACAGATATCTAACAGCACACCAGACATAGGGGCCCATATGGCAACAGGACTTATAACTTTGGGCCTTTTCTACGGTTGGTGTCATATCTGCTGCACATCCAGTCCTCCACAGTTACTCTCCTCGTGTATCTCCTATTTCTAATGGAAATAAAGCTCATGATTAGCCAAATTTACTCCACATTAATGGAAATGTACCATCACATATGCTCCAAAGATCATGAGGAGGAGTTGGATGCGTCTTCACGCTCTTTTTCTTTTTTGTACTAGATTTAAGATTCATTACTTAACTAAGGGAGGTGAATCCTGTCCCAGCATGCACCTGGATCAGAGATTAGTCTCCTTCAAATATACTTTTTAGGTCGTACGTGTCTTTTGCACACTGACTCGTGAGGTCTGAAGGGGATAATGGTTTACAGGTGCTCGGTTCTGGTCTAGCGGCCATCAATCACACACAGGTCAGGACTTGTGACTTTTCAAAGCTCCGTCTCTCCATCATGCTTGGCCACGTATGTGACGCTGACAGGCGTCACTTCCTGCCAATCACAGCGTCAGCCAGCGCCGTGCAGGGACCAGAATCCACCACCTGGAGGATCCAGCCGCCCCGGAGCCACCAGCACATCAGAGACGACCTGTCGACGCGTTTGCATGACTCTGCACTGATTTGTTTAACAGACGACGAGAAGCTGAGCGCTTTGCATCCAGGCCTGGATCTCGGTTGCCTTGGAGCTTTCTCCACGGCAACTCGGACCTTTTCAGCTTCACCTGCGGCGCTCCCAAGACAGTCCAGAAAGTCGCTGCGCAGGAGGAAAACAAGGCGCTGCGATGCATTAATTCATTTTTGTAGGAGATGATAAAAGGGGCAATAAAAGACTGGAAAAGATGACAAACCTAACAAACCAAACCCTTTCTGATGAAGCCACCGCTGGAGTGCAGTTCCTGGAGTGACCACTAGGTTAAAATGTTTTATAAAGACAAACACACTTTTGAACAGCTGGATTTCAATTTGATATTTGTGATTTTTTTTATGTTTTTCATCAAGTAAAAAAAATACAAAGAAATTACTAATTAATGAGTGATTAGAGTGACAGGTGTCACTCTCCAATTCTTTCCTGCTCACTGCGCAAATAAGCTGCGTGCTTTGAATTAGTCCCGCCCTCCTGCACAATTTCATTGGTTAGCTCTCAAATTCAACTTTATTGGTCCCTGAAGGAAAATTAAACTGTAGCAGTTACTGTCCTGATTTAAGTCTCTGCAGTGACCTGTAGAAGGTTCCAGCTGTGTTCAGGAAGGATCTCCTGCAGCAGATCTGCTCCATCATCTCCAGAACAGGACCAGCCTTCTGCTCCTCCAACAGATGACTGCAGATGGACTGAAATCTCCACAACAGACTGATAGAAGATCTGAACATCTGGCTGAAACCCTGAAGGACCTCAGCTTCCTCCAGAAGTAAAATCTGCTCTGTCCCTTCTTCTCAACAGCATCAGTATCTCCAGTCCAGTCTGTTGTCCAGGTGGACACCAAGGTCTTTATCTTCCTCCACCACCTCCACTTCTTCTCCATGATGGAGATGCTGTTGGACTTGTTCCCGGTCCTGATGTAATCCATTCATCTCCTTTGTCTTGTTGATATTAAAGATGAGATGATTGTCTACACACCACAAAAAGGTCCAGCAGTTCTCTATCTTCAGTCACTGGTCCAGCAGTTCTCTGTCTTCAATCTCTGGTCCTCCAGTTCTCTGTCTTCAGTCTCTGGTCCTCCAGTTCTCTGTCTTCAGTCTCTGGTCCTCCAGTTCTCTGTCTTCAGTCTCTGGTCCAGCAGTTCTCCACTCTGTCTCAGTTCTCTGTCTCTCTGGTCTCTGGTCCAGTTCTCTGTCTGTTCAGTCTCTGGTCCAGCAGTTCTCTGTCTTCAGTCTCTGGTCTCAGCAGTTCTCTGTCCTCAGTCTCTGGTCCTCCAGTTTTCTCAGTCTTCAGTCTCTGGTCCAGCAGTTCTCTGTCCTCAGTCCAGTCTCTGGTCCTCCAGTTCTCTGTCTTCAGTCTCTGGTCCAGCAGTTCTCTGTCTTCAGTCTCTGGTCCTCCAGTTCTCTGTCTTCAGTCTCTGGTCCAGCAGTTCTCTGTCTTCAGTCTCTGGTCCTCCAGTTCTCTGTCTTCAGTCTCTGGTCCAGCAGTTCTCCATCCTCAGTCTCTGGTCCAACAGTTCTCTGTCTTCAGTCTCTGGTCCAGCAGTTCTCTGTCTTCAGTCTCTGGTCCTCCAGTTCTCTGTCTTCAGTCTCTGGTCCAGCAGTTCTCTGTCCTCAGTCTCTGGTCCAACAGTTCTCTGTCTTCAGTCTCTGGTCCAGCAGTTCTCTGTCTTCAGTCTCTGGTCCTCCAGTTCTCTGTCTTCAGTCTCTGGTCCTCCAGTTCTCTGTCTTCAGTCTCTGGTCCTCCAGTTCTCTGTCTTCAGTCTCTGGTCCTCCAGTTCTCTGTCTTCAGTCTCTGGTCCAGCAGTTCTCCATCCTCAGTCTCTGGTCCTCCAGTTCTCTGTCTTCAGTCTCTGGTCCAGCAGTTCTCTGTCTTCAGTCTCTGGTCCTCCAGTTCTCTGTCTTCAGTCTCTGGTCCAGCAGTTCTCTGTCTTCAGTCTCTGGTCCAGCAGTTCTCTGTCCTCAGTCTCTGGTCCTCCAGTTCTCTATCTTCAGTCTCTGGTCCAGCAGTTCTCTGTCTTCAGTCTCTGGTCCTCCAGTTCTCTGTCTTCAGTCTCTGGTCCTCCAGTTCTCTGTCTTCAGTCTCTGGTCCTCCAGTTCTCTGTCTTCAATCTCTGGTCCTCCAGTTCTCTATCTTCAGTCTCTGGTCCAACAGTTCTCTGTCTTCAGTCTCTGGTCCAGCAGTTCTCCAGTCCTCAGTCTCTGGTCCTCCAGTTCTCTGTCTCAGTCTCTGGTCCAGCAGTTCCTCCTCTCTGTCTTCAGTCTCTGGTCCAGTTCTCTGTCTTCAGTCTCTGGTCCTCCAGTTCTCTCTCAGTCTCAGTCTCTGGTCCTCCAGTTCTCTGTCTTCAGTCTCTGGTCCAGCAGTTCTCTGTCCTCAGTCTCTCTGGTCCCAACAGTTTCTCTGTCCTCAGTCTCTGGTCTCAGCAGTTCTCTGTCCTCAGTCTCTGGTCCAACAGTTCTCTGTCCTCAGTCTCTCTCTGGTCCAACAGTTCTCTGTCTCTCAGTCTGTCTCAGTCTCCCAGTTCTCTGTCTTCAGTCTCTGGTCCAGCAGTTCTCTCAGTCCTCAGTCTCTGGTCCATCCTCAGTTCTCTCTGTCCTCAGTCTCTGGTCCAACAGTTCTCTGTCCTCAGTCTCTGGTCCAACAGTTCTCCGTCCTCAGTCTCTGGTCCAACAGTTCTCTGTCTTCAGTCTCTGGTCCTCCAGTTCTCTGTCTTCAGTCTCTGGTCCAGCAGTTCTCTGTCTTCAGTCTCTGGTCCAACAGTTCTCCGTCCTCAGTCTCTGGTCCAACAGTTCTCTGTCCTCAGTCTCTGGTCCAACAGTTCTCCGTCCTCAGTCTCTGGTCCAACAGTTCTCTGTCTTCAGTCTCTGGTCCTCCAGTTCTCTGTCTTCAGTCTCTGGTCCAGCAGTTCTCTGTCTTCAGTCTCTGGTCTCTCTGTCCCAGTCTCTGTCTTCAGTCTCTGGTCCCAGTTCTCTCTCAGTCTTCAGTCTTCTCTGGTCTCCAGTGCTCTCTGTCTTCAGTCTCTGGTCCAGCAGTTCTCTATCTTCAGTCTCTGGTCCAGCAGTTCTCCGTCCTCAGTCTCTGGTCCAGCAGTTCTCTATCTTCAGTCTCTGGTCCAGCAGTTCTCTGCCATCAGTCTCTGGTCCTCCAGTTCTCTGTCCTCAGTCTCTGGTCCACCACAACTGCAGAGTCCTCTGAGTGTTTCTGCAGATGTCAGGACTCCGACTGGTCCTGGAGGTCTGAGATGTCCAGAGTGAAGATCAGTGGTCTGAGTCCAGTCCCCTGTGGTTCTCCAGAGCTGCTGACCACCTGCTCAGACATTTAACCATTCAGTCTCTCCAGCTGTGGTCTGTTAGTCAGGTAGTCAGTGGTCCAGGTGATGGTGGAAGCATCCAGCTGTGGTCTGTTAGTCAGGTAGTCAGTGGTCCAGGTGATGGTGGAGACATCACCTGGAGACATTAGCAGGATGTTCGAAAAGCTCGCTGAATAGCCTTCAATTGGTCCAGAACGCAGAGAGGGTGCTGACAGGAATCCGTAAGCGAGGTCTCTCCCGTGTTAGCCTCCCTCCATTGGCTTCCTGTGAAATTTCAAATTGAGTTTAAAATTCTGCTTCTCACATATAAGGCCCTTAATGGCCTAGCTCCGCGCTATTTACGAGACCTGATAGCACGTTACGCTCCTAATAGAGCTCTCCACTCTCAGAGGGCAGGATTACTCGTCGTTCCTAGAATATCCGAAAGTAGGTTTGGAGGACGGGCCTTCTGCTACCAGGCACATTTACTATGGAACCAGCTTAGGCATTTGCCGATTGTGCTAGTAAAAGTGGCATATTATGCTAGTGGCAGTGCTCGTTTTTTGCCCAAATTATGCTCAAATTATGCTCGCTTTTCCAAATTATGCTACTTTTTAAAAAAATTATTCTGTGCACAAACTTCACAACTCACAAGACAAGTTTGAAAATGTATTTTATTAACCCTGGCCTGACGTTCTGGGCCCAGTTGTTCAAAACCTGGGTAACTTTATCCGGTGGTTAGGCCTATACGGCGGATAAATCTGCTATCCAGCGGATAGTTTTCCAGCGAACAAAAATAGGTTGCACAAAGCCTGGATAGTGTGGTGGATAACTATCCGCGGATAGCTTGCTAACTATCGTGTGTAGCAGAGAAAAGACTAAGAAGAAAGAGGGACAAAGAAAGAGAAAGAGGGAAAGAAAGAGGAAAGAGGGAGAAAGACTAAGGAGTCTGGGACCGAGACACAGACTTCCGGTTCCGTTTCATCGAATTCCCGTGGTATCTCAACACAACTAAAAAGCAATCGCAAAATAGGAGTGGAACCAACTGTTAATAGTAATCTATCGTTTTTAGTAGCTGAGATCTTCGTTTTCTTGAATTATTCTAAAATTGTGCTATTAAGACAAGAAAATATATGGATTATGCTAGCAGTGCTACTTTTGGAAAAAGGGCAAAAATTATGCTCAATTCTTCAGATTATTCCAAAAATTATGCTAGCACAATCGGCAAGAGCCTAAACCAGCTACCAATTTGGGTTCAGGAGGTTGACACCACCTCCGTCTTTAAAACTAAACTAAAAACCTTTCTATTCAGTAAAGCCTACAGTTAGTCTAAACTATAGTGTGTAGGGGCTAATAGTTATAGCCATAGTTGTAGGAGCTCAGACTAGAGTAGCTCGTTTTAATCACAGCTTCGTCATAGCTATACTGCTATAGGCCTACGCTGCAGGGGGACACCAACATGATCTGCTGAGTGGTGTCTTCACTGCTCTTCTCCCTTTCCTCCTCCCTTCTTCCTCCTCCAGCTCATTAGGAGCACCTTGTTACTGTAACTGTGCTCCATTTTCTTTCCTGTAGTTTGTTGTGCTGTTTTCCCTCCTTTTTTCTCTTTTCTTTCTGTATGTTTACAGGCCAGAGTTTCCTGAGTTTAATGCTGACTTGCAGTTCCCTCCTCTGTCCATCCCAGCGTTTACCTCCACCTGTGTGTGTAGATGTGTTCAGGGTGGCCGGCTGGCGTGGTGACCGGTGATCTAGTCCTCTGACCATCTCACCTCAGTGCTGCTGCCTGCATCTGTTAATGTAGACATCTCTGTATTTCATGTAACAACGAACCAGTCAGAATATAAGTGCTGGAATTCTTAGTGCTAAAGCTAATGGATAATAACTATTTATACATTTTGTCTAGTGCAGTGTTGCCAGGATGTGTGTGCTCTCCTCTCTAAGACTCTGGACATGTCATCATCTGGACCACATCACATCACATCACCAGTGGAGGTGCAGAGGACAGCTGGCACAGATGGAGACGAGACACCAGCAGGACAAAACCACATTTCTCTCCCAAAGCTGTCTGCTGGAGACGTGTTGCTGTCATCAAATGTGCCTTTATTAGATTCATAAAATCATTGCAGTCTGTCAGGATATGAGCAACATACGAGCAGCACGCAGCCGCCGGACCATCTGAATCCCTAAATGACTGCAGAACAGGTTAATAATGAGACAAGGTCATCCATGTTAGTGTTGGGCCTCCAGAGACGGGTCGGTAGCAGCAGTTCTGGTGGCAGAACCAGAACTAAAATGAGTTTATTGTGATTCAGTGGCAGCGTACGTGATAAACGTGATAAAACCACAACACTGGGACAAAGATCCAGTAAAACAACGACTCCAGAGTCCATGATTTATATTTTTATTTTCATCCCTTCAAGCATTAAAAAAAAAAAAAAAAAGCTGGCTTTTCCAAAAGGAGAAGCCATAAATCTCCATGAAGTTATTTAAACTCTTTCTTCATGGCTCTTAATCAAGCAGCTCTCCAGAACATCATCTCTGTTTATGGCCCCCCTCCATGCGGCCATAAACAGCTGCGGCCCCCAGCTGTGGTGGAAAACATCTGGCGCTTCTGCTTCTGCGGGTAGGGAACGCTCAGAGCGACGACGTCACCGTCACCTGACGGTGTCCTCAGAACCGGGCTGAATGCGGCTGGAGAGGCGACCGGGTAAAACATTAACTTCTGTCCCGCTGACAAGATGCTGCCGCTGCATCCGCGTGTGTGTCCAGATGTCACTGATGCTAATGGAGGAGAGGAGGTTGACCGTCACCCCGGCAACCGGTAAGTCGACACCTTTTTGGCGCCGTCCAGCAGTCAGACGCAGGACGCCGCTGGTCCGAGGAGGACGGAGCTGCACCAGACCTCAGAGCTCCTGGATCAGACCTGGCAGCAGGAGAACCTCTGCTCCTCAGCTCCTCAGCTCCTTTTCTGTGTTTGGAGAAGAATGCCACAGCCTCACGTGACGAATATTTTCCTTGGAGAACTTCACGTGAGACCCGCCTTTCTGACTCTCCCACCGCTCTGAAGCAAACATATATTACATCTTTTCTTCTTCTCTGAGTTTGAGCATCAGTGTTCGTGCTCGCGCTGGTGCTCCGTGACGTCGATGGCTCGGTTTCAGCTGGCGCGAGTCAAAGCGAACTGGACCGCGCTCCTGGGCCTGGCCCACTTCACGTACCTGCTGTTCGGGGCCACCATCTTCCAGATCCTGGAGCGAGAGGCCTGAGAGCAACAACCGGAACCACTTCCAGCTGGAGAAGCTGCACTTCCTGGCCAACTACACCTGCCTGGATGGACCTGCCCTGGAGAAGTTTGTTCATGTAATCCCGCCGTTCTCCTCAGTCCAGACTTTAGAACACACGTGTCAAACACGAGGCCCGCGGGCCAAATGTGGCCCACCACGTCATTTTATGTGGCCCTCGAGAGCTTGGGCATGATTGGCTTAAAATTTAAACTAATATTTTAAAACTTAAAATAAGCTTACACCACTTTAAAGCGCATATTGACAATAAACTACATCTCCCATCATGCATTTCGCCGTTACCCACAACGATAACGGTAACTATGAGCAAGACGATTTTTCAGAACATCTCCAAGAAAAGAAAAATTGATGCACAAGGAAGGCAGTTTCATGAATGATGGGAAAACAACAGTGTGTCTTTTGTGTTACGAGGCAGGCGTCAGTAGTAAAAGAGTTTAATCTACGTCGGCATTTTGACAGTAAACATGGAGCTAAGTATGCTAAATTTAGCCTACAAGAAAAACAAAGAATCGCTTCTGCTTCTGAAACCAAGGTAATGGATACTCTTACAACCACAAACCCTGAGTTTAATATAATAATGAGTTAAATTTTTGAAACTTGAATACATAATAAATACAGAAACTGTTATTTAACATTATAATAAGGTGTAGTTTAATTTATTTTGATTTACTTTGCATTTTGTTACATTCATGCTGTCAATCTGGCTCTTCGAGAGCAACCATGATGCTGATGTGGCCCTCAGTGAAAATGAGTCTGACAGCCCTGATTTAGACGTATGTCTAAAGTAAATATTTGTAGGAAATGTCTCATAAAACACTCTGAGACCAGCAGATCAATTTTATTATTAGGTTCAATATAGATGGTTTTACTGTAACTGACTGATAAATCAATAAGTGTGTTGTAATCTCAGACATTTGCTTTAACTGTAGAGCTGGGCGATACTGGGAATATATCAATCCAATACCAAGTAAATGTAGGGCCAGTATCGCCAATACCAATACCGATACTTTTTCATATTTTCATATCATGAACTTTTGTGATTTTTGGATTATTTTGTTAAAGCCAAGAATAGAATTTCATCAAACTTTATGTCTTCAACATTTTTGTTTACAGTGATCCCTTATTTTTCGCGGTTAATGGGGACCGGCGCCTCTCCGCAAAAATTAAAATCAACAAACGGGAGCCGGAGCCCCCCGAGCCTCAATAATGTGTTTAAAATATGTTTAAAAACCAAAAAAAAGTAGCGAGACACTGCAGTGAAACAAGACAAAGGCTTAACTGTGGTCTTTCTGTTACCTTCACAGCCTCTGGTCTCTGAACCGTAGTAAACAAACCGCTGGTATTGTGTTATTTTTGGCTTGTAATTAGCAGCTAACACGTTAACAACAACAAAAGAAAAAGTCTGGTTTTCTCTGCATGGAACGGGAACTTTATTCTGGCACTGCAGGAACTTGTAACATCACACAGGTTGTATTGTTGGGCTCCTGTCGGTTAACAGAGAATATAAATCTATACACGCTGGGCTGCTGTTGATGCTCACTACACTTTTCATCTAACCCCGTTTTCCTCTGCCGTCCCATGACACACACACTACATTACCCATAAGGCCACACCATTACCCATAAGGCCACCGTATTAAAGGGGCCAGGCTGGCTCACAAGCATTTCTTCACTGAGAGAGAACGCGCACACAACATCCTGTGATGATTTTTTAAAATATATATATTTCTGAAAACTCCGCGAATAACTAAAACCGCGGAAATTAAAGCGCGAATTGGCGTAATGAGATCACTGTATATTATGGGCCCGATTCGTACAACCTCCCGCTAGCCGCTACCCGCAAATCACGTGGATTTAGGAACCTCCACTAACCACTATGCAATGGGAACCTCTATCAAATTTCAGAGGCTGATCCGGATCTGATCCAGAAAGCAGATTTTATCGCAATCTGTAAATCGCTGTATGGGAGGAACTGTTATGCTTGGCGGAGGTCTGCGCTCTCCGAGTGCTTTTCTAGTTAAGAAATTCTTTCCTGGAAGCTCACTGGCTCTTTTTTTTTCCTGAGCAGTTTGTTGAAACTTCTTGGAGTACAAAAGAAATGATTAAATCATTTGCTCCACATGAGTTTGTATATATCAGTGCAGAGGAGGAGGAGGAGGAGGAAGGAGGAGGAAACTCTACAGCAGAGTCCCAGACGAGCTGCTCATGAGAGCTGCTCCGATCTGGATGAAAAGACGCTCCATAGCAGTTTGTGGGTAGTGGCTTTAGGGAAGCAGATGATTGCTTATAGCGGGTAGCGCAACCTGCTCTTAAAGGTAATGGCTGCTGACGTACTGATTGGTTAAACAGGTGGAACGCCCTAACCACTCCTATGCATAATATATGCATAATATAGCGGTTAGCGCGTGTAAGATTGCTGGTTTAGGAAGGTGGAAGATTGCGTTTTTTTTCTATCCTTTAATAGCGGCTTTAGGAGGTTTGGCGGAGGATAGGGCCCTATATCTTTCAGTACTTGTGTAATTTTGCACTGTGTGCATTTTCCTGTTGCTTTAACTCTAAAAAATGTCCCCGTCGTGGGATAAATAAAAATTATCTAATGTTATTTTATCTTAGATAACACCTTTCAATGGGATACATGACATGTACTGGGTTATTTCAAGGTCTTAACTATATTTTTTTTGAGTTGGCTCCAGTAACACTTGACTTAAGTAACATGTACTTTAAAAGTTAAAATGAGTTGATGCTGAAGATGAGCACTCTGATCTACCTGAATACTCTCTGGAGGAAAAGAAAGAAAGCTTGAGTATGGATCTTTTTACATGAGTATCGTTCGACATCAATACCAGCGTTGGTATCGATATTATCGGTATTTAGATCGATCCACCCACCTCTATTTAACTAGGTCTTGTTTCATTTGAAGCCAATTCCAATTCCAATTCCTTCCTTTACCCTCAATCTCAACCCTCGCCCTTAACCCTCAATTTTTGGCCCTCAATCTTAACCCTCCAAAGTAAGTGTAAGGGATATCTTGTGACTTGGAAATGGGACACCCCTCAACTGCAGTTACGTCTTAAGACTGAAATGTATCAGAGCCCGTGTTGTCTCTGTATTTCCTGTAATTACACAGGGATAACATTGAAAAGAGCAAACATCATAAAGTAAAAAAAATAATGTTACGCAACAACTATGTTAATTCATGAAAAAAGTCTCAAACAAAGACAATAAGATGGTTTCGTAACATTTATATCTTTAAGAACTACAAAGATACTTACATTTGTAGCTAGCTTTTTTTGTCGCCATCCTTTTCGAAGATGTCTTGACTAAATTACCCAGTGCCTTCTGGGTAGCCGTTACTACCAAGGGTGGTGCCGGAGAATCTCAATTTTGAGGGCGATACGGCCCTCAAACTCGTCCCTCAATTTGACGTTCTTAGAATCAGGACAGCACTTGCACTTAGCGGGAGCACGCATTTTAGAGATTGAGGGTTGAGATTGAGGGTTGAGGGAGGAACTGGAATTCACCTTAAGACTTGAACGAGTGTGTTCGTGTGTCTGCAGGTGATTTTAGACGCCTGGGAAAAGGGGGTGAATCCTTCGGGGAACTCGACGAACCCCAGCAACTGGGACTTCGGCAGCTCCTTCTTCGCGGGGACGGTGGTCACGACCATCGGTGAGCTGTCGCCTTTAACGCCGACGGAGCCGCTTGTGCGTCGCTCTGACCACCTGCCGGCGCTCTCGTTCCCAGGATACGGCAACCTCTCTCCCAGCACGGTGTCCGGCCAGGTGTTCTGCGTCTTCTACGCGCTGTGCGGGATCCCCCTGAACCTGGCCTTCCTGAAGCAGCTCGGCAGGTTCCTCAGCGTCCACCTGGGCCGACTGGAGAGGGGGGCGGTCGCCTCGGTTCCCCACAGGGTAGTGACAGATCTGTTTCACCCCGGCGTCTAAATGTCCGTACGTCTTCAGCCGGTGCACTTGAATGAAGTTGTTGTTCTGTGTCTCAGCGGGCGGTTGGAGCTCTGGCCGTGAGCCTGTTCTTCATCACCGGCAGCCTGCTGCTCCTGGTCATCCCCCCTCTGCTCTTCAGCTACGTGGAAGGCTGGACCTTCGGAGAGGGCATCTACTTCGCCTTCATCACCCTCAGCACCATCGGCTTTGGAGATTATGTTGTGGGTGAGTAGAGACGGCAAACAACCGCTGCTGCGGTGATGAGGTCACGGAGGTCACGGAGGTCACGGAGGTCAACCTCAGATGAACAACAGACGACTTTTTTCTCCGTGACGTTTATTTCTTTTTAACAAAAATGAAGCCAAAAAAGTTAAAAAATCAATTAGGTGCAACAAAATGTTTTGCTGGTCTGGAACAGTCATGTGCGTTGACACAATGCCAAGAATGTAAGCCATAAGCTACATGTGTCAAACACAAGGCCCGTGGACCAAATGTGGCCCACCACATCATTTTATGTGGCCCACGAGAACTTGGCGTGATTGAAAATGTCCATGTTAAAGTTCAGTAACTTTACCAATCCGAGTATCATTCATTCTTTCCATTTTCAATTATCAATCAAAATTAAAAAAAAAAAAAAATTAAAAAGTGACATATTATTACATTTTTCGTGTTTTAATCTAATACAAAAAAAACTAAAAGAATGCCTGTTTTTTTAATATTTCAGTTTTAGACTTGGATCAAAAATATGAAATCAAAAAACAGGCCATGGAACTGAATTAGTTTTATAATCGAGGACTGGACTTTCTGTTGTCATTACACATCTGAGCCACTAGATGGAGCCGCACTGAAGTACCGTATTGTCCCGAATATAGGACGATATTTTATTCTAGAAATCATATTCTTAAAAATGGGGGTCGTCTTGTAATCGAGGTCTAGACTTTCCATTGTAATTACACATCTGCGCCACTAGATGAAGCCACACCGAGGTAACCAGTAAGAATGGAGGCACAACGCAGCAAAGGGCTTTGAAGGTTTTGTTGGAGTTCAGAATTAGTTTTTTACAGGCTGAATTATTTATGTTGTTCTTGAATAAAACTCGACTTCAATAGTTATGCAGTTATTGAACTACATGGTTGCAGCTTATTCAGAGTCATATTCTCAGATTTGAAGATAACACAGTTTATTAAATAGTACCATAACTTGATCTTAAATTACATGGAAATTTGACACACAAGTATGGTACCACACTTCCTAAAAAAGATGAGATCTTTAAAATGTTTAACAATACAGCAAAATGTTATCTTTGTGGGAGTTTTTTCTATAGTAATTGCACAATAGAAAATTGTTTTATGAAAAACCTTATTGCCTTCATCATATTTTTATTTTCCCAAAATGATATTTGAAAAATAGGGGTCGTCTTATAATCAGTCGTCCTATATTCAGGCCAATACGGTAACCAGTAAGAGAACAGCAGGACAGCGAACACATGGAGCAGATCTGATGGAACATGGAGGAATGACGTGTAAGTTTTGTTGCAGTCCAGATTTTTTTTTAGACAGAATTGTTATTATTGCTACCTGAGTTGCTACCTGAACTGTAAAGTTCACAAATTTTTACCGTCTCTGTCTGTTTTTAGCTTTTCCTTGTTTACCTGCCAATTGTCTTCCGGTTCCGCAGCAGCCAGTAACAGACTTTTCAAAACAAAAGCATGTGAGCAACATGCTTTAATGCTCGATAAAATAAATGTCGGCGTTAATAAATTAATGTGTTAACGTGATAATAACGCGTTAATTTGCCCAGCCCTATAAATTATATTTGCAACAACATGAGAAGATCTCTTACTTCCAGACCTCAGACTGACACTCATCCGTCCACCATTCCCAGTCTTCCCAGGAACCACATCTTAAACCCTCCAGGCCTCACTGAGTGTGTTAAACGTTAAAGTCCACGAATCAGAAGAAGACTGAACAAGTAGCTGGTTTGGTAAAGGTTGCCAGGATAAAGCCTCTTTTAAAAAAAACAAAAAAACATGGAGAAACAAATGAGGTTCAACACCTCACACCTACTGTGAAGCACGGTGGTGGGGCGGTGATGATGTGGGGTTGGTTTGGACACCGGGCAGCATGCTGTCACACATGAAAATGTCCAAGTCCAGACCTCAGCCCAGCGCTGGGACCTCAACAACCTCAATGGACTGAACCAACGTCGGACCAAAACTCCACTGAGACACCGATGAAGTCATGCAGGGAACCGCCAGTTCAACTTCCTGCTAGCTGTTTTCTCTGTTTTTAGCTTCCTTTTTGTTAAATAAATTACGGCCAGTGAAAAACCAACTACGATCAGATGACGTTTATCGGGACGTTTACACAAAAAAGACGATCAAATTGAGTTGGTTCTAAGTTTTCCAGAGAGCTGTGAGTCCCAACCTTAACCATGTCCTGACGCGTTTGTCTTTGAAGGCACCGACCCGGGGAAGGAGTACATCTCTCTGTACCGCAGCCTCACCGGCATTTGGATCATCTTCGGCCTCGCCTGGCTCGCCCTCATCCTCAACGTGGGCGCCAGGCTCATGGAGAACGTCATCGTCCTGACTCACCCGGGCTTCATGAAGCAAGAGGAGGACGAGGAGGAGGCGTCCTCTGGCAAACTGGAGGACACGTCAAAGATCTAAAATTCGGGCTGCATGTAACCTGCGAGTGACGTGACTGTATTTACGTGGCTGTGTCGTGGTAGAAAACCGCAGTGGGACCATGTAGCAGCTGTTAGCTTACGGCGGGTTTTTTTGTGTAGCTGTGTGAAAACGTCTGTTTTTGTTTTGTAATCTACCTCAGTTAGTTTCTCTGAGAAATCCTGCTTCATCTGGTAGGAACTGTTTGTCTTTCCGCCCTCCAGAAAGCTGTTCCAGCTAATGGCCGCTATGGATCGGCTCTGTGCACTTCTGCTCTCCCAGCTCCCACTCCCATGATTAGATGTTCAAACAGTCGTCTCATATGTCTGTTTTTGTATCTTTTGCATAATGTCACACGTGTGTGTGCATGTGTGTGTGTGTGTGTGTGTGTGTGCTTGTGTGTGCAGATGGAAACTCCACTGAAACAGCTCGGACAGCTATCTAAAACAAACACATTAATCAAGATGGTGATGTGAGCTGGAAAAAGGAGGGTGGCTTTCACCCGCCACACTTCTCTGTTTGTACATTAAACTGAAATAATGTCCGATACGCGCTCTGGAAGTGCTTGGATTTGTCCGCTTCTCCTCTACGTCTGTACTTGGAGGTTTATTTTGCTCCAAAATACAAACCTGAATCAGAAAAAGTTGTGAAGAACCCAAGAAAATTCACGCTTTTCTTATCAGAGTCATTTACTTTGTCAGCGTGCGTGAATAATGTGTACAGAGCGTCACTTTAAGTTATCTGGTTGAAAAATTCATGGTCGCCCCTGAAAAAGCAGCATGTGTTGCTCTAAAAGCTCAGCGTGCTTTTCTGCACCAATGCTGCCATCGCAGATGAGGAAATGAGCTACAACAAGGACACCGATGCAACACCAGACCATCACAGAGTCTGGACTTCTGATTCCTTGCTGACAAGATCATCTAGCTCTCTGGGTTTCTGCCTCTACTGTCAACAAAAACTACGCAAAGTAACTTTGGACTGCTCTTCTAGTCACTGCAACTACTGCATATGGCTTTATGACATTATGTTACATAAACAGTTTCAATTTAATGCAATTCAGCTTTATTTGTATAGCATCTATTACAATATAAATGGTCTCTAGTTGCTTTACAGAGACCAGAACATGAATCCTGAGCAAATATTATTAACATATTACAATTCTATATAGACAGGTGGAGGTCAAGACAGGTGGAGGTCAACGCTGGGATGACGTCTATATAGACAGGTGGAGGTCAACGCTGGGATGACGTCTATATAGACAGGTGGAGGTCAACGCTGGGGATGACGTCTATATAGACAGGTGGAGGTCAACGCTGGGATGACGTCTATATAGACAGGTGGAGGTCAACGCTGGGATGACGTCGTCTATATAGACAGGGTGGAGGTCAACGCTGGGATGACGTCTATATAGACAGGTGGAGGTCAACGCTGGGATGACGTCTATATAGACAGGTGGAGGTCAACGCTGGGATGACGTCTATATAGACAGGTGGAGGTCAACGCTGGGATGACGTCTATATAGACAGGTGGAGGTCAACGCTGGGATGACGTCTATATAGACAGGTGGAGGTCAACGCTGGGATGACATCTATATAGACAGGTGGAGGTCAACGCTGGGATGACGTCTATATAGACAGGTGGAGGTCAACGCTGGGATGACGTCTATATAGACAGGTGGAGGTCAACGCTGGGATGACGTCTATATAGACAGGTGGAGGTCAACGCTGGGATGGGATGACGTCTATATAGACAGGTGGAGGTCAACGCTGGGATGACGTCTATATAGACAGGTGGAGGGTCAACGCTGGGATGACATCTATATAGACAGGTGGAGGTCAACGCTGGGATGACGTCTATATAGACAGGTGGGAGGTCAACGCTGGGATGACGTCTATATAGACAGGTGGAGTTCAACGCTGGGATGACGTCTATATAGACAGGTGGAGGTCAACGCTGGGATGACATCTATATAGACAGGTGGAGGTCAACGCTGGGATGACGTCTATATAGACAGGTGGAGGTCAACGCTGGGATGACGTCTATATAGACAGGTGGAGGTCAACGCTGGGATGACGTCTATATAGACAGGTGGAGGTCAACGCTGGGATGACGTCTATATAGACAGGTGGAGGTCAACGCTGGGATGACGTCTATATAGACGGGTGGAGGTCAACGCTGGGATGACGTCTATATAGACAGGTGGAGGTCAACGCTGGGATGACGTCTATATATAGACAGGTGGAGGTCAACGCTGGGATGACGTCTATATAGACAGGTGGAGGTCAACGCTGGGATGACGTCTATATAGACAGGTGGAGGTCAACGCTGGGATGACGTCTATATAGACAGGTGGAGGTCAACGCTGGAATGACGTCTATATAGACAGGTGGGAGGTCAACGCTGGGATGACGGCTATATAGACAGGTGGAGGTCAACGCTGGGATGACGTCTATATAGACAGGTGGAGGTCAACGCTGGGATGACGTCTATATAGACAGGTGGAGGTCAACGCTGGGATGACGTCTATATAGACAGGTGGAGGTCAACGCTGGGATGACGTCTATATAGACAGGTGGAGGTCAACGCTGGGATGACGTCTATATAGACAGGTGGAGGTCAACGCTGGGATGACATATATAGACAGGTGGAGGTCAACGCTGGGATGACGTCTATATAGACAGGTGGAGGTCAACGCTGGGATGGGATGACGTCTATATAGACAGGTGGAGGTCAACGCTGGGATGACGTCTATATAGACAGGTGGAGGTCAACGCTGGGATGACATCTATATAGACAGGTGGAGGTCAACGCTGGGATGACGTCTATATAGACAGGTGGAGGTCAACGCTGGGATGACGTCTATATAGACAGGTGGAGGTCAACGCTGGGATGACGTCTATATAGACAGGTGGAGGTCAACGCTGGGATGATGACGTCTATATAGACAGGTGGAGGTAAACGCTGGGATGACGTCTATATAGACAGGTGGAGGTCAACGCTGGGATGACGTCTATATAGACAGGTGGAGGTCAACGCTGGGATGACGTCTATATAGACAGGTGGAGGTCAACGCTGGGATGACGTCTATATAGACAGGTGGAGGTCAACGCTGGGGATGACGTCTATATAGACAGGTGGAGGTCAACGCTGGGATGACGTCTATATAGACAGGTGGAGGTCAACGCTGGGATGACGTCTATATAGACAGGTGGAGGTCAACGCTGGGATGACGTCTATATAGACAGGTGGAGGTCAACGCTGGGATGACGTCTATATAGACAGGTGGAGGTCAACGCTGGGATGACGTCTATATAGACAGGTGGAGGTCAACACTGGGATGACATCATCCTTGTAGACACACGGCAATCGCTAGAGGAGCCTCTGTAGCCTCTGTATATGGGCCGCCTGCCCTAACCACTGCGCCACCGGGGCGGCCCACCTGGGCAGTTTTAAAGATGATAGCACAGGTCTGTGCAGGTTGGGAAGCCAAATATGCCATTTAACCTTTCTCAGGTACCACTGAGACTGGACAGTTCATTATATTTTACTGATATATCATGATATATATCACAATATATCACGATAAATCATATATCAGCTGTTTTTGGATTATTTATTCCATCCAAATACAGCTGCTTTTGACTCATTTTCAAAATTCCTCCAGGCCTTTATACATTTTCCCCTTTAAATAAGAGTCAGAAAATCTTGAGCTGCAAATTTATTCAAAATTATTCAAGTCTTATTCAAGGAACATTGTTTTTTTAAAACATGTCAATCATTTTCCACACACATTCATTGGTAGAGCACAGATCTTCTGTCCTCCTTTACTCCTCACTGACTCAGGAAACAAGATCTGAATGAAATGTCTTAAGTTCATAACGTCTGTGAAGATGTCAACATCTAAAGTGCGGTTTTACACCTCCAGTCATCACCTGCATCTCCACCTGGGTCACTCCCTCTTCTTCTTCTGCTCCTCCAAATTTGCATGTCAGGGTTGAAATTATTGTAACAGCAGTACAAGAGGAGGCTCATTTGCCTGCAGTCCAAAAACAAGAAGCCCGGCAGGTAAAACCCTGATTTCTCTCTCCGCCCGGCTCTGACTTTGCTTGGAAACTGCAGGTCGGGTCAAAATGGAAATAAAAGAAGTATTCAATCTGGCGCGGGTGCCGTCCATCCTCATGCTCGGCCTGATTTACTTGGCCTACGTGCTGATCGGCGGGGTGGTTTTCTGGAAGCTGGAGGGAGAACTTGGCCAGAAGGACATCAGTCAGCTGCTGAAGGACAAACAGAGGCTGTTTAACACATACACCTGTCTGCAGCAGGAAGGCCTGGATGACGTGGTTCAGGTAAGACACGCTAACATGACACATATACAAAGACAGAGACCAGTTCTCAGTTTCCTTTGGGTTTTTGAACCAAGCCTGGCCCACGTAACACCATCTGTATGAACTCTGGGCCACATCTGGTCCATACCATAACTGAGCCATAAGTGCCAAACGTGGTCCAGGACCGGATGAGGACTTAAAGTATGGCATCAAAAGGAAATTATGTATTGACTTATACCATCATACCTGCCATCAGGTATCCAGCAACCCTCCTCTGGTCCTCCTACAGTCTCCTCCTGTTCTACCAGGTTTCAGGATTTTAAGTTTCTGTCTTTGTTCCAAACTGCTGACAAAAGTACAGACCTGCCGCCTGGATCTCATTCCTGCACGACTTTTGCAGTAAATGAGTAAATTTACTGTCTGATTCTGTATTAAACATGCAACAATACAAAGACACCAGTCTGGATGGATCGCACCTGAATCATCTCAGAGCATCTCAATAACCCCTATTTCTGTCCAAAAACATCTGTGAACAGCTTTTATCTCTCTACAGCAGCCATTTCCAAACTTCAGAATACCAAGGCCCAATTTAAATTGTGAAAAATCTCTGCGGCCCATGCAAACCTTTAAACACCACTTTGATCAACACTTTGGGAATCACTGCTCTAAGGCAACAACATAGTTTTGACTCAATTTGTCCTCTGAAAGATCAATATCATCTGATGAACATATACAGCAACTTGATTTTCATCTCTACTTTTAATTCCACAATTTCCCTGACGGAGACCTCCCAAGGGATTAATAAAGTTCTATCTATCTATCTATCTATCTATCTATCTATCTATCTATCTATCTATCTATCTATCTATCTATCTATCTATCTATCTTAATTTTGATATTAATTGGGTAGAATATTGCAATATATCGTGATATCACGAAATCGTGATAATATTGTATCGTGACCCAAGTATCATGATACATATCGTATTGTGAGGTCTTTGCCAATACTCACCCCTACAGGTGATACTCCAACACCAATCAAAGTCTCTGCCGTCCTGCAGCTCCAGCAGGAGGCAGCATACTGGACAGCAACTGTCATCATTTAAATGAAGGAAACGGAGGACAGATTTTCCAGTTTTCCAGTGAGGACGGCCAGCGTTGATCTGTGGTCATCATGTGACCTCCAGCAGGACGGTGCAGAGTTCTGCTGCTCATCGGTTTTCATCTCCTGCACATTTCTGTCCTTGTGCAGGTTTTCAGTGTCACAGAGCCAAATGTCACAAACTACTGTGGTTAAGAGGTGCAAATAAATGCATTTTAAAAGCTTGAAATGCTAAATGCCCATGACCCTTCAGAGGATGAAACTGGTATAGATAATGGATGGATGGATAGAAATGCTAAATGTTTTTGTTGCACTTTAATTAACAAACCCCCACATCAGACAATGTTCATGTGAGATGGAAGAATTAATTCAAAATTAATTTTCATTGATAATAAATGTCCATTTTTGCATTTAAAGCCTGCAACGTCATCCAGAAATATGGATCCCTGTTTGGGTCATAATTCAATGAATAAACGAGTCTATTATTATGAAATACAGGCATTTATTATCATGAAATATTTCCCATTATTATGACAATGGTTTCGTTTTTCAAAAAGAATGATTTGTGTGTCAATCACAGCAGAGAGGGCGGAGCCATTGATGTGATTGGCTGCTCTTTCATTCAGGCATAAGCAACAGAACAGTGAATATCGATAGTGGGCTAGAGGTGCAATGTATATACTCCAGGGCAGTAGGTGGCAGAATGCACCTCAGTTTACGGTTAAAAGTTGACATCGACTAAGAAATGTCAAGGTCCAAGCTGCCATAGCTACAATCGGACTAGGAGCACACCTTGATGACGCCACGGACCGCTGCTAACGGGACCTCACGGCCAAAACTAGTCGATGTCAGAGCGTAGAATGGAGAAGGATCAGCCAATGAGTGTGCAGGTCAACCACTGGCCCCGCCCAGTGGCAAAATGTCATTATTATGTAAAAACTCATTCTTATGAAAAAACGAAGCAATTATGTAAAAACTCCTTCTTAAATAAAAAAAAAGCCATTCTGAAATAAACTATTATGCATTTTTAAACTAAGATTAAATAATAATAAAAATATATTTCATAATAATAATTACATTTTTTTCATAATAATGGGAAATATTTCATAATAATACACATATATTTTCATAATAATGGATACGTATTTCATAATAATAAACGCCTGTATTTCATAATAATAGACTCATTTATTTATTGAATTATGACCCAAACGGGGCTCCATATTTCTGGACGGCGTTGCAGGCTTTAAATGCAAAAATGGACATTTATTAACAATAAATACAGAAAAAGTTCGGAGCAATTTAGAGCTAATACGGAGGTTGAGGGGAAATAATGAAGTTATTGTCACCAGGGGACGGTAATGATGATTTAGAGAAGAAGATGGACAGAGGATGTCTTGTTCGTCAACACGTGTCAAACACATTGTTTCTCATTGTGCAGAGTATCTGTAAGCCGCTGAAGGAATCCTGAGGAATTTAAGGGGGGGCAGGTCTAAGCTAGACATTAGTGGCTGATATATCCACATGGACGGGGTTAGGGGTTAGGGTCAACTCTAACCCCTAACCCTAACCCCACATTAGCTGGCTGGACTGGTCTGTCTGCAGTCCTGACCTGGATGTTGGAGAACCTCCAAAGGAAAAATGCAGCGACGATGACGCCGCACAGCTGCATGATAAAAGCGAGAATGAGACAAAATAACTATGGAGACTTTCCATCGCTTTGTGATGTGTTGAAGACCTGAAACGTGACATTTAGACAACCGGAACAACCAGCAAGAGTCGAGGGAGGAAAGTTCAGCACGTGGCAGAACTGCACCCGTAAATCCGAGCAAGCGCCCGGAGACGAAATGAAGAAAACTCCAAAACATCGACCGTGACAACGACAGAACTCCATGCAAATAGGCTGTCCAGCCTTCAGTGGACGCTCAGCTACGTCAGGCCTGGATGGATTATCCTGCAGCAGAGCTCTGCGTCTCCCCTTCAGATCCACGTGGGATTTATTCAGAACCATTAAAGGAACCCATTAAAGAACAGCTCTGCAGCACGTCACCTGGTGTTAAATACTGGACATTTCCCAGCAAATGGTCAGAAGTTTGACCAGATAATGAGAAACTGCTTTGATTTGCATGTCGATAAAACAAATCCAGGAGGTTGCGTGTACAGGACATACTGAAGCTCCCATATTTAAATGAATTCCCTTCCTGTTTGACTGGAAAAACACCTTGGGATCAGATATTGTCACGTTTAGAGCTGAGCGATTTTATCGATTCTGCGATATATATCAAGATTTTATTGAATATCGATTTTTCAGCCGGGGGTGTCGATATTCTAAGCTTCTTCCAAAAACCCCCATGTCCCACCTTGAAAAGCTTGCAAGCAACATACAAGACTAAAAGCTACATTCCAATATTAATGTGAGGAGTCAGTTAAGATGACAGTCGAATAACACTCAATTGGTTTGTTTTGTTATTTCTAAATATTTTTTAATCATGTAACAAATATTTTCCAGTAATTAAAAACATATTTCAAAAAATCGAGGATTTAAAACATATTTGTTTATTTTTAATGACCTCTCATGGCCCACTTGCAATACCACAACGGCCCGCCAGGGGGCCGCGGCCCACACTTTGGGAATCACTGCTCTAAGGCAACAACATCATCCAGCTAGGACTCAGAAACTGTCTTCAGTGACCCTCTAATATTAAGGAGCAGTGGGAAATATGTTATATGAATTATTTTAGACCTCAGTGTAGCATTATTTCAGATATTAACACTGTTCATAAAGGAATTACAGTTTTACAGTTTTTCTCACCAGTCTTAGTTAAGAGAAGATAAACCTTTATTGTCATTGTCGTACTTTACAAAATCAAGAATACTGTCCTATATTGGTTCAAAAACACTAATATGGGATAACACCTCGTTTCACTGCTACACAGGGGATAAGGGGTGTAAAAAAAAAAAATCGATTTTGCGATATATCGTGATTTTTTTCGGCCTCCCAATATAGTATCGATTTTTCAGCTCCTAATATCGATATTGTCGATATGTTGTAATGGTCACTTAAATGTGCAAAAATACTAATAATAAACAATAAATAGGTTGTTTGGAAGCAAATAGTTTTGACTCAATTTGTCCTCTGAAAGATCAATATCATCTGATGAACATATACAGCAACTTGATTTTCATCTCTACTTTTAATTCCACAATTTCCCTGACAGAGACCTCCCAAGGGATTAATAAAGTTCTACCTATCTATCTATCTATCTATCTATCTATCTATCTATCTATCTATCTATCTATCTATCTATCTATCTATCTATCTATCTATCTATCTATCTTAATTTTGATATTAATTGGGTAGAATATTGCAATATATCGTGATATCACGAAATCGTGATAATATTGTATCGTGACCCAAGTATCATGATACATATCGTATTGTGAGGTCTTTGCCAATACTCACCCCTACAGGTGATACTCCAACACCAATCAAAGTCTCTGCCGTCCTGCAGCTCCAGCAGGAGGCAGCATACTGGACAGCAACTGTCATCATTTAAATGAAGGAAACGGAGGACAGATTTTCCAGTGTTTCCAGTGAGGACGGCCAGCGTTGATCTGTGGTCATCATGTGACCTCCAGCAGGACGGTGCAGAGTTCTGCTGCTCATCGGTTTCATCTCCTGCACATTTCTGTCCTTGTGCAGGTTTTCAGTGTCACAGAGCCAAATGTCACAAACTACTGTGGTTAAGAGGTGCAAATAAATGCATTTTAAAAGCTTGAAATGCTAAATGCCCATGACCCTTCAGAGGATGAAACTGGTATAGATAATGGATGGATGGATAGAAATGCTAAATGTTTTTGTTGCACTTTAATTAACAAACCCCCACATCAGACAATGTTCATGTGAGATGGAAGAATTAATTCAAAATTAATTTTCATTGATAATAAATGTCCATTTTTGCATTTAAAGCCTGCAACGTCATCCAGAAATATGGATCCCTGTTTGGGTCATAATTCAATGAATAAACGAGTCTATTATTATGAAATACAGGCATTTATTATCATGAAATATTTCCCATTATTATGACAATGGTTTCGTTTTTCAAAAGAATGATTTGTGTGTCAATCACAGCAGAGAGGGCGGAGCCATTGATGTGATTGGCTGCTCTTTCATTCAGGCATAAGCAACAGAACAGTGAATATCGATAGTGGGCTAGAGGTGCAATGTATATACTCCAGGGCAGTAGGTGGCAGAATGCACCTCAGTTTACGGTTAAAAGTTGACATCGACTAAGAAATGTCAAGGTCCAAGCTGCCATAGCTACAATCGGACTAGGAGCACACCTTGATGACGCCACGGACCGCTGCTAACGGGACCTCACGGCCAAAACTAGTTCGATGTCAGAGCGTAGAATGGAGAAGGATCAGCCAATGAGTGTGCAGGTCAACCACTGGTCCCGCCCAGTGGCAAAATGTCATTATTATGTAAAAAGCTCATTCTTATGAAAAAACGAAGCAATTATGTAAAAACTCCTTCTTAAATTAAAAAAAAAAGCCATTCTGAAATAAACTATTATGCATTAAACTAAGATTAAATAATAATAAAAATATATTTCATAATAATTACATTTTTTTCATAATAATGGGAAATATTTCATAATAATACACATATATTTCATAATAAGGGATACGTATTTCATAATAATAAACGCCTGTATTTCATAATAATAGACTCATTTATTTATTGAATTATGACCCAAACGGGGCTCCATATTTCTGGATGGCGTTGCAGGCTTTAAATGCAAAAATGGACATTTATTAACAATAAATACAGAAAAAGTTCGGAGCAATTTAGAGCTAATACGGAGGTTGAGGGGAAATAATGAAGTTATTGTCACCAGGGGACGGTAATGATGATTTAGAGAAGAAGATGGACAGAGGATGTCTTGTTCGTCAACACGTGTCAAACACATTGTTTCTCATTGTGCAGAGTATCTGTAAGCCGCTGAAGGAATCCTGAGGAATTTAAGGGGGGGCAGGTCTAAGCTAGACATTAGTGGCTGATATATCCACATGGACGGGGTTAGGGGTTAGGGTCAACTCTAACCCCTAACCCTAACCCCACATTAGCTGGACTGGTCTGTCTGCAGTCCTGACCTGGATGTTGGAGAACCTCCAAAGGAAAAATGCAGCGACGATGACGCCGCACAGCTGCAATGATAAAAGCGAGAATGAGACAAAATAACTATGGAGACTTTCCATCGCTTTGTGATGTGTTGAAGACCTGAAACGTGACATTTAGACAACCGGAACAACCAGCAAGAGTCGAGGGAGGAAAGTTCAGCACGTGGCAGAACTGCACCCGTAAATCCGAGCAAGCGCCCGGAGACGAAATGAAGAAAACTCCAAAACATTGGCCGTGACAACGACAGAACTCCATGCAAATAGGCTGTCCAGCCTTCAGTGGACGCTCAGCTACGTCAGGCCTGGATGGATTATCCTGCAGCAGAGCTCTGCGTCTCCCCTTCAGCTCCACGTGGGATTTATTCAGAACCATTAAAGGAACCCATTAAAGAACAGGCTCTGCAGCGCGTCACCTGGTGTTAAATACTGGACATTTCCCAGCAAATGGTCAGAAGTTTGACCAGATAATGAGAAACTGCTTTGATTTGCATGTCGATAAAACAAATCCAGGAGAAAGCTACAGGAAATACTGTAGCTCCCATATTTAAATGAATTCCCTTCCTGTTTGACTGGAAAAACACCTTGGGATCAGATATTGTCACGTTTAGAGCTGAGCGATTTTATCGATTCTGCGATATATATCAATATTTTAGCGAAGTATCGATTTTTCAGCCGCGGGTGTCGATATTCTAAGCTTCTTCCAAAAACCCCCATGTCCCACCTTGAAAAGCTTGCAAGCAACAATTTGCACTGCTCAAATAAATGAAACTATTTTTCTCAACACATCTTTTATTGATTTTGTCCAGCATTTGCAAGCTGCCTGTCAGCCATATAATGTGTACCGTACTTTCTGGACTATAAGCCGCTACTTTTGTTTATACAGATATGAGGCTTTTCTATGAATTTTTCTTCAGCCCTCAGGGGGCGCTCTAGCAGGAAGTGCAAAAACTAAAAAACAAACCAAGTAATTAAAAGCTATTCTGTTTTTGTTAAGTAGCCTATGTTGGCTATGCTACTCTACATTCATTTTGTGAGCATCAATACCTGTTATTATTGGACAAACTGATTAATCCAGGTGTGTCTGACTATTGTGGCTACTCGGACACACCTGGATTTATCAGTTTGTTGGTTCCTCAGCAGATTTCAGGGTTCTGAGCTGACCCACCGCAGAGGTAAGGTTTTAATCGCAGATGCGGACCGGCGCAGCGTGGAGCCAGCCGGTCCGCGATCCGGCTCCAAAGTGGATCCAGCACTGAGTGCAAGTGGACCCTGATACGGGTCCGTTTCGCGGGTCTGTCCCAGATGTCTTTGCTGTGTGGGGGGGTTTCAGTACACAGGAGGAGGAGAAATAAAGCAACTTGGTTTTAGTGTGCAGGAGGAAAATGAATAAAACCATCAATGACTTTTCAGTTTGGTTTGATCAGCACTTTTACTGCCGTGTTACAGGTTCTGTTCAGAAACAATCAGTTCAGGTATGTGAATAAACACTTATGGTACAAAATCTTTCGATGTAAATATCTTATTTCTCAGCCTGGATACCGGCGGCTTATAATCCGGTGCGGCTTATATGTGACAAAATATATATTTCATTTATATTTTAATGGGTGCGGCTTATATTCAGGTGCGCTTTATAGTCCAGAAAATACTGTAATTGATGCTTTCAGTTCAATAAATTCAACAAAGTCATTGGAACACTCAAAAGATGTCACCAAAACCACTTTGTCCCTTTAAAATCGTTCGGAAAATGATGTAAATATATTGTAAGATGAATATCGATATATATATATATATATATATTTATTGTATCGTGAGCTGAAAATCGCATATCATATCGTGAGATTAGTGTATCGCTACAGCCCTAGTCACATTACACCACCAGAGACCACCAGACCACCTCTTCGTGCTGAACCCAGCACTGAAAAGGATTTCAGCTGTAATTTATTCATCTGAAGTGCTCAAAGGTTTTTTTTTTTTTTTTAAAACAACCCTGAGGTTGTGGGTCATCATGTGCAGGAGTTCAGTGTGAGTCATAAAGTCTGGCCCGAGTCCACGAGATATAACACCAAAGGAAGGATGGAAAGTTCCAGAAAACATTAACAGGACATCTTGTTTTTGTGTGTGTTTGTATTTTCAGGTCGTTCAACAGGCGTCAAAGGCAGGATTAAGTTTAAAAGGCAACTACACCACGGACGGCTTCTGGAAGTTCACCAGCTCGGCTGTGTTCGCTGCAACCGTGGTCACAACTATAGGTCAGTCTGAAGACTGCAGCGTCTTCTTCTTCATCTTCAGCCTCCTCAGCTGTGCTATTAGTAGTTAGGGTACGGCACTTGGGACTTGGTTCAACAATACAAAATTAAAAAATGGGCCACAGAACTGAATTTGTTTTAAAATCGAGGACTGGACTTTCTGTTGTCATTACACATCTGTGCCACTAGATGGAGCTGCACTGAAGTAACCAGCTAGAGAACAGCAGGACAGTGAACACATGGAGCAGATCTGATGTAACATGGAGGAATGACGTGAAAGTTTTGTTGCAGTCCAGAATTTTTTTTTTTTCAGACAGAATTGTTAATATTGCTACCTGAGTTGCTACCTGAACTGTAAAATTCACAGATTTTTACCGTTGTCCATGTCTGTTTTAGCTTTTCCAAATGCCAATTGTCTTCCGGTTCCACAGCAGCCAGTAACAGAATTTTCAAAACAAAAGCATATGAGCAACATGCGTTACCGCGAGATAAAATAAATGTTGCCGTTAATAAATGAATGCATTAACGCGATAATAACGCGTAACTTGACCAGCCCTAAATATAACTAAATATAACTCCTGAGATATCAAATCTGGTTTCCCAGATTGTCCCAGTGAAGACAAAGAGCTGCTTTAAACATGAAACCACACATCCAGGTGGAGTTTAACTAACATGTAACACTTAACTGGATAAATGTACGTATTCATCATTTTAAAACTCCAATCACACTTTTAATTCATTCCAGCAGTTTTGCTGCTGTGACCGGTCATCTTCATCTACCCGTCACCGGCTGGTTTGAACCCTGAGTAAAGAGGTTTCAGTGTCTGAATCCAAGTATCTGGGAGGCCGAAACAAAGATGAAGTTAACGTGAAAGAGAGTGAAACCAGGGAGCTGGAGAACTGGTAATCCTGGGTTCAACTGTTCTCTATCTGGTTTACAAACGTTTGTGCTTTCTGTGGAAAGCAAAACTGAATTTAGATGAACTGTACTGCATTTAAGTTGAACCTTTACGCACCAAAGAGCTGCAACACACAGATGGAAACTCAAAAAAACCATCATGGCACCTCTTTTATGGTCTTTTCAAAATGACAGATCACTTCTAGCAGTTTTATCCAGGATCCAGACTAGAACCCTTGAGCCTATGATCATTTGGACCTACTTCCAGGCCAGCTGCGTTTTTATAAAGATGATCAATTTCCCTTTTACTGCTTTAAAAGTGTTTTACTAGTGTAAACTGAACTCCGTACAAAAACCCAACCAGGTACACAGATTCAGGTAGTACCACGGGAAGTAGGGGTGCTGGGGGGGGTGGCAGCACCCCCTGGTGAGAACATGTTATGGATGGCTATGGATTCAGGAGCCTCCAGCAGTCTCTGACAAGCTCAGTTACCTTGACGAGCCTCCAGGTGACGCTATAAGACTGAAGTTTGGGCTCATCCCTTCAGAACCATGATATATGCTGATAAAATCATGAGTCTGCTCGGACTCTGATGATGGCTTCAGGACCCGTCAGTACCCCTTCAGGACCCGTCAGTACCCCTTCAGGACCCGTCAGTACCCCTTAATGAGGAAAACCTAACGATGAGATGGTGGAGTTTGAACCTGAGATCGTTCAGAATAAAAAGCTCATTGATAAACCCAAACGAACAGCAGGTGGAGATGGACACAAACCCTTTTACTTTCAATTAACAGCATTTTAATTAAAACCAAAACGTGCATCTTAGAAACACGAGGTTTCAGGAATATTAACGTAACTCAACCTGACATATGAAAAAGTCCAACCACTGAGAAGCAGTTTCAAAAATACTTTTTTTGGCCGGACAAAGGCCCACAGCCAGCTGGAAATGGGTCTGGGACCCACCTTTGGACCAGCTGCTCTGAACAGGACCTTAACAGGATCTGAACAGGATCTGAACAGGATCTGAACAGGATCTGAACAGGATCTGGACAGGATCTGGACAGGACCTGGACAGGATCTGGACAGGATCTGAACAGGACCTGGACAGACCTGGACAGGATATGGACAGGACCTGGACAGGACCTGGACAGGATCTGGACAGGACCTTAACAGGATCTGGACAGGATCTGAACAGGGCCTGGACAGGATCTGGACAGGATCTGAACAGGACCTGGACAGGATATGGACAGGACCTGGACAGGACCTGGACAGGATCTGGACAGGATCTGGACAGGATCTGGACAGGACCTGGACAGGATCTGGACAGGACCTTGACAGGATCTGGACAGGATCTGAACAGGGCCTGGACAGGATCTGGACAGGATCTGAACAGGACCTGGACAGGATCTGGACAGGATATGGACAGGACTTGGACAGGATCTGGACAGGATATGGACAGGACCTGGACAGGATCTGGACAGGACCTGGACAGGATCTGGACAGGATCTGAACAGGGCCTGGACAGGATCTGGACAGGATCTGACAGGACTGACAGGACCTGAACAGGATCTGACAGGACCTGGACAGGATATGGACAGGACCTGGACAGGACAGGATGGACAGGATCTGGACAGGATCTGGACAGGACCTGGACAGGATCTGGACAGGACCTTAACAGGATCTGGACAGGATCTGAACAGGACCTGGACAGGATCTGGACAGGATCTGGACAGGATCTGGACAGGACTGGACAGGATATGGACAGGATCTGGACAGGATCTGACAGGACTGGACAGGATCTGGACAGGATCTGGACATCTGGACCTGGACAGGATCTGGGACAGGATCTGGACAGGAGGACATCTGGACAGGATCTGGACAGGACCTGGACAGGATCTGGACAGGATCTGGACAGGACCTGAGGACAGGATCTGAACAGGACCTGGACAGGATCTGAACAGGACCTGGACAGGACCTGGACAGGATCTGGACAGGATCTGGACAGGACCTGGACAGGATCTGGACAGGATGGACTGGACTGGACAGGATCTGGACAGGATCTGGACAGGATCTGAACAGGACCTGAACAGGATCTGAACAGGACCTTAACAGGATCTGGACAGGATCTGAACAGGGCCTGGACAGGATCTGGACAGGATCTGAACAGGATCTGGACAGGACCTGGACAGGATCTGGACAGGATCTGAACAGGATCTGGACAGGATCTGGACAGGACCTGGACAGGATCTGGACAGGACCTTGAACAGGATCTGGACAGGATCTGAACAGGGCCTGGACAGGATCTGGACAGGATATGGACAGGACTTGGACAGGACCTGGACAGGATATGGACAGGACCTGGACAGGATCTGGACAGGACCTGGACAGGATCTGGACAGGATCTGAACAGGGCCTGGACAGGATCTGGACAGGATCTGGACAGGACCTGAACAGGATCTGAACAGGACCTGGACAGGATATGGACAGGACCTGGACAGGACCTGGACAGGATCTGGACAGGATCTGGACAGGACCTGGACAGGATCTGGACAGGACCTTAACAGGATCTGGACAGGATCTGAACAGGGCCTGGACAGGATCTGGACAGGATCTGAACAGGACCTGGACAGGATCTGGACAGGATATGGACAGGATCTGGACAGTATCTGAACAGGACCTGAACAGGATCTGGACAGGATCTGAACAGGACCTGGACAGGATCTGGACAGGATCTGGACAGGATCTGGACAGGATCTGAACAGGACCTGAACAGGATCTGAACAGGACCTTAACAGGATCTGGACAGGATCTGAACAGGGACCTGGACAGGATCTGGACAGGATCTGAACAGGATCTGGAACAGGATCTGGACAGGATCTGAACAGGATCTGGACAGGATCTGAACAGGATCTGGACAGGATCTGGACAGGACCTGGACAGGATCTGGACAGGACCTTAACAGGATCTGGACAGGATCTGAACAGGGCCTGGACAGGACCTGGACAGGACCTGGACAGGATCTGGACAGGATCTGAACAGGATCTGGACAGGACCTGGACAGGATCTGGACAGGACCTTAACAGGATCTGGACGGGATCTGAACAGGGCCTGGACAGGATCTGGACAGGATCTGAACAGGATCTGACAGGACTTGGACAGGATCTGGACAGGATCTGAACAGGACCTGAACAGGATCTGGACAGGATCTGGACAGGGCCTAAACAGGATTTGGACAGTATCTGAACAGGACCTGAACAGGACCTGAACAGGATCTGAACAGGATCTGAACGGGACATGAACAGGATCTGGACAGGGCCTGGACAGGATCTGGACAGGATCTGAACAGGACCTGACAGGACTGGACAGGACCTGGACAGGACCTGAACAGGACCTGAACAGGATCTGAACAGGACATGAACAGGATCTGGACAGGACCTGGACAGGATCTGGACAGGATCTGGACAGGACCTGGACAGGATCTGAACAGGACCTGGACAGGATCTAAAAAGGACCTGAACAGGACCTGAACAGTATCTGGACAGGATCTGAACAGGGACCTGGACAGGATTTGGACAGTATCTGAACAGGACCTGAACAGGACCTGAACAGGACCTGAACAGGATCTGAACAGGATCTGGACAGGATCTGGACAGGATCTGGACAGGATCTGGACAGGATCTGAAAAGGACCTGAACAGGATCTGGACAGGATATGGACAGGACCTGGACAAGACCTGAACAGGATCTGAACAGGACCTGGACAGGATATGGACAGGACCTGGACAGGACCTGGACAGGATCTGGACAGGATCTGAACAGGACCTGAACAGGATCTGAACAGAACCTTAACAGGATCTGGACAGGATCTGAACAGGGCCTGGACAGGATTTGGACAGTATCTGAACAGGACCTGAACAGGACCTGAACAGGATCTGAACAGGATCTGGACAGGATCTGAACAGGACCTTAACAGGATCTGGACAGGATCTGAACAGGGCCTGGACAGGATCTGGACAGGATCTGGACAGGATCTGGACAGGATCTGAACAGGATCTGGACAGTATCTGAACAGGACCTGAACAGGACCTGAACAGGATCTGGACAGGATCTGGACAGGATCTGAACAGGATCTGGACAGGATCTGGACAGGATCTGGACAGGATCTGAACAGGATCTGAACAGGATCTGAACAGGATCTGAACAGGATCTGAACAGGATCTGAACAGGATCTGAACAGGATCTGAACAGGACCTGAACAGGACCTGGACAGGATCTGAATAGGATCTGGACAGGATCTGAACAGGACCTGAACAGGATCTGGACAGGATCTGGACAGGAGGACCTGGACAAGACCTGAACAGGATCTGAACAGGACCTGGACAGGATGGACAGGACCTGGACAGGACTGGACAGGATCTGGACAGGATCTGAACAGGACCTGAACAGGATCTGAACAGAACCTTAACAGGATCTGGACAGGATCTGAACAGGGCCTGGACAGGATTTGGACAGTATCTGAACAGGACCTGAACAGGACCTGAACAGGATCTGGACAGGATCTGGACAGGATCTGGACAGGATCTGAACAGGATCTGAACAGGATCTGGACAGGATCTGAACAGGACCTGGACAGGACCTGGACAGACCTGGACAGTATCTGGACCGCTTGTGAACAGACTAATCGTTTCATATGTTTGCAGGTTACGGGAACATGAGTCCCAGTTCCACCGCTGGTCAGATCTTCTGTGTTTTCTTCGCTCTCTTCGGCATCCCGCTGAACTTGGTGGTGCTCAACAGAGTGGGCAAGTACATGCTGGCCATTGAGAGGAACATCTCTGACTTCCTCCAAGAGAAGACCGGGCGCAAAGTAAGATCACCCCAGACAAGTAGGGTTAGGGTTAGTGTTAGGGTTAGGGTTAGCCTGACTAACGTCACCTCTCTCCTACATCCCCCTGCAGACCTGTACGCGCTTCCTCGTCCACCTGGTTTCTTACATCTGTGGAGTTGTTCTCTTTTTCATCGTGCCCATGATTGTGTTCCAGCAGCATGAGGGCTGGACTTACTCCCAGGCCATCTACTACTGCTTCATTACCCTCAGCACCATCGGCTTTGGAGACTTTGTGGCAGGTGAAGAACAAAAATGGTAATAAAGATGACGATAATAACAAAACACTGAACATCTTGTTTCTTCCGCTGCGCCTCTCAGACAATAATCCAGACAGAAGCTACCCAGAGTGGTACAGCGTCCTCATGGCCTCCTGGATCTTCTTCGGCCTGGCCTGGCTTGCGCTGGTCATCAACCACTCCATGGACATCCTGGAGCGACTCAACACCCACTTCAAACAGCGGTGGTGTCGCCAGAAGCCCGAGGAGGAGTCATCCAGCGGGGAGGACAATGGCCCTGAAACTCAGGTGGAGGACGAGGACGACATCAAGAAGCCTCCAGAAACTCAGTGACCTGCCAGACGAGGTCAAGGCTTCAGAGAATCAGCCTGGAGATCACGAGCCGTGAGATTAGGAGTCAGGAAATATGCTATATCAGTGCAGGCTGTGAGAAAATGTGTGTTACAAAGTTGTAAATAGTCTGAATTATCAAATGCTAGTTTATATCAAAGCAGGGAGAGATTAGATGATATAACAAAATATAAAAACAAGACAAGTTTTATCACACTGAGCACATGATGTACAGTGGATTTGCAGGTTTCAGTTTCTGCTTTTGTGCACACGGGGTGATCCAGCTCTCAGACCCGTCCAGAACCAGAGAGACCCACACAGAGAGACTTCTGTATGTAAATCAGGACGCATCACTGACTGCCGTTGAAAAAAACGTCTCCCTTTGTGCTTGTCAGCCTGCCACCAAATGAAAGTCTCATTATCTTACCTGCTCAGTCGGCCTCTTAGGTTTCCCTCTGGTTGTTTGACTCCCTGCTTCTGTTTGCATTAACACATTAAGGCACATATGCAAACACAAGGCCTGCGGGCCAAATGTGGCCCGTCACATCATTTTATGTGGCCCTCGAAAGCTTGGACATTATTGGCTTAAATTTTAAACCTATATTTTAAAATTTAAAATAAGCTTAAACCGCTTTAAAGCACATATTGACAATAAACTACATCTCCCACCATGCATTTCGTCATTACCCGCAACGGTAACGGCAGCTATGAGCAAGACGATTTTTCAGAACTGATGGACTTAAGAAAAAACCTTTTACTAACTAACCCCAACATGTCCAATAAAAGAAAAATTGATGCACAAAAGTATAACTTTTGTGTAATGTGTGTCAGTCGTGAAAGAGTTTAATCTACGTCGGCATTTTGACAGCAAACACGGAGCTAAGTATGCTAAATTTAGCCTGCAAGAAAAACAAGGAACCGCTTCCGCTTCTGAAACCAAGGTAATAGATACTCTCACAACCACAAACCCTGAGTTTAATATAATGATGACTTAAATATTTGAAACTTGAATACATAATAAATACAGAAACTGTTATTTAACATTGTAATAAAGTGTAGTTTAATTTATTTTGATTAACATTGCATTTTGTTACATTCATGCTGTCAATCTGGCCCTTTGAGGGCAACCATGATAGTGATTTGGCCCTCAGTGAAAATGAGTCTGACACCCCTGCATTAAGGTGTAGAACGGCGACTGTCATAAGAGCAGCTGCCCCTACCGCGCCAGCAGGGGGTGCTAGAGATCTCCAACTTGTTCTCGCTTTACTTGGCAGCAAAAAGTTGCACAGATTTCAAGTGAGGCGGATCCCGGCGAGAGGGTGGTGTTGAGTCAATCATCTGACTCCGCCCCCTTAAACAGATTGATGCATTTCTGTAGTAGAACGTGCCACAGATATTTCATAACCCTCTTTAAAGAAAAATATAACTGAGTACTAAAGGTGTGTATAAACGCTCCAGGCAGACTGGATTTTTTTTTTGGCACACTTGATGAGTTTTGCATACTTCAGATGGGAAGCAACTTGTGCTTGTATTGAGGTCATTTCTGATGGGAAGCAGCACGTTTTTCATTGGCAGGGTTGAGGGTACGAGGCCCGTGCAAAAAACCCAGAACGCTCCCTTCCCCCTGGGAGTTGGAGAAGAGTCAACTTTTAGAGGCGACAGCAGCGTAAACTGTGAGCCCATCGTGCTCCGTCTTGTTCCTGCAGTGAGAAAAGGAGGAGGTGCTTTTTCATCCTGGCAGAGGTGGAGGACGACCGGCTCTGGAATTTACATACTAGATGTGCCGAAGACGAGTTCTTGTGAGGCCGAGCGGAGAAAGTATGAAGAGTGTGACTGCATCCTGCAGCCTAACCCTAACCCTTACCACTAAACAGAAGCTTCATGTGCATCACTGTTGAGATTTTACCTGTTTGATTTTTGCTGTAACGTAGTTGTAAAGTGAGTGAAAAAATATGTTGTTTGTGAATGAAAACCTGCCCACGTGTATTTAAGAAAAAAAAAAACTTGGTCACCTCATAGCGTAACATCCTGTTTCTCTTTCCGGACCGTGGCATTTACACACCGAGCACTGAGCAGGAACAAGACTGATGAGAGACACACACCAGCTGTGGACTGCCAGACATGGACCACATGCACACTTTAGGTTACAGAAAAGACATGAAAGGGCATCATTACAGCCTAAATGAACTGCTAAAATCTAGGGCTGGGCAACGATTAAAATGTTTAATCGCGATTAATCGCATGATTTCCCTGATTAATCACGATTAATCGCATTGTCCATGTTAAAGTTCAGTAACTTTACCAATCCGTAATTATCTGTGAATCATTTGTTTTTTCCCATTTTCAAATGTCAATCAAAAATTTAAAAAATTTAAAAGTATCTTTTTATTTTTTCCCCTTTTTTAATCTAACACACACACAAAAAAAATCCCTGTTTTTATATATTTCAATTTTAGCAAACAGGCCACGGGACTGAATTTGTTTTTAATATTTTATTGTCTGGTTTACGTGACCCAGAAATGGCTTTGTTTTATCATCAAAGAATAGACTTTTTGTTGTCATTACACATTTGTGCCACTAGATGGAGCTGCACTGCAGTAACCAGCTAGAGAACAGCAGGACAGTGAACACATGGAGCAGATCTGATGGAACATGGAGGAATGACGCAATCGTCTTGAACAAAGGGGTTTGAAAGTTTTTTTTTCAGACAGAATTGTTAATATTGCTACCTGAGTTGCTACCTGAACTGTAAAGTTCACAGATTTTTACCGTTCTCCATGTCTGTTTTAGCTTTTCCGCAAGTTTACCTGCAAATTATATTCTGGTTCCACAACAGCCAGTAACAGACTTTTCAAAATAAAAGCATGTGAGCAACATGCGTTAACGCGCGATAAAATAAATGTAGGCGTTAATAAACTAATGTGTTAACGTGATAATAATGCGTTAACTTGCCCAGCCCGAATAAAATCATGATACTTATATTAACAGAGGCCCATTGTAGAAGAATTAAAAGGTATGTGTGGTGTGTGGTCCCCTAAACACATACGACTGACAGGAACTAAAATGGGATAACTACCAAGTTCACGAGCCCAAATGTCACATACTCTTAGGGCTGCAGTGATACACTATCTCACGATACACGATACTTGGCTCACGATACGATATATATCGATATTCATCTTACAATACATTTACATCATTTTCTGAAAGATTTTAAAGGGACAAAGTGATTTTGGTGACATCTTGTGAGTGTTCCAATGACTTTGTTTGAATTAACTGAACTGAAAACATCAACTACACATTATATGGCTGACAGGCAGCTTGCAAATGCTGGACAAGATGAATAAAAGATGTGTTGAGAAAAATAGTTTCATTAATTTAAACAGTGCAAATTGTTGCTTGCAAGCTTTTTAAGTTTTGAAAGAAGCTTAGAATATCAATACCCGCGGCCGAAAAATCAATACTCGATAGTCGATAAAATATCGATATATATCACAGAATTGATAAAATCACTCAGCTCTACGTACTCTGAACTAAGAGACGGCCCACTACAGGTCTAAATGAGAGTAAACGTTAACAAAGTTGACGTGTAGGGGGAAATGCATCTGTCCTTGAACTTAAAATTTAAAAAAAAAATCACTTTTAAAACCTGAGCAAGCACACAGGAAAAGAGACTTCTAAGAGAAGGAGTGATGGGAACCGAGATGAAACTCACCTTTAGATACAAGTTAAACCACAGACGCTGCAACGCTCTGTGTGTGTGATTGTGTGTGTGTGATTGTGTGTGTGTTGCACCTCAGAACCTAAACTTGCATCTAAATTTTGACATTTTTAAAACACCGAACACTGGAAACATTGAGGAATCGGCTCCATCTGACTGATCTGCAGCAAACATTCACCGTCACATTACTGGTAACTCTGAATCTTGAATCTCTTCATTATGTTTATACTTTTACTGCTGATTCATTTTATCTCTATTTTCTTACTTCTCTAATCTACTAATCTGCTCAACTTTGCACTGCAATAATCTCTCCCACCACTAGGTGGTGGTACTGCACCACCAGAGGACAAATCACAGAGTCAGGCAGCCAAACTTGATCTCAACTCCACAGTCGACATGTCTGAACACTCATGAAACGTCTAGGAGACACATTCTTCAGCAGTAAAGCAGTCCGTGTTGCGCTTTTAACTTCGTTAAATAAAAGTGCGCAGAAGCAGGTTGTTTTGCACACACGGGGGCAGTCAGAGGTGCAAACACCTCTGGAGACCCGTATATCACAAAGTCAGGAAACACAGACGAGAACTGAATGTCAAAGCCAGACGGCAGACAGCAGGAGTGGAAACTGAGAACGTGTCGGACAGATGGACAGCGAGGAAGATGAATCAAGCGGGTGGAAATATTTCAGGGGGAGAGCAAATTCCAGGCAGCGGATGAAGGCAGTGCAGCCTTTTTCTTTTTTTTTTCCTCTCTCTGAGGGGGTAGTGGAAACATCGGAGGGGAAGTGGAGTGAAAGTGACAGGATCGTGACTGCTGTCCAACAAAACGCCACATACCTGCGTGACCGCGGTTCGGCGCCGGCTGAGTATGTGGCGGTGGGTCAGCCGCTCCCGCGTGCACCATATTCAGAAACAAATGTGCAGAATCCAGCAATCAGCCAGAAACAGGCCGCTGGAGCAAATAGCAGCGATCATATCAACGCAGAGGCCTGCAGGAATGTCGATCCGCATGCTGATTAGGAGAACGTCAAAACATCGCATGTATTTACAGAAGAGAAGCTTCCCATCATTTCAGTTTTTGTTTACATAACAAACAACGTGTCATGCACTATTTAAACTCTATCGAGAACATTTGAGCTCTGTAGGTGTGCCGTCCATATGACCGTGTGCATCGCCAGATACGATCTTAAAGCGACATGGCGTGTTAGTGTGCATTTCCTCAGGGGAGTTTTTAGTTGACGAAAGCAGCCTCACAGGAACAAAATCATCTAACAGCTGAAGCTTTTGGATGCGACCGTGCAGCGGCACGAGAAAGCATGTGGAGCCCCCCGGGGATCGAGTGGTTTTCCGCATTAAGTTGACATAAATGGTAATCTGATCTTCATCTGAGTCACAATAACAGACAAACACAACGAGCTTAAACTGATCATGTCTTCCTGTGTCCTCATGCGCCGGAGGGAAAAAGTAGGTAAATTCTTAGAGATAATAGCTGCTCAAACATCCTTTTTTGGCAGCGGAGACTTGAAGAATGAGTTTCCAGAAGCTCTGGAGCTCCTCTGCTTCGGCTCGGACACGTCTGACGAATGTCTGATGTGGACGGTCAGGGTTAGGGTTAGGGTTAGGGTTAACCCTAACCCTAACCCTAACCCCTAACCCTAGTGAAGAAAGCCTGAATCATGATAGTTCCTCCACCGTGCTTCACAGCTGCCAGGGTGATTTGATGTCGGTAAGCTGTGCCCTTTTTTCACCATTTCCAGTACCGAGTACAAAGTGCTCTTGGGCAAAGTTCAGCTGCACAGCAAGGCATTTTTTTAAAGACCAGCAGCTTCCTCCACAGCATTCTGCCTTGATGACATCCTGTCTGTTCACTGACATTTGCCATCGTGACTCATGAACAGAGAACAGAGGTTTTTGCTAGTAGCGGGGATGCGTTCAGGTCTTTAGATGCCTCTCATGGGTTATTCCACACCTCACTGAGGATCCTGCGTGGTATCGTTGGACGCCCATTTCCAGGAAGAGCAGCCACGAGGACTAAACTGTCTCCTCTTACGGATGGTTCCACTTTGGACACTTTGAGACCACCTTGTTTCCTTTTCCAGTCTCAAGCAGATCAACAACTATTGATCGTGTGGCCTTCAGAGATTTTCATGCTTCTCTTCAACAGCAAACTTCAAATGTCCAAGCGCCTTTGATCAAAGTCACCTCAAAAACCTATTTTATTAATTGGACTCCAGGTGTCTGATTCCAATGAGCTAACATTAAAAAAGAAAAATCATCTTTAAAATCGATGAGTTTTTCCACCTGTGGATCACCTGCTCTCACTGTTCCCAGAACAGAAGATGAGTTCATGCCTCAATGCAAGAACGACCAGCCAGTATTTATATGTGGGTCCCATATGGGTCTTAAGTGGGTTTGTCCCTGGTGGCGGCCCTGTCTGTGTTTACCCGTATGGACTCTGAGTGGGATCCACGTCACGTTGAAGACGTCATGGGGCCACCGGCATCACCTATGGAACAGGCGGGTGAATCAAGAACAAAAGCTATGGTCCACCATAGGCTTCACGGTGGAGGGACCGACCAGGACCCTGCGGTTCAGAGGAGCCCTGAGAGGATTTTCCATGAGCAGCTCATCTCCGTTAGCACAGCAGCCCTGCACGGCTGAAGGCACTCCCGCCTCTGAGCCGAGTGAGTTCTAAGCCATCAGATCTGTACGTTGGCCAATACAGAGCTGAGCCGAGCTGCTCATGGAAAATAACTTTACTACTCTTCCAGCTGGAACTGCGCAGGGACCTCCAGTAAATCATCCCGGTAGCAGCATCTCCAGGTTCAGATGTTGTTTCAGTGGCGACGTGAAATGACCACGGTGGTTTGTGTGGCTGAACTAAGCTCCTTCCCTCGTTCTCAGATCCTTCCAGACCAACCGCAGCCGGTCCCGGTGGTCTGTTTGTGCAGTCCACACAAGCACAAGAAAACATCTCCTCTTTCTGATATGACCCGTTTTTATTCACAGCTTAGAGGTTCATATCACGTTAAGCGCTAAGTTGCCCTCACTGTTCCCAGAACAGACAGCTGTCTTAGTCCGTATTTCCTCCCCGTTTTCTCTTTACCTTTAAACTAAATCAACGCCTCCTGAGTCAGTGGGAAACTGGAAGTTTACATGTCCAGCAAAAGCCTCAAATGTGGTGGTAACAACGGTTTCCGCTCGGTGCTGCCACCTGGAGGATACAGTTTTAGCGGTACGTGGGTTTCCCCTGTTGGGTATCTCGGTCAGCTGGGGCTTTGGACTAAAATACATCCTCTTCTTGTCTGATGCCTATTTAGCCCGTGATGGGACTAGGGGTGTGAAAAAAAATAGATTTGGCAATATATCGCGATTTTTCGGCCGCTCAATATAATATCGATTTTTCAGCTCCTAATATTTATTTTTTTTTCGCTTTTCAAAAACACTAATAATAAACAATAAATAGGTTGTTTTGAAGCAAATAGTTTTGACTCAATTTGTCCTCTGAATGATCAATATCATTTGATGAACATATACAGCAACTTGATTTTTCATCTCTACTTTTAATTTTGATATTAACTGGGTAGAATATCCCGATATATCGTGATATCGTGATATTGTGATAATATCGTATCGTGACTCAAATATCATGATACATATCGTATTGAGAGGTCCTTGCCAATACCAACCCCTAGATGGGACCCATATATGTAACTCACATAGGCTCATCATTTGTATCCTATCATACCATCCTTGTCTTTTTGCGTGGGGGGGTCACCTAAGTCTCAAGATCAAAAGTAAAGGCCAGGATGTGGATTTGATGTGGAGGACTGAAATGCAGGAGACCAGGAGAAAGGAGTCACCTGATGTTTTGCATAAATCTCCCACGGTAAAGTTCTACAGACTCTGGGGCACCATGTTTTCATAATCAAAAACTGAAACTGTTTAACCTACTTCTCTGACTTCATGTTACACGGCTTTGACAGGAGGCAAGAAGAGACGCGTTTGTCGCGGCAGGGAAACCGAACATTCGTGCTCCATCTGATGTCAATGCTCGTCACGAGACATTTCTGATCCTCTGTGTTTTATGTTCGACCCCAAACCGCCGAGTGTGATGCTTCAGAATAAACGAAACATGACCTTGTGTGTCGCTCGTTCACATATTTCATCTCGGACCACGGTGGCGCCTTCTCAGTGTCTCACCTGTTGCGCCACATCACAGGAGTTATTAACCAGTTATAATCAGGACACACTGATGGTCGAAGAGTTTTGTGAGATTAGCAGGGACAAAATATCTAAAACAGGACCGCAATTAAAATATATTACTGCTGTAAATAACTGAACCTGCACAGATAAATGTGAAGTACCAGGTGATAAAAACAGGAAGGAATGCTTGTTGGGTATTTATTGAGGGTGGTACAGCGATGCCCAGATATGTTCTGAGCAAACACACGGGTCATATAATGTATTCAACTGATAAAGGGGAACTCTTTGTTGGGTTCTCTTGTTTTTAACTTCCAGAATCAGCCAACTGCTGCTTCATGTTTGCTCTCCATAAACGGACCTCGAGTTCGGGGACCCGAGCCAATGAGGAGACACCGTTGACCTTCTGCCTCCCGAGTCCTCCAACCGATCGCTGACACAAAACTTAAACAAGTCTTTCGCGAGACAGCAGCTGAATACACGTAGACACGGAAACATCATGAAAGCGTAGGTCCATCCTGCCTCGTACCAGTGGTTCGGCGTGATGGGGTGTAATCTGACAGTGTCACAAGAGTGATTTATCTACTGCGCCTACAAGACGACCCTCTGGGCTAAAACAGTTACCAATGTTCCTCTATGTCGCCGTAACGCACCCCATCGCAAAGCTCAAACGTCAGATTGGTTTCTTGAACGTGGCAGTGAAGTCACGGCTTTGAAGAGCGGCGGAGCGGGAAGGTCAGTCATAGATGTCGAGCCGATGATGCCGTCGTGTCAATATGGACTGAGATCACTGAGGAATGTTTCCAGAAGCTTTTAGAATCTGTGCTGCCAAGGATGAAGGCAGTCCTGAAGCAAAAAGAGGGTCAAACCCACAACTACCAACGCGCAGTGGTCGTAGTTCTGAGATGGTTTTGCTCTGAAGCGGAGCGCTTGCAAGCGCTGCCTGCTTGGCTGAATCTGTAATAATTACGAATTTGCTCAAAGGTTTTGGGGTCATGTGACAGTTTAAAGGCATACCACTCACCACGTCTTGTTCTTTCTCAAATTAGCCTGCGCATTTGAAAAGGGTGAGGGATGTACGATGTTGATGTTTTATTTTGAAGGTCAGTATCACTCTGTCCCATTCTTACGCCTGACTCTCTGCCGCTGCCTGTGCTGTGTGTAAACTGTAAATCGATGCAGCCTCGCCGCAGTCCAGCGCCAAAATAGACTCCATGCGGGTTCTGGTGGAGTAAAGCGAGTAAAGATGCTTCTGAACCACAGCGTGGCGCCTCTGGTGCAGCTTCTCCCATCCTGATCTGTGGGACTTGGGTCCGATCGTACACCTCCCGCTAGCCGCTAGCCGCTAGCCGCTACCCGCAAATTGCGGGTTTAGAAACCTCCACTAACCGCTAATACAATCTTCCGCTTCCCTAAAGCCGCTACCCGCTATGCCGACTCCCTTACTCACATTGTAGGTGTGGCAATGGGCGTGTCTTTTGCGCTTTCCGCAAACTCGGTATCTTGCGATTGCGGAATTAGGGTAGCGGGTGTTCCTTTGGATCAATGGTGTCACAAAACTCTTTCACCCCTGACAGGCAGAACTGCTCATCCAATGATTTGTTCTGCAGTATTTTAAAACTGTCCAGTTTTCATTTCTTTCTCTTATTGTTCTTGGAGCTTTGTTGTTTTTGTCCGGCTCCCTTCAACATCTCGACCCGCAGCACCATCAGCATCCTCTCTGACAGCCACGTGTTATCAACTTTTCAAAAGCCTGCGTGCAACCTGTTCTTTAATTTTTGATTGACAATCAAAAATGGAAAAAAAAACAAATAATACACAGATAATTACGGATTGATAAAGTTTCTGAACTTAAACATGGACATTTTCATTTTAAAGTTCTCCCAGACGGAGGATTCAACAGAAACAAGGTTATTTGTAACAAACTGACAAGTTGAACTCCCCGTTAAAAGTTTCTGCTGTTACCTCAGAAATGACCTGTTTTAATGTTCTGATTGTGGCTCAGGATTTTGTTGGTAGACTTTTTTTTATTTTTTTATAAAAACAGGATGACATTAATGTCCTGGCAGCGGCAATAAGCTTTATTTTATTTTAAATTTTTTAAGATGAGATTTACACTAAATATGTGTTACTGACAAGTGCTGATGTTTAAAGTGTTTGAACAACAAATTGTTATGACACTTTAGTTCATATGGCAGCAGAACATTTAAATAAAAGTGACCTTTACACTACTTTTGAATTCATTATTAGATTTTTCGTATACAATGCGATTAATCGTGATTAAAACACAAAAACACGTTGCCCAGCCCTAGTTTAAACCTGACTGATTGACCGAGATACTTGCTCTCTCTCCCCTACAGTCGACTCCATCTCACACAGATCTCACCATCATCAGGTTAATGACAGACCTGTGCTGATTTGACAGGAGCCCAACAGCTGGGAGGCTCAGCTGTTTGCGTGCTGAGTCACTGACAATACAGATGTGCGTTTGTCTGGAGGGGGAGGGGGGCGGGGGAGGGGGGAGGGGGAGGGGGAGGGGTGGGGTTGTCTTCACCCTCACATTGCTCTTTTACAAAAATACATAAAGTGTGTCACCGTAAGCGCGTGAAAGCGGGACAAGGGTATTTGCTTTAATGCAAAAACAAGGACAGAAAGGTCACATTGAAAGCAGCTGAGCGTGTGGGGTTAGTTAGGGAGTAATCCCAGGCCGAGGTGACCTCCTGCTCTGACTACTCATTAACAGGCCGAGAGCCAAAACACGTCTGTATGTAAACAGGAGCTCAGAGGCCTGCAGCACACGCGTGTCTGCTCCCAGCTCCTAACTGCAACCGTCGCCACCGGTGACAGAAACGCCTTCCAGTTGTGTTTTCAACAGGTCACAGCAGAGAACTGAAAAAAAATGACACGTGACCGATTCAGGCAGCAGACTCAAGTTTCCTTGAGAATAAAACCTCTGAGCTGCATTTTCACAGTTACAGTTTTTTCCTTCCATAGTGGCGGAAACGTCCGGATCATGCAGGCTGGACGGGGATGTTGAGGTGCGTCACGTTTATCGGGTCTCTCAAAGGGAAACATCTGGCCTGCTGATCTGAAAACACAGGGAATGTGCAGCTCCCTGACCGACCACCAGGGGCTGGCTCCAAACGTGTTGGAGCGCTCATAGCTCATCGAAGTTAAGCTTTTGGCTTTTATTGACCTTATCACGTCTCTGGAAAGATGATCCAGAAGTAAAATCACACAAGTTCACGTTCGTATCAAATAAAAACCAGACCTCTAAGTAAAGACACGCACACCTTTTTCATTAACCGTGGGAACAAACAAACACAATTTTGTCTGCAGGAGTTGCATGTTTCCATCAGATTAACTTCATTCTGAATGTAGATGACCACGAACATGGAGTCATGGACTGCAGAGCTGCAGGCGCCACGCTTCACCTCAGACGACACAAACACGGCGTTTTCTGCAGGCTGCAGAGCTTCAACTCTGACCTGCACTTGACCTGAATATTCCTCTGGCGCTGACCCGGTGGCGTGTTTGCAGACTCCCACGATAACCCGCCGCTATAAAGACTGCAGCCCGCTGACTGCAGAGGTTTGCAGCGCGGACGCACAGAAATGACTTATTTGGTGTGTCTGAATCTGGCCTCGTCTAAATGCACCCTTGAGCGTGTTTGCATGTCTGTGCCTGACTCAGTGAAGACTGCAAAATAGATTACATATTACTGATAACCCGAAAGTTAGATCATAGTCTTACCACAGCAGAAAAGCACACAAAGTATGGCAGCGTCGCTCGATTGGACCTCCAGGTTTTACGGTAACGATTTCACGATCATGTGTTTAACAGAAAGCAAATTTCTGGCTGTAGGTTTTTTCCACCAAAGTTTCAACACGATTCAGGGATGTCAGGAAGTGTTACTCACCAATCCTGACTGCTCGCCAGTGGGTGTGTCACCTTCTCACGGTCCACACGGCTCTGAGTTGAAACATGTTTTTCCAGCCACCTGAGGTGTGATCTGAGGGGTCATCTTCCCCCTCTAAACACACGGATTAGAGCTTTGGTGAACTCCCCTGGAAATCCCGTCTAAAAACAAAGGTGCTGAGTGTTCAAAATGCTGCAGGGGCGGAGGGTGGGGGTGGGGGTGGGGGGGGGGGGACTCATACTCTGAGGTGCCACAGAGGCATCATGACTGCAGAGAACAAGGCAGACAGTGGAGGATGCACTGATGAAAGTCCATGACGATGCGTTTGAAGATTCTTATGTTGTTTACACAGACCACCGTGCCTGGTCGAAGCTAGGGTTAGCTTAGCAGTCATATCATGTACCCACCGAAATAACATCTGGGCAGGTCCGCTGTGAAGCTGCTCCGTGAGCAGTCCCTCGCCAGCCGGGACACCAGCCGCCACGAGGCTTAGCGCAAGGAGGCCAGTCGTGGAGCTCCACCGTGGAGCACGAAGGCCCCACGGTGGAGCAGGAGGGCCCCACGGCGGAGCTCCACGACTGGGCTCGTCTCCTCCCTCGGCTGCCGGCAGGCTTCAAGGAGGACCTGAGTTCAGAGAAAGAGGAAACAAGTAGAAAACATTGAAAACAGTTGCCAGTCTTGCCAGGAGTGTCAGTTTAAATCAAGATCGAGACCGTGCAAGGTGAACAAACAAGAGCTACATCTCAGAGCTCGCATGACCTGACTGAACATTTTAAATGTTAAAGTTTACGACAGGCCAATTAGAAGAAGATCTGAACAAGCCACATGGGAACAATCTCGCGATGGACAGATGAGACCACAGTTGAGTTCACTGACATTAATACACAGCGCCACATTTGGCGAAAAAGCAGAAACGCCTCATACCCAGTGTCAAGCATGGCGGCGGAGGGACCATGATCCGGGGTTGTTGGGCACCTTGAAGTCGCTGAGTCTACCACGAACTCCTCCCCTGTTACCTGAACTGCATGCTAGAAGCAAATGTGGGGCCATCTATCTGGCTAGTATCGGGACTGAGTATTTACTGGTAAAGGTGTAGGCCTCTGCTGTTGGACTGGCTTAATACCAAGAACCCCTTTTTATTACATTTTTAAACGTACAAAAAACAGGCTTAAAGGAGGGGGAGCCAACATTTGCGCGACTGTATTTTGATCATATATAATTTGTCATTTCGTCCAAATAAAAGTATGGAAAGTCTGTGGATTGATTCCAGTTTTCTCAGGCTGGCGCTGTGAGATTATGTTGTAAAACATTTAAGCGGACTGCTCGTGCACTTATGCGATAAATGAATTTCAGCGCCGCGCCGTAAACTTTAAAACCGGGCAGACGGGTTGTTTCGCCGCACGTGCAGGACGGTTTATGGTGGAGGGGGGCGTCGCGGCGGCAGCCGGCCCCACGTGTCCGTTCCCGCCACCGAGCAAAGGCCAGAGACCAGTTACCATGTCTGCAGAGTGAATTACAGTAACTGTTCTCAGGCCTGTGAACTTGTGACTGTTGTCATATGAGCCTGTAATAAAAGACTTGATGCCTTTACAACTAACGGTTACGGCTGCTGCTGAATTAAAGCTTTGTCAGCTTTTCAGCCTCTATAAAAAGCAGATGGCTGTCAATGGAAAATGTTTTGGTTTGTTTGGTTTGCTTTTTTTTAGAATTATAAAGTCAGTTTTGTAAATCTAAGAAGAGCTGGATTGTACTCGGTCTGTAAATCCAGTTAACCCGTCAGATAAGGCTGTGCTCGTTTATTTGTAATTACAAACCGATAATGTCATATAAGCGCGATGGAATGTAGTGATAAACCGATGATGAAACTAAACTTTGAACTCCGATACCTAATAAATTCATTATCTTTAATTCCCTGGAATCACTAATCTTTATTTCTGGAACAGCTGATCTGACAAAGTGAACCATAAAGTTAGACGCTGCTCTGCCAGCCAGGGACACGCCCCTGTCAGCCAGGGACACGCCTCTGCCAGCCAGGGACACGCCTCTGCCAGCCAGGGACACGCCTCTGTCAGCCAGGGACACGCCTCTGCCAGCCAGGGACACGCCTCTGCCAGCCAGGGACACGCCTCTGCCAGCCAGAGACACGCCCCTATCAGCCAGGGACACGCCCCTGCCAGCCAGGGACACGCCTCTGCCAGCCAGGGACACGCCTCTGCCAGCCAGGGACACACCCCTGCCAGCCAGGGACACGCCTCTGCTCAGACAAGCCCGTGCAGGAGAGGCGAGCAGCAGCCGTCTGTGGCAACCAGCACTGGTTAAAAACTGTAAAAACTTAAAGAGTTTTTAACGTAAAGGGACGTGTTGCACAAAGCTTTTAGACAGACAGATAGATAGATAGATAGATAGATAGATAGATAGATAGATAGATAGATAGATAGATAGATAGATAGATAGACCTGGTACTTACTGTTACTAACTGGTACTTACCGGTACTTACTGTTACTTACTCGTACTAACTGGTACTAACTGGTACCTACTGGTACTAACTCGTACTTACTGGTACTTACTGATACCTACAGGTACTAACTGGTACCTACTGGTACTTACTGTTACTAACGCGTACTATGTGGTACTAACTGGTACAAACTGGTACCTACTGGTACTTACTGTTACTAACTGGTACTAACTGGTACTAACTGGTACTAACTGGTACTGACTGGTACCTACTGGCACTTACTGGTACTTACTGTTACTAATGTGTACTAACTGGTACCTACCGGTACTTTCTGGTACTTACTGTTACTAACTCGTACTAACTGGTACCTACTGGTACCTACTGGTACTTACTGGTACTAACTGGTACCTACTGATCTTCACTGGTACCTACTGGTACTACCTGGTACCTACTGGTACTTACTGTTACTAACTGGTACCTACTGGTACTAACTGGTACCTACTGGTACTTACTGTTACTAACTCATACTAACTGGTACTAACTGGTACCTACTGGTACTTACTGGTACCTTCTGGTACTTACTGGTACTTACTGGTACCTATTGGTACTAACTGGTACTTACAGGTACCTACTAGTACTTACTGGTACTAACTGGTACCTACTGGTACTAACTGATACTTACTGGTACTAACTGGTACCTACTGATCTTAACTGGTACCTACTGGTACTACCCGGTACATACTGGTACTTACTGTTACTAACTGGTACCTACTGGTACTAACTGGTACTACTGGTACCTTACTGGTACTTACTGTTACTAACTCATACTAACTGGTACTAACTGGTACCTACTGGTACTTACTGGTACCTTCTGGTACTTACTGGTACTTACTGGTACCTATTGGTACTAACTGGTACTTACAGGTACCTACTAGTAGTTACTGGTACTAACTGGTACCTACTGGTACTAACTGATACTTACTGGTACCTACTAGTACGTACTGGTACTAACTGGTACTAACTGGTACTAACTGATACTTACTGGTACTTACTAGTAGTTACTGGTACTAACTGATACTTACTGGTACTAAGAGATACTTACTGGTACTAACTGGTACTCTTCAGATTTTTCTCCTGTTATTGAACCAGTGTACAGGGCAGTTCATGGTCCACTCAGCATTTGTGACCGTGGTGCAAAACAACCCCACATCATCAGCCTTCCGCCGCCGTGCTTGACTGTGGGTGTGACGTGATCCTGCCGGAAAGCTCCGCTCTGGTCTTATATGTCTTATGTCTCGTGGTTATTCAGATGGAGTTTTGTGAACCTCAGTCATGCTTCCATCAGAGGCTTTCAACCCCTCCATGAGAACATGCTTCCGTTTAGTCCTTTTTTTTAATTAATTTTATTAATTGGCGACTCAAAGCGCTTTAGGGCGGCATTAAGATAAAAAGAAGAGGACAAACGTATTTCTCTGAGCGCTGCATGCTCTGATCTCGGGGGGAACATCCACTCCTGTGAAGATTCGCAACGGTCTTGAATGTTTTCAAGTCCAGAATGTTGAACTCTAAATCATCTGGAAATGGATTTATGACCCTTTCCTGATTCATGTGACCCAACCTCCAGGGAAAAACAACAACCCTCAACGGACCTCTGACACATGAACAGCTTCCTTTCAATTTCAAGCCAGAAATATTTGGATCATCTCTCAACACAGAGTAAACAAAGACACAAACTCAAGCCAGAGGCTCTGAGCTCTTGTGACCCACCGCCATATTTCAGTCGGCTTCATAAGCTGCTCAGTGCAGGACAACGCCCTAAATATAATTAAATCAGTTTAACCCCAGGGATGGGAGACAACCGGAGGCTTCCAGGAGCAAAAGACTCCAACAGATGATGAGAGAGGAGCAGGTAGCAGGCGGGTAGAGTTGCATCCAGACCTGCTGTTTTATCAGAAAAAGAAGTAACCAGGAGACGGAGGAAAATAAGGAGGGATGTGGATGAAATTAGAGAATGATAAGACAACATGACTGGAGCAGCGGTCCAGGATGGTACAGTCTGTCTGAAACATGATTAGGAGGCTAAAACCCCAAATCAGACACAGCTGGGTTTAAATTTACTTTCACTTGAATTGTGTTTGTTTGCTTGTTTATCTTGACAACTTCATTCAATATTAAAGTTTTTGGATTTTAGCAAAGTTTGACAGGGGGACTTCCACTCTGTCAACAGATGTGAGAGACGAGCACTGAAGGGTTTAAAGCCAATATACGAACTTCTCTGCCTTCAATTCAGTTCAGTTCAATTTTATTTGTATAGCATCTGTTACAATGTCAATTGTCTCTAGGAGCTTTCCAGAGACCGAGATCATGACCCCCGAGCAAATATCATTAACTAAAATTAAAATAGTAAATCCAAATCAAGGACAATGGCAGTTAAAAAAACTCCTAACCTTTAAGCTAAATAATGGCAAGAAAAAACTCCACTTTAAGAAGAAGAAATCTTGAGCAGGACCTGGATCATATGGAGGGACCTTCCTGATGAAGACCAGCCAGGTAAAGAAAGAAAAAGAGTAGAGACAGGACAGAGAGAGGATGGAGGACAGAGAGAGGAGAGCACACAAATGACTGTATGTAATGACTATATAAACAGATGCAGGTAGCAGCACTGAGGTGAGATGGTCAGAGGACTAGATCACCCTGAACACACCTACACACACAGGTGGAGGTAAACGATTCTAGAGCATTTATGGTGGGAATGAACATCGAACATCTGAGATCTAAAAATAAAGAAAGCTGATCTATGAGTCACTATGTTTTTTATTTTCCACCTTTTCCTCATCTGAGGTTGCACGAGATAATTACGGCTCTTGGTTATTGAGAACTTCAAACAGGAAGTTTTAAACTGTCGCAGAGACAGTTTCCTTTTAAACATCTGTCAGGTGGACTGAGCAGATGTCTTCTTGTGTAACTGTAACAGTTTACGCTGCTGGCAGCTCCAGAGAAGACACGCCCACAAACACACCTCAACCACAAACTTCAATCAGAAACCAAATTAGAAACGAGTCTGTTTGCCCTGATGACTAAACTGGCACCCCCCCCTCCCCTGCAAAAATCTAAATCCGTGAACTGGAGCCGGAGCCCCCCAAACCTAAATAATGTGTTTAAAATATGTTTTAAAACCGCAAAAAAGTAGCGAGACACTGCAGCGAAACAAGACAAAGGCTCAACTGTGGTCTTTCTGTTACCTTCACAGCCTCTGGTCTCTGAACCGTAGTAAAGAAACCACTGGTATTGTGCTATTTTTGGCCCGTAATTAGCGGCTAACACGCTAACAACGACAAAACAAAAAGTCTGGTTTTCTCTGCATGGAACGGACACTTTATTCTGGCACTGCAGGAACTTGTAACATCACACCCTAACCCCCTAACCCCCTAACCCTAACCTTAACCCCCTAACCCTAACCCTAACCCCCTAACCCCCTAACCCTAACCCTAACCCTTCGGCTCCTGTCGGTTAACAGAGAATATAAATCTATACACGCTGGGCAGCTGTTGATGCTCACTACACTTTTTATCTAACCCCATTTTCATTCCGCCGTCCCACGATGCACACACTACATTACCCATAAGGCCACACCATTACTCATAAGGCCACCTTCTTAAAGGAGCCAGGCTGGCTCACAGAATTTCTTTCCGCTGTGAGAGAACGCGCACAACATCCTGTGACGTTTCCACGATTCTTTCTTGATTTTTAATTATATTATATATTTCAGAAAAATTTGCGAATAACTAAAACCAACTTAAAGTGAGAATTGGTGAGGGATCACTGTATTCTCATTAAGTGCACTATAACTCAACGTGAAAGCTGCAGAGTGGTTATTACTGGGGGGGTGCGGTCTCTCTGGGTAAAAGTATTACGTGACATCATGTTCATGATGCTCCAGAAGAACAACAACACGGAGCCACAAGGAAAATTAAAAATCAACAAGTGGCCCTCAACAACATCATAAATAACTCTAAATGAGAGGGAACTGCGTCAGCCAATAACAGCGGCGTGGATCTTCCTCCCGTCGTCACAAACCATGCCTCCTGTGGTCGTCCAGTTGTGTTAAGAAACAGAGCTGACAGCGGCCCCGGTTTACCCAGAACCATCTGATGGTGAAAGACCAGACAGATGTTTCAGAGACGAGAGCAGCTGCCTCTAAGACAAACATAAGAAACCAGTCACACTTTCAGTTTTAACATGAAAACACAGCTCAGGTTGTCGTTTACCTGGAGATGCCTGCTTGTGAACCACCTCTGAGTCTTTACGTCTCATCCCTGAACCACCACAGCAGCGTTTTGAGGTTTTTTTTATGTTTTATTGTGACTCTGCTTCTCAAGACCATTCAGCAGCTGTTTTTTTTATTTTTGTTTTGTTTTATTCACTCTCTTCTTCTCAGAGAGCCACGTTCAGAGCACGTCTGCTGACGTCACATCATCTCTTCAGCTGCATCTGATGTTTCCAGAGGACCTCTGAGTCGTCCGTGTTGTGACCTCTCATCGAGCCGGTGAAAGTGAGCATCTGATGGGACTGACAGATCTGAGCGCACATAGGATGAGCCGTTCATGGTTTCCTGTTGTACTGCGACGGCGCTGTTTATGGAGCCCCATTTGGGTCATAATTCAATGAATAAATGACTTTATTATTATGAAATACAGGCGTTTATTATTATTAAATATTTCCCATTATTATGATAATGGTTTTGTTTTTCTTAAGAATGAGCTTTTAAATAATAATAGCTTTGTTTCTCATAAGAATGATTTGTGTGTCAATCACAGAAAAGAGAGCGGAGCCATTTATGTGATTGGCTGCTCTTTCATTCAGGCATAAGCAACAGAACGGTGAATATGGTCAAGGTTTCCCGTAGCTCAGTCCAAGCTGCCATAGCTAAATCGGACCAGGAGCGCACCTTGATGACGCCACGGCCCCCTGCTAACGGGACCTCACGACCAAAACTAGTCGATGTCAGAGTATAGAATGGAGAAGGATCAGCCAATGAGCATGCAGGTCAACTACTGGTCCCGCCCAGTGGCAAAATGTCATTATTATGTGAAACAAAATTATGTATATCTTATTAAAAACGAAGCCATCATGTAAAACTCATTCTTAGATTAAAAAAAAAAAAAGCCATTCTGAAATAAACTATGATGCATTAAACTAAGATTAAATAATAATAAAATATATATTTCATAATAATTACATTTTTTCATAATAATGGGAAATATTTCATAATATACACAAATATTTCATAATAATAAATGCCTGTATTTCATAATAATAGACTCATTTATTCATTGAATTATGACCCAAAAGGGGCTCCATGGCTGATAGCCGACGAGCTGAAATGAAATAAACTGCTGCAATTAGTAGCAGTGAGTCAGGTGATTCTCTGTAAACTGCACTTTTAAAAGTCTAAATATGGAAATGAGTGTGTAGTTAAAACAGACAGGAAACAAGCTCCCAACAACAGAGCTGTCACTCAAACCAGACAACGATGAAACTCGTTCAAGAAGGTGATTCATTACAAAGGGATGTGTCCAGCCAGATGTTTCTAAGATTTAGAGCTAGAGCAAACACTGGGAGTTATGTCTAGTCTGCCTGCGGGGGGGTGGTCTTAGAGATCCCTCAGGCCTGGAGAACTGAGGGGTTCTGGGTAATTTGTAGGTCTACCCTGGTCTCTGTGACGGCGCCCCCTGTGGTCGCAGGCTGTGGTGCCTCTCAGTGTGGATGTCCTCCCAGAGGATGGTTCTTCCTCACCTGGATCCTCAGAGTCCTGATACGTTACTGAACTATTTACTTTGTGCTGTGAGTGTGTGTGTAGGTGTGTGTGTGTGTGTGCTTTAAAGCCTGATTATTACTTGAACATCAGGTCGTCTGCGTCACCTACGCAGATGATGCAGAGATGCCCCCCCCCACCCTACGCCGACACTCCGGTGCACCTACCCACAATTGTAGGTCAACGCAGACAGTGTAGCAGAGAGGAGAGAAAGGAGACCTCTGATGTCGCAGAATGTCGCAGAGATGCCGCCGTCACTTTTGATTTATACTCACGCAGTCTCCGCTATGTTATTCAATGCCACAACGCAAGATGGACAATTACGAACTAGCTGAACTTACTAAACTTATCTCTTGCATTTTTCCACTTCCTCACCGTCTCGGCCATATCTAGACCCACATTCATCGCTATCTCCCTCCATGAATGTAGAAAGGAGGCCTCTGATTGGTGAATTCTACATCCACATAGAAAAGAGTGCATTGAAGAAATGAGGAAGTACCCACATTCATCGTTATCTCCCTCCATGAATTACCAGAATATGTGCTGTCTTTGTAGTGTGGAGAACCAGAATCGTACAGATGTGGGTACTTCCTCATTTCTTCAATGCACTCTTTTCTATGTGGATGTAGAATTGACCAATCAGAGGCCTCCTTTCTACATTCATGGAGGGAGATAGCGATGAATGTGGGTCTAGATATGGCCGAGACGGTGAGGAAGTGGAAAATGCAAGAGATAAGTTTAGTAAGTTCAGCTAGTTCGTAATTGTCCATCTTGCGTTGTGGCATTGGAAAAACATAGCAGAGACCGCGGGAGTATAAATCAAAAGTGACGGCGGCATCTCTGCAACAAGCTGACTGCGACACATTGCTGCGAGAGTATACACGGCCCTTTAGTGTATTTATATGTTTATATGTGTGGGGGGAGAGAAGGGTGGGTTTTATTATCTGGTCTGATCCTGTTTTGTTTTATTCTGTGAAGCACTATGTGTTGCATTTTTAATGTATGAAAAGTGCTTTATAAATAAAGTTTGACTGATTGAAGTTAACCGAGTAGGTTGTTTTTTTTTGTTGTTTTTTTTTGGTTCCTTTTTATGCAGAGAACAGACACAAAACAACAACCGAAAGCACAAGGAAACCATGTCCACTGCTCCTGAAATATGATCATTAAGCTGCGATAAAATGATTTTTCCAAATGTAGCTGGCAGAACTCCAGAAGTCCAACTGGACCAAGCTTCACTTTACGTTCTCATCACGGTAGAGAAACCAGATATGCTGCAGGACATCCTGAAAGGCAAGACCAGACCAGACCAGACCAGACTAGACTAGACTAGACTAGACCAGACCAGACCAGACCAGACTAGACTAGACTAGACTAGACTAGACTAGACTAGACTAGACCAGACCAGACCAGACCAGACCACACTAGACTAGACTAGACTAGACTAGACTAGACTAGACCAGACCAGACCAGACCTAGACTAGACTAGACTAGACTAGACTAGACTAGACTAGACTAGACTAGACCTAGACCAGACCAGACCAGACCAGACCAGACCTAGACTAGACTAGACTAGACTAGACTAGACTAGACTAGACTAGACCAGACCAGACCAGACCAGACTAGACTAGACTAGACTAGACTAGACCAGACCAGACCAGACCAGACAGACCAGACTAGACTAGACTAGACTAGACTAGACTAGACTAGACTAGACCAGACCAGACCAGACCAGACCAGACTAGACTAGACTAGACTAGACTAGACTAGACCAGACCAGACCAGACCAGACTAGACTAGACTAGACTAGACTAGACTAGACTAGACCAGACCAGACCAGACAGACCAGACAGACCAGACTAGACCAGACTAGACCAGACCAGACCAGACCAGACTAGACTAGACTAGACTAGACTAGACTAGACCAGACCAGACCCAGACCAGACCAGACTAGACCAGACTAGACTAGACTAGACTAGACTAGACTAGACCAGACCAGACCAGACCACACTAGACTAGACTAGACTAGACCAGACCAGACCAGACCAGGAACAAAAAGTGACAAAAAAAAAGCAGGTAAAGTGACAAACACCTGACGACAGGCAAAGAAACCCAGCAAATGCACACTGAAGGAAGTAAACACCAATGAACATCAGGGCCTGGCAGTCAACAAAGACCAGGAGGAAACAAGGCAGAGAGCAAAGTTAATGAGGAAGAACTGGAGGGAAAAACTCAAGGAAACGAGTGCTGCAGAAAACAGCAGGAGGTCAAACCAGAAAAACAACAAACCAGACTAATGCTGCCGTCACACAACTTTGTCCAACTCTGGAATAATTCTGATGTGATTAAGGTCTAATTGAACCGTTGACGTTCATCAGACTTTCATGTCTGAGGAAAGACAGACTTGAAGATGCAAGTCCTTAACTTGGACCCTTAACGCAAAACCATAGACCAGGTGAAGTCTAAAAAAAGAAACACCCTGACATTTTAAGACTATAATCCAGAGGTTTAAGACGCAGACTAAAGATTTCAGAAAGATTCATGCAGGAATCACTATTTACACAACTATGAGGAGGTTCCTCTGCTTCTATTGGCTGTTGGCACTAATCAGTAGGGTTGGGAATCAATAACCGGTTCCTGTAGAGAACCGGTTCCATGTGTTTCGATTCCATGGAATTGTTTGGCAGTTTATCCAGCGATTCTCTTATCGATTCCAACTAGCACGAATTTCACGTAATTTACGCAAGTTACGCACAGTCAATTCCAGAAAGCACTTACGTGATTAAGTTACGTCGGTTTAGCACGCGCATTGCAGTTGTAAACAACAATGGCGCCCACCAGGTTCAAACGCTCCAAAGTTTGGCTTCACTTCACAAAGAAAGATGGCAACAAGGCAACTTGCAGTCATTGTAAAGTGGAGATAACAGCGTCGGGAGGGAACACGACTAACATGCAGAAACATTTGCGCACACAACATGCGATAATGTTAAATGAGTGTCGTGTTTTTGCGCTTCGGACTGATGGATCTCAACCCAGCAGCAGTAGCTAAGCTAAGATCACCTCTGGTAACTCTGGTAAGTAGCTATCCCACTGCCTATGTGCTTCTTTGTAAAACACGCTATAACATTAACGCTATGCTATTAAACGAAATCCTTCTGCATTACATTTAGAAGATGACCGTGACGAGAGAGAGAGTCTGGCAGCGCTCGCTCCTGCTCACTACCTACATCCAGAAAGATCACGTATCCTTCCTGAAAAAGCAGACATGCTATTTTTCTGCAAAAGAATTGTTAATTCTTCATAGTATTTGCAGATTTGTACTATGCACTGTTCCATTGTATTTGATAGTATTTATCTTTCTTTATTATTATTTTTGAGTGCTTAGTGAGCTCATATATCCTTTTAAAAAGGCGGGTTTTTTCATTTCTATTAGGAAAAATCTGTTAGTAAAATGTTACACATTCTTGTGTATTTGCACAGTTACATATTACAACAGTTAACACGTTATCCAGGCTTTGGGCCTCTTTTGACCTCACTGTTGAGTTTGTAAGGTTGTGACTTCTCAGTAAATAAAAATTGATGCTAATAAAACTGTTTGTTTTCCTTTTTCCACAAATAAGAATTGATAAGAGAATCGATAAAGAATCGAATCGTTAAATAATATTGATAATGAAATCGGAATCGAAAAAATCTTATCAATTCCCTTCCCCACTTATCAGGTGGTGAAGCTGCACAGCTTGTATGACAGAAGACTAAAGTCTTGAGCACATTTGACTGTCGTTGGAGTCGGAGCGTTCGCCGTGCTGATCCTGAAACTGGATCTGCAGACTCACCCAGATCCACTGATGCATGACTCAGAGACGACGAACGAAAAATGGCCGAGTCAGAGTTACTGTTTCCTGTAAATGTGCTTCTGTGAGCTCCTCCTGCCCGGTCACACGCTGAACCAGCTGCCAACGTTCAGTCTTCTGACCGTTTTCTGCTCAACGCTCTATCACGAGAGCAATTATTCACAAAGGGAAAACATTCAAGACAGATCTCAGTCATCCCAGGACGGGATGGACGTCTCAGCAGAGGAGAAATAAACCCCCCAGAGCTGCACCAGAACCTGCAGGCCTCACTGACAGCACAGTTAGAAGAAGTCTGAGCAACAATGTCTTGGTTGGAAGGGTTTCCAACTGATGGATGTAACATTAAAACACCCACAAACCAACTGGTTTTACAGTTTTTCTTTGTGGAAACCTTCAATCAGAGCGGCAGCTTCACCTCCAGGCCGTCAGTAACAAACCTGAACGAAGGCAGCTCCTGCAGAGGAGGCTCTGATTTCCTGTTAGCCAATAAAAAAAAGAAAATCATCCCTCAACATGCTCCATTTTTGTTTTTCTCTCGGCTCGTTGACCTTCACCACTGGGAACACATGAAGACGGACACTCAAGGAAACACAATCCAGGCTCGAGCGAATTAACGGGCTGATTGTGCGGGTTTCCTCTCCGGCAAGACGCACGGAAAACGCCGCAGCTCGGACGTAAAACAATGGAACGAGGAAGCCGTTCTTCAGCCTTTCCATACGCAGAAATCACTGTCCACACCTACACGTGCTGAAAATATCCCTTTTAAAAATGGTTGGCACACAGTATTACACAACAAACAGGAAGGGAATGCTATAAATAGGGATTTCCGGGACTGAGAGAAAACATTTTAGAACTTTAAATGTTTTGTTTCACGACTAATATCAAAGGTTTTGAAGTCAGTTTTGAAGTTACAGATATCTTTAATGAATATTCCTTCTAGTCATCAGAATTACGACTAGTCAAAATTAAATTTTTACCTCCGCCAAGGAGGTTATGTTTTTGCCTGTGTTATCTGTCTGTTTGTGTTCAAGATAACTCAAAAAGTTATGGATGGGTTTGATGAAATTTTCAGGAGTTGTCAGAAATGTGAAAAGGAAGAACTGATTTCATTTTGGGTGTGATCCAGAAGAAATCCTGGATTCTGGATCACTTTCAAATTTTTGATAACATCGCAGTCAATGGAGCTGAAAATTTTTGTTTCTCAATATCTCTGTTAATTATTGCCCAAAACTCATGAAATTTGACTCAGGGATTGACAATGGGAACCTCTATCAAATTTCCAAAGCAGATCGGGATCTGATACAGAACGCGGATTTTATCGCAATCTGTAAAACGCTATATGGGGGAATTGTTGCACTTGGCGGAGGTCTGCGCTCTCCTAGTGCTTTTCTAGTTGATATCTATAATAGGGATGCACATGGTTAACCGTTTAACCGTTAACCGATAACAGTAACTCTAACCGATTAATACTAATGGTTAATTTTGTTTTTAAGCTACGTAATTCAATCAATTTATGGGGGCGTGTCAACAGGTGCGACAGGCTTCTGATTGGTCAATTCTACATCCGTGTAGAAAAGAGCACGTCATTGAAAAAATGAGGAAGTACCCACATCTGTACGATTCTTGTTTTCCACATTACAAAGACAGCACATATTCTAGTAATTCATGGAAGGAGATTGCGATGAATGTGGGTCTGGATACGGCCGAGACGGTGAGGAAGTGAAAAACGCAAGAGATAAGTTTAGTAAGTTTAGCTAGTTTGTGATTGTCGTCTTGCGTTGTGGCGTTGAATAACATGGTGGAGACCGCACTTGTATAAATCAAAAGTGACGGCGGCATCTCTGCTACAAGCTGACGGCGACACATTGCCGCCAGAGTATACATGGGGAAGTGTCCGCATGCGTCCACGACAACGCGCGGAACATTGCGGCAGCCAGCCCTCCTGGACTTATCAGTTAACGGTTATTAATCGTTAAAGGCCGTCGGTTAACGGTCCTAAAAAAATCCAAAATGTGCATCCCTACTCTGTAATGCTAACTCCGGATAATCAAACTTAACTATTTTATGTTAAAACGGCCTGCCATATTTCTCTGCTTGCTCGCCAGCGTGGGTCAGCGGAGTCACTTTTAAACGGCCGAACATCTCAGAGGCATTTTTGATGGAGCCACCACACCTTTTACCTGGAATTTTCTCGATCGCTCGCTGTTCCTTTTTTTCAGAGAATCTTCTCCATGAGTCAGCGTTACGTAAGACAAACTCATCAGCTCAGACGGAGGCTCGAAGGGTCTCTGGTTCTGATGTGAAGCCGCATGGCTTTGAAGAGAGGCTACTCTGATATCAGATGTGGCTTTTCCCGTTTAATCTGTTTGGACTGCCGGAAGCCCCCCACCTCTCGTCCCGGAGGACTTTGCACCAGAGACCACCACCGTGACGGGGACCAGCGCTGTCGCACGCTGTGTGGTATCTCTGAATATCTGCTGATGTTTGACCTGCAGCATTTAGAAAAGAGTCATCATATTAATTAGAGGGAAAACCTGTGCGTCTAACTCCTAAGAACTGATTAATGTCCAATGCAAAGCTCTGCAGCGTCCTTTTAAAAAGCACGCTGAAGCGATTTCACGTCAGTCACACTGAAAGCCTGCAGTGGTGTCTCCATGACCCAACGCTGGTGGCGAGAGTTGTCAGGTTTCACTTCAAGCAGGAACAACTCGAGATCAGACAAGCTTAACATGCCGTCTCACTGTTCATCTCTGATCTTTATCGCTGGGAGAACTGAAACAGCACACGGCTGACTCAGCGTGCTTTTGCACGGCTTTATAAGCGCTTTTTAATCAGTTAACATGCTTCTCCGCATCCTGGCACAGAGCAGTTGCACAAGTCAGGAAACCTCTGTTGGCTGATAATCAGACGAAAAGGCTAGTTTAGGTCGGCATTTACTGAGAAAGTCTGCTCATCTGACTTAAGCAAAAACATTTGATATAATTTAATTCTGGGACGCTGTGTAACATGTAGATAAAGTCAGACTGCAGTGATCTTCAAAGCTCATAAACCCATATTTTTATTAACGACTGGACACAGACAACACATCAAATGCCAAAAGTAAGACGTTTTACTGCTTCACAAAAACATTAGGTTATTTTGAAGTGGGACTTGTATGATGAATGAGAAAGGAACACCTGTAGAAGCTTCTACAGTCAACTAGGTCAACTGACAACTCTGCCAGGGAAATAGTGAAGCGTTTCCAGGCCAGCCAAGAGATATCATCTATCCAGGTCTGCCCCGGGCAGAACGTTTAAAATAAAAAACAACATTTTAAACATTTAATGCTTCTTGACTCAGACAGACCTCTCCAGCTCTAATTAACTGATGGCAGCTGAAGCTGTTGCACTGCAAAAAAACAAGGTAAAACAAGATAAATAACCACTACAACTAAGCAAAAAGGTTCTCAAAACAAGTGACAAAAATCTGTCCATGCAGCAAGATAATTTCATTTGGTAAGATTTCTTAAATTAAGATTGTAGGAACACTTGTTTCCTAGATTTAAGAAAGGTATAGTTTTTTTATTGAATCTAAAAACAAGATTTATTTTGATGAGGAGAGGAAATGAGGAGGAGGAAAAACGTAATACACCTTATTTTAAGTGTTAATTGTCTCGTTTTAGGATTCCCTGCCTGTTTAAGACCAAAAAGTAAAAGTTTTACTTGATATAAGATACTGATTAAATTGAAGACTTAAAATAAGAAATTAATTATTAAAACAAGAAAAACTATCTAACGTTTCTAAATGTAAGGTTTTTTTCTTGGTAAGAACCAAGTAATTTGCAGCATGCATCTGCAGCTACCCTGGTCAGGGTTAGCCTAACCCTAACCCTAACCCCCTAACCCCCTAACCCTAACCCTAATCCTTAACCCCCTAACCCTGCAGCTACCTAACCCTAACCCTAACCCCCTAACCCAAACCCCCTAACCCTAACCCTAATCCCTAACCCCCTAACCCTGCAGCTACCTAACCCTAACCCTAACCCCCTAACCCTAACCCCCTAACCCTAACCCTAATCCCTAACCCCCTAACCCTGCAGCTACCTAACCTTAACCCTAACCCCTAACCCTAACCCCCTAACCCTAACCCCCTAACCCTGCAGCTACCTAACCTTAACCCTAACCTAACCCTAACCCTAACCCTAACCCTGCAGCTACCTAACCTTAACCCTAACCCCTAACCCTAACCCCCTAACCCCAACCCTAACCCTGCAGCTACCTAACCCTAACCTACCCTAACTACCTGCCCTAACCCCTCCCTAACCCTACCCCCTACCCTAACCCTAACCCTAACCCTAACCCTAACCCTAACCCTAACCCCTAACCCTAACCCCCTGACCCTAACCCTAACCCTGCAGCTACCTAACTCTAACCCCGGTTCAGGATCAGGGACAGTAACCCACAGGAGGCCTTAGGCTTCACACTTAAATGCAGAACTGACTCTCCCCCGCAGGCGGAGAGGGAAGGGGTGGGGTGGGGGGGGGGGGGGGACGGTTTCACAACCATTTAGATTCATGTGACAACAAAAAAAAAACACAACTCACATGCTGATCAAGTAAAGGAATGTAAAGAGCCAGAGGAGTGAAGGGTGGGTCGGTGAAGGTCACAGCGGCCTCCTGAAACATCAGAGGCTCCTGTGAAGAGCTGAAAGCACCAGACTCGGCAGGAACAACCGTTTGGAGTTTGGAGACACCAGAAATAGAGGTCAGATCAGCGATGCGGCTGAGAGAGGAACCAGCAACCCTGCGGCCTCATCACCTGATAAATGTTAGCATTTAGCAAAGAAGCAAAATGGTGCGAAACTGCACAAAAGCCACAAAACGTGTTTAAATTACTTGAAAAAGCACAGAGCTGCGATTTAAAAGTCATGTCTCATGTCAGTCGCATTTGGGGGAAATAACGCAGAAACTCGTTCCTGCAGCGGCTCTGCAGCCACGCCTTCGTCACGACAACAGAGAACCGGTCAAGTGAAGCTTTTAGGAGAAACTTTAACCTGAAATAAATAAAGGCACGATTATTTCAACTGAGGGATGGATGAAATGGGGAGGTGGTGATTCACGGCCGTGAAGAATGTGTCACGGGGGGCGCGAAGTGAGGAAAGCGGCGGCTAAATGAGAGTCCCGCCCAAAGTCTCCGACCACATCATTTACGCGCCGCCATCTGTTAATCCTCGCCGTAAAATAAATCTCCTCTTTTTGAAGTTCTTTCGCAAAGCTGGGGGAAAACTTTTAACAGCTGCGGGCCCCGTCTCATTTTTCCACTCTCACTGTCGCGTGTTCACGGTTTCACAACGGACACGGTCGGCTGCGGTCGGAAGAATCCGCGCGAGACGAGGGACGCGAGCGCAACGGAGCCCCGGCGCCCCCGAGCCCCCGCCACTGACGAGCTCTGGAAGCTGATCAACGAAAAGAAAAGATTGAATTTTTGTGGCGAGAAACCAAACTGTGTGTCAGAAAGCTGTAAAAACAAATGCTCACGGGCTAAGAGACCACTGGCTTGATTAGAGACCGTGCTGTTCTGCTCGCAGAGCCCTTCCAGTTCTTTCTTTGAGGAATATTGTTTTTAAACACTTCAGTTATTTCCCTTTACACATTTGATGTAAATGTAGAAACTAGAGGTGGGCAGATCGATCCAAATATCAATAATATCGATACCAACGCTGGTATTGATATCGAACGATACTCGTGTAAAAAGATCGATACTCAAGCTTTTTTTCTTTTCTTTTTTTTCTTTCCAACAGAGAGTATCCAGGTAGATCAGAGTGGTCATCTTCAGCATCAAATCATTAACTTTCAAAGTACATGTTACTAAAGTCACATGTTACTGGAGCCAAATCAGAAAAATAAAGTTAAGACCTTGAAATAACCCAGTACATGTCATGTATCCCATTGAAAAGTGTAATCTAAGATAAAATAACATTAGATAATCCTTCATTTATTCCACTCTAAATTTTTAGTTAAAGCAATGGTAAGGAACACACAGTGCAAAAAAAAAACCAAAAAAAAACACAAGTATTAAAAGATATAATATAAAAGGTGGACTAGAAAAAAACATTAGGAACAGAAATTCAACTCCAAGGAATATTTACACAAGAATGTTGAAGACATAAAGTTTGACGAAATTCTATTCTTGGCGTTAACAAAATAATCCAAAAACAAAAATCACAAAAACTCATGATAGATTAAGATTAACATGAAAAAGTATCAGTATCGGTATCGGTATTGGTATCGGTATCGGCGATACTGGCCCTGTATTTACTTGGTATTGGATCGACACCAAAATTCCCAGTATCGCCCAGCTCTAGTAGAAACTCTTTGCGCCCCGAAGGCCCAGCCTTTAACAGATACTGATTATAGCAAAATCGTCCTTTCAGATCACCTGCTGATGTCACCTTTTTGAAACGATGTCATCATTGCTTCTTCTTTTGCATCAGAGGCCTAAAATGCAAAATATATGAACGTATGAGGTGAAGGTGACAGGATGAAAGCATGAAATGTTTGCAGTTTTTGCGTCTGCAAAGAAACAAAAGTGAAAGTAAATGAATATTGGCTCAACTTTGTCTGATATGAGTTTGCAGCTGATTAACTTTTTCATCCATCTTTGGAGAAGACGGACCCTTGGCGACACAGACCAACCGCTCTGACTCTTCCTCTTTAACCGTTGCTGTTTGATTCGGTACAGACGTCAGACGCCTCCCCACATTCCTACGTTAACACTGGAGCTGAGCGGTTTTATCGATTCTGCGATATATATCAATATTTTATTTCCCCAGAGGGTATCGATTTTTCAGCCACGAGTATCGATATTCTAAGCTTCTTTCAAAACCCCCATGTCCCACCTTTAAACAGAAGAGGCTCCAGGATGGAACCCTGGGGAACGCCACATGTAAGTTTTGTCTGGTTAGATGTAAAGCTTGAAAGCAACAATTTGCACTGTTTAAATGAATGAAACTATTTTTCTCAACAAGTCTTTTATTCATTTTGTCCAGCATTTGCAAGTGAGCTCCGGTGATCGCAGAATCCTCTCCATGGCAAAGAAAAAACCTCTTCACAGCACCGGCAGGAGTCCAGAACACTGTGGAGAAAGTAGGAGTAGAGACGCCATCGTGACAGGAAACGCAGACACTTTAGAACGAGGTGCAAACCTCTGGAAACATTCAGAAACAAGAAAGCCAGTTTACCACGTTACCACGTAACGGATCCTTTAAACAGATTAAACCAAGATTAACAAGATTATCAGAATGATGGGAAGAGAGAAAGCCTGGAGCAGCTGTCAGACATGGTGGAGGATAGGGCTGTAGCGATACACGATATTCGGCTCACGATACGATATATATATATATATATCGATATTCATCTTGCAATACATTTACATCATTTTCTGAAAGATTTTAAAGGGACAAAGTGATTTTGGTGACATCTTGTGAGTGTTCCAATGACTTTGTTTGAATTAACTGAAAGCATCAATTACACATTATATGGCTGACAGGCAGCTTGCAAATGCTGGACAAAATTAATAAAAAATTTGTTGAGAAAAATAGTTTCATTTATTTAAACAGTGCAAATTGTTGCTTGCAAGCTTTTAAAGGAGGGACACGGGGGTTTTGGAAGAAGCTTAGAATATTGATACCCACGGCTGAAAAAATCGATACTCTCTGGGGAAATAAAATATCCATTGTTGTGGCAATTTTATAAATTGCACAAATTAAAATTATAAATCCTTAACAAAATGCAACAGCAGAGCTCAAACTTTTAACCAGTTTTATTTCAGCTGAGCGCGACAGCCTGCAGGCTCCATGATTGTGCCCGCCGTAATCCACATTTACATCCCTTATATACAGTAGTCGAGTTGTAAAAAAAATTCAGGGGGGATGGTCAATGTTTTTCACTTAAAAAAAAAAAGTGGCAGGGTCAGGGGTGTAAATTCATTATCAAAACAAAACACTGTAAATAAGACTTCTGAATCCTCTCAAATCAAGTCAAGCCAAGTTTATTTTAAGTGCAAAATCATAACAATTATCTCTTTTTTGTGTTATTAAAGACAGTACAGAAGTACAGAAAAACTCTCTCAACATTTTACAATACTTTTCCTTTTCTCCCCTCTGGTGCACAGTTTTTTAGTTTCTCAGTTTCAAGTCTCAGTATCTCATAGCAGTTTCCAAAGACTGTCGTAATCATGTTTTTTGTCGACAATTTTTCGTGTTCTTGCTTTCTGATTGTTAGCTAAGCAGTGACTGAAGATTAATAGATTAATGTGCCTTATAGCCACTGTAATAATGAGCTACATACTAATAGGCCTACGTATGAATTGAAAAGGGTAAGTGTGTAAACTAGAGGTTGCACTAGACTTTTTTTTGCAATTGGTCATTTTGACAGTCATGAAAATTTTGTTATCAGTTTCTACATTAACAATTATTTAATTACATTAAAAGATTACTAACAGTCTTCAGATTTTTCAATTATTGTGAGGGGAAAAAAAGTCAATTACAGGGAATCCCCAGTTAAAATAACCCCTTGTCTAACCCCTAAAGGTTTAATACTCAAACCTGAACCTTCTGCTCTTGATCCTCCTGCTTCCTGGCCATGGCTTTCCTCTATGTGAAGAAAATAACATTATAGGGTTTGATAGAATGAGCAGACATGTCATGCTAAAAGCACATGACCTTGCTCTTGGATAATAGACAGAAAGTACAGTATAGGTTAAAATCACATTTATCATATTCACTGTAATATTAAATTACAGGCCACAGCAACAGGCCCCAGGAGGGGGGAAAACTATTTAATGTCACCTTCCTTGAACATCTGAATTTTAGCTAACATCTTCACTTATTTTTGTTGCCTGATGAGTCCTATTGATGAAAATAATATAGCCGTGTGAAGAATATTTCATCATTAATTCTGGTCAAATATTTGAAACAAACTCTCGTCAACGCTAACAGTAAATATCTGTTTTACGTTTGCCACGCTCATAAACCAGAATCTAACGTGACTGAATGACAAGTCCTGTGTTTCATCAAACTAGTTAACAAGATAGATGAACGTTAACATGAGTTCATCTCAGCGAGTTTGCAGGCTACACAGCAAGCTTGGAAAACTAGCTGTGTTGTTATTGTGCAACCTGTGGCGAGTCTGGCCACTTTTGTATAGATTAATAAAAAGTAGTGATTGAGATTCTTGATTTATAGCTCACCTGTAATTTTAGTCTTTTTAAAAAAACTCCCTGACATCTCGTTGTCCAGCCGCTCGTTTCCTCATGCTCACGTTGCAGTGCGGTTACTCCTCAATATGTCGCTCTGCGCAGCAGCTCGTGCCGCTCCCTCAGGCATCAATTAACCAATTGAAAATAACAATCATGTTGCGTCATTGCATGTTCGCGTGCCCCTGTCCCTCAGATTTTATTATTTCTTTTACTCAACATGCGAACTACTTTCTAATGATGAAATAATTATAAGTTATATTCCCAACATTTACTGTAAAAAGGGGAGGGATGGAAAGGGGGGATGGCAGTTTTACAGGGGGGATGATTTTGATCGTTTTTATTTCAGGGGGGATGCCATCCCCCCTCATCCCCCTTCAACTCGAGTACTGCTTATATAGTAGTCTGATAGAACAAAAGGCAATTTACATCTCTAACACAAGGAGGTCTTATTGACCAAATAGCAGGAACTGGTTGATCAATTTACATGTCTTACAGCAAAGAAATCTTTGTTGATCAAAGGCAGGAGCTGGTTGATCAACATTTCGGTAGTGTGAAGACAGTCTTCAAGACCGAAAGGAAAGAGTTCATTTGATATGCGTTTTGGTACGTGCGACGAAAGTTTCCCAACTCACATATGGTTAGCTCCCTCTCTGGGAAAATAGTCTCAATACACTGATAAAGGTGTTAGCAACTTTCGTCTGGAAATGTTGATTGAAAAAGGAGCTTTAACACCTAGACAGAAACATTCCGTATTCAAATTCTACCAGGACACTCCTTTATCTGTGAGTCCTTTGTTATACTTAGCATTCCGTATTCAAATTTTCCACGACATCCATATATATGGCAGAATCGATAAAATCGCTCAGCTCTAGCGGAGGCAGTATTATGGTACGGGTGCGCGTGGCTACCTGGTGCTTAACTGAAGGTGCTAACAGAAGAAGCCAGGTGGATTCAGAGGTGTACGGGGCTACGCTCCCCGCTCCCACTCAGACAAACGCTTCAGAACCGAGAAGATGGCGCTTCACTGGTGGATGATGACCCTCAATGTACTTTTTGAAGAATGGTCACAATCTCAGTGCATGCTTTATCTGACTGAAGACAAAACTGAGGGCAGAAACGCCCACAAACCAGCAACAACTGGAGGTCTGGCAAAGCATCTGGGTATTTGGTGGTGCTCTACTTCAATGCTCTCTTGCTCCTGTAAATGAAGGTTCTTCACTTAAAACAGCTGTAATTCCTTAAAAGTAAACAAAGCTGAAAGCTTAAATGAACGCTGAAAGTCAGCGCTTTGATCATGCCTTCGGTGCTCCAGTTCAAATAACCCTGGTGGTGTTTAAAGGCAAGTTTAAAACCCCGTCATTCTCCGAATACCTGTGAACCTGACTGTGGTTACATCACCCGTTTGTCAACTTTAACTTTAACCGCCCGCCGGGGCTTCAGTCGCTCTCCAGGTCGTTGCCGAGGGAAGCTGCAGGTAGAGACTGCAGGTGTCTAAAAGTTAACAGCGCTCACCTCTGACCTGTACGCGCTCAAACACACCTGCACGACACCGTGTACAGGTATGTTTGAAGAAAACAGGAGCACATGAAGCCAACCTTGCTGCATGTCACCAGTTCAGCTCCACATTTCTCACCCTGATGGCTCTAATCCAGAGATGACGCCCAGATCAGTCGAGGTGAATTTCCTGAAGGGCTTCTGTGATTTACAGGCGCCTTTGTCTGCGCTGGAATTCCTTGAAATATTAAAATCCGCAGCCTTAAAAGCTTTACAGGTGAAGCACTTCGTAGAGGCCAGCCCGGCAGCGCTTACCTAACCCTGCCAGGACATGCCAAGACTCTTATTTAATGAAAAAAGAAAAAAAAAATGAAAAGAAAATTGTGAAAACTTCTATTAAAGTCATTGTATCTTCTAAAGCCATAGAGCCTGGCCTTCTGGGCAACCTGCCGCTTGCTCGGTCTTCACTGGATTATGCTGATATTTGCACAGTCTGCAGCTAAAATGATTTTGGGGATCGCTGTGCATCAGTTAAATTAATTATGAAACATAATTATATATTAAATCCTCATTTTCTGGCCATCAGTTTAACTGCAGACACCCACAGCTGTGACTGATTTAGCTCAAGTTCGGTCAAATCAGGCTGGACGACACTGTGATCGGTGGGGGGGGGGCTACCCCAAACATCTGAGCCAAGTTAAGGAGCTGAGAGACAGCTCTAAGAAATACCAACCAGGTCTACGTAAAAGACCTTTAAAAATACCTCTCGAAGGCCAACCTTCTGCTCACCGCTTCAAATGTTCGAAGAGATGATGCGTAGGAAAAACAACAAGGTGGATTTGAATTTGATGTCAGCGACGTGTCTCAAAAAGGATTGGACGAGCCGATGTTGACCAGAGTCTAGCGTCCCTTCTTTTCTTGACAGTCCTGGCTCTTCTTTGCTGTATTTTCTTCTATATATTCTGTTGGTAAAAGATCCAGACTGCAGGCCGACTGCTTCAGCACCTGGACTCTTCTACTACAAAGCCATACTTTTGTAACGGATGAAGTCTGTGTTTTGGCATCGTCTTGCTGAAAGATGCAAGACCTTCCCTGGAAAAGGACGTTGCCTGCTTGTCTGGTTGCACTAAAACCTGGATCTTTCAGCACTGATGTTTCCTCTCCAGATGGGCGCTAACACACCCTTGCACCATCAGGGAGGTAGGCTTCTGAACAGACCACCACTGGCCAGCAGGGCTGGCAGCAGCAGGGGGCGACGGTGGGCTCACATTTCTACCTTTTGATCGGGTGGGCGGATCACAGCCCACGGAGTATTAATTTTCCACAAGGTGCACACAGTCGCCGGACGGTGATGCAGGAGTCTTTTAGCTCCACGGCCTTCTCTCTAGGTTTTAGAAAGAACCGAACGGTTGTTTTGATGAGCGGGCAGCTTGAGAGGCAGGAGTGTTCCACAAGGCTTTCATCTGGAAACAACAAAGAGCGCTGCTCAGACAGGGAAACTCAGAAAACCTGAGGCACACATCAGCATAGCTCAAAAAACAACAAATGCAGAATCAGCAAACGACCAGGGTAGAAGAGGCCAAGGGAAGTCAAAACAGAACTCACGAGGCAAGGACTATCGACTATCGAGGTAAAACAGGAAGTGAAGTTAACAGTAACGAAAAAGGACAGGTGTCCAAGAAAACAGGACAAAAGTCAAGAGAACCAAGAAGAAAACCCAGATCTGAACACAAGCGTTGATTGAGACTGTGCAGGAGATAACGAGGCCTCCTTGTTGGATATTACATTTGCTTTCGTTACGGTTTGAACCTATGCTTTGTTTGGTGTGTCTTCAAGCGTTGTGTGAGACAACGATGAAATCAGCTTCTCTTCAAGGGTTTTCTGGATCCCTGATTATGTGAGGAAACAACAATTAAATGACAACATTGTTTAACGAATCATCATAGCGTGTTTGCTTGGTTCATCAGACTCAGTGACGTTGGTCAGCAGATACTCTAATAAACGTGCAACAATCCCGGTTATTTCTACCAGAAGGACCTACAAGACCTAACGTAACCTAATGAGAATTTTTTTAATAGCATTTATTAGCAAATCATGCTTTTACAAAAACCAACAAGGTATACATTAGTGTGGAACAGCACATACAACCTATTGAGAAATAAGATGCAAGCCACTTCAACTTCACGTTACCCGGAAAGTGCATGAAGCTGCTAGCAAGTGCTTTTTTCAAAAGCTAATGCTAACGTTACTTTTACACTTGCAAAAGTCAGCATACGTTTGAACTCAATAATGTACAAAACATAAGATGCAAGTCATTCGTTTGAACTCAATACTGTACAGAACAAACTAGTTGTAAACATTTTTTTAATAATATAATAACGTTACTTACTTGTCTCGGTCTTGTTGATCTGCCACTTCCTCCGTTGAACAGCTGTGCTCAGTGTAGCTAAATCTGATTGGCTAATGCCAGCCCTCCCTCGAAATCTTAGCGTTCTATTAGTCAAACTGTTATAGTAGTCCGCAGCGTTTGCTGCATATTAAACAAACCTTAAATTATAATTGTGGAAAAATGTGCAAGAATATCGATTGGCAACAACCCGTATCTGATGGAGAATAAAATAATCTCCACAAATTTAAAAATCCATGTTATCCCTGCGTGGGGATCATTATTTTGTAAAACTAAAGCAGATACGCTGCTTCGGCCCGCCGCCTAACACTTAAACTAGTGAAACCTGGATTAAATTATCCCTTACACATTAAACATTAAATAAAACATTGTTTGTGATTTGTGAAACCGTGATCCTAATATTGAAAATGTCAAAGAAGACAAGAGACTAATAGATGGATGTTCAGATCGATGCCAACTTTTCTTCATTGTTCTCAAATTCCTTCTTTTTTTTTTTTTTTTTTTTTAATGTACAAATATTACAGACACCCTTTGTGTTTGCAGCCAGATGTCCGTATCTTCTGTCAGTCTGTTGTGGAGAGTTCATTCCTATCTGCAGTCATCAGAGCCGGAGACTTAAAGAAACTGAACCAGCTGATAAAGAAGGCTGGCTCTGCTCTGGAGCTGATTGTGCAGAGGAGGATACTTCATAAAAATGAAAAGCATGTGGGACAACCCTGACTGTCCTCCACACAACAGGTTCAGCAACAGAGCGTCTTCAGTCACAGACAGCAGATCCTTCCTGAACTCAGCTGGAACCTTGTACAATGCAAACAGGCTTGAACAACAACAATCATCGAACTGAACCGAGTTTCCCTCACTCATCACTGCTCAGTCATTCTCCTCTTATACGCTAGTGGCAGTTGGTGCAACATTTCCACCGTTTCTCTAACTGAATGTAACTCTGTATGTAACTCTCTGTATGTCACTGCCACTTTTAGGGAAAAGGCAAAAAGTCAGATACAGTGATACCTTATTTTTCACAGTTAATGGGGACACCCCCCCTGCCCCAATCCCCCACGAAAATCAAAATCCATGAACTGGAGCCGGAGCCCCCCCAAGGCTAAATAATGTGTTTAAAATATGTTTAAAAACCGCAAAAAAGTAGCGAGACACTGCCGCAAAACAAGACAAAGGCTCAACTGTGGTCTTTCTGTTACCTTCTCTTACCGCTGGTGTTGAGCTATTTTTGGCTCGTAATTAGCGGCTAACACGCTAACAACAACAAAAGAAAAAGTCCGGTTTTCTCTGCATGGACCGGGCACTTTATTCTGGCACTGCAGGAACTTGTAACATCACACAGGTTGTATTGTTGGGCTCCTGTCGGTTAACAGAGAATGTAAATCTATACACGCTGGGCTGCTGTTGATGCTCACTACTCACTCTTTCATCTAACCCTGTTTTTGTTCTGGCTCACGACGTCCCACGAAACACCACTACATTCCCATAAGGCCTGCGACCATTTTGAAAAAAATCCGCGAATAACTAAAACCGCGGAACTTAAACCGCAAATTGGCAATGGATCACTGTATAAGGGTTCATGACATTGGCCACAGTTACATGATGTTTTTTAATTCGGAATTAATTATTCCAAATTAAATAATTCAGAATTAAACTATTTTCCTTTGAGTTTACATAGAAATAGTCATTCCAAAATGAGGTTTAGATGGAAAACACGTTTGATTGGCTCTATCCAATTCCACTTAAGGTCTGGGGGTTGGGAAGGGTTCTGATTGGATAGGGGGGGCGGACGTCTTTACGTATTTACGTTTATCGGAAGGAAACAAACTTACTCGATTAGCAACAACATGGAGGACTGCATTATTAGCATCCTTTTTGGATTTATTTTGATTTTATTTTTTAAGCAGCAGCATGACAACATCATACAAGCATTTACTGCGTGCTGCCATCTTGAAACTTTGTTTCGAAAACAACCCCAGCGCGGAATATAAGCGTCATCACGACAGACGGGCAAGGGCAAGACCGGAATTAATTTAAAGCGGAATGAGTGTATGCGTGACCGCGGAATTATTATATTCGGATTTAAAATCAGAATAAACCAGCCACTTACTTCGGAATTAAGTTTAATTCAGAATGGATATTTTCATTCAGAATTAGGTGTTTACATGGTAATTTTTAATCATTTTAAATCGGATTTAATTTTAATTCTGAATTAAAGAGGAATTAAACTTCCCATGTAAACGCACTCATTTGCAAGTCATTGCATTCATTTTCTTTTTTTTTCTTTTTTTTTTAATTAGGGATGAATGGGTCGTCAAGTGCAAAGAAAGTAAAACCTAAACTCTGGGAGGTGGGGCTGTTATCTGGTTGTTGTTGGGTTTTTGCGGTTGTTTCTAACCTGTGGAGGTTCGGAGGACTTCGGCTCCTCCGCCGCTGCAGCTGTTGCAGCTGTTGCTGCACCTGCAACCAGAAACAAGACGAGCCGCCGGGACAGACGGGGCCGCGGCGGCTCCTGCCCCCCCGCCCCGCGGGTCTGGGCGGTCCTCAGCCACTCCCCCTCCCTCCCTCCCTCAGCGCACTACTTTAACACTCACTTTTTGAAAGAGCGCGCACGTGGAGAGATTACTACTGGAGGGAGCGGTTGTCGCACGCGCGCTCAGCAGTCTCGGGGTTACTACTGTTATTACTGTTTTAATTTAACGGTTATGTCTCGAGCCCGACGCTGCCAGCAGCCGCACGCGCCTCCGTGTTTTTTCTCTGGGCCTCCGCGCGGAAGGAGCAACTTTTTAAAAGGACCCCGCCGAGGATGAGCCGCGTTTAAGACGCCGGGTTTGTGTGTGGTAGTCCCCCCCCCTCCCCTCCTCCCGTCCAGCGCAGGTCGAGTCTCTGCACAGAAGTATGGTAGATAAAGGGCCCCTACTGACTTCAGCCATCATCTTCTACCTCTCCATCGGGGCGGCGATATTTCAGGTCCTGGAGGAGCCCAACTGGAAGAGAGCCGCCAAGCTGTACAGGCAGCAGAAGGACCAGATACTCGAGGACCATCCCTGCCTCTCCAAAGATGATTTGGACAAAATATTAGAGGTATGCTTTGAAATGACCGCTGCAGGTTTTTATCATGGGCCTGGAGTGAATCTGTGTTTTTGTTGAGCTGACACATGATGAGGCTCAGCTGGTCTGAAAGCTTTCAGTTGACACCAACAAACCTCTGAGGAGTGACATGTTGTCAGTCCAGGGTTCAACACGCCCTCTTCCCCCGGCCGGCCCTGCAGGCCTGGACGGCCTCAGGAGCCCGTCTTATCTCTGATCATTATTCTTTTATTTCCTCCCACGTTTCAGCGAATATCCAGGGGTCTGGGTCTGGGGGCCCGTCTCGAACCTCTGCCCCCCGAGAAGGTGTGTCCAGTTATGTTTCAGTGCCAGATTTGGTCATCAGACCGGTGTCACTGACCTCTGGGTTTACTGTCAACTGTGAAAGAACACATCGTAGGTCAACACTGGTTTTTACAGGTTGTCGCCCTGCCATTTGTTTGTTTTTTTTTTCTCCTTCTTTAAAAATGTAATAGCCCCGCAGCTTATCTTCTTTGTGTTTGACAGTCCGCCTCTATGTTGGTTCTTTACATACGGTAATGTGTAAAAGGCTCCACAGTTTCGTCGTGTCTTACAGAAAATACCGGTTCTTTTAAACCTAAATCAGTTACTGTTGCACACACCCGAGTGGGTCAGGCAGCTGGTAAAGTCGTTTTATTTTTTCCAATGCCAGTTACTGGCCGTCCTATTACTCTATCTTCTTTTAATTATCACCGTATTCCCTTTATGCATCCTGATAGATTGTGTGTGTGTGTGGGGGGGGGTGACACAGCGGGTAGAGCCGGATCAATACATGGATCAATACACGGCTCCATCGTGGGCCGACGTGTCCTTGGACACGATTTGGAAATCGATTTGGCAACATATCGCGATTTTCGGCCACCCAATAATCAAATATTGATTTTTCAGCTCCTAGTATCAATTTTTTTCAAAAACACTAATAATAAACAATAAATAGGTTGTTTTGAAGCAAATAGTTTTGACTCAATTTGTCCTCTCAATGATCAATATCATCTGATGAACATATACAGCAACTTGGTTTTTCATCTGTACTTTTAATTTTGATATTAACTGGGTAGAATATCGCAATATATCGTGATAATATCGTATCGTGACCAAAGTATCATGATACATATCGTATTGCGAGGTCCTTGCCAATACTCACCCCTAGACAGAAGCCTCCTGAAACGAGTGGTGCCCATCCGATCGAAGTCCTTTCCACCGGTACAGAACGTACCGAAGCAAGTGCAGCGGGTCAAGGGGGCGGGTTCTCTGTGATGACTCATTCAGGCGGGTCCAATCGCCGTCATTCAAAACAACTGAGATGGCTGCAGAATTGCACCTTGGATCAGCAAGTTTTTGCTCGCGTGGCCAACAGCGGTCATTCACCAGCATCTCACGGCATTTTTGGAAAACTGGTTATCACTTGGCTGACGTCGTGTGCTTCGTTTCTCTGATTGGCTGCGTCCAATGACGTCCGGAGTAGAGCTGAGCGATTTTATCGATTCTGAGATATATCGATATTTTATCTCCCCAGAGAGTATCGATTTTTCAGCCGCGGGTATCGATATTCTAGGCTTCTTTCAAAACCCCCGTGTCCCACCTTTAAACAGAAGAGGCTCCAGGATGGAACCCTGGGGAACGCCACATGTAAGTTTTGTCTGGTCAGATGTAAAGCCTGCAAGCAACAATTTGCACTGTTTAAATAAATGAAACTATTTTTCTCAACAAATATAATGTGTAGTTGATGCTTTCAGTTCAATTAATTCAAAGTCATTGGAACACTCACAAGATGTCACCAAAATCACTTTGTCCCTTTAAAATCTTTCAGAAAATGATGTAAATTTATTGTAAGATGAATATCGATATATATCGTATCGTGAGCCGATTATCGTGTATCGTATCGTGAGATTAGTGTATCGCTACAGCCCTAGTCCGGAGGCTGTTTTTTCTCCATCCGGTGGTTCTACCTCCTGGAAAATCAAAGCTGAGTTCAGAGAAACCCGACTGGTTCTTTGTGTCAAAGAAGGAAAGCATTTGCACGCTAGCTAGCTAGCGCTCTTACAGTGCTGGTCCAGAGCTCGGACAAACGAGAGGACCACGTCAGGAGGAGCGTCTGGCGTAAAACGTGCAACGTGCTGAAACCTAAACCCCCTAAAGGGAAGAGCCAAACAAAGTTGTATAAAGTAAATGTGGATCATTTAAACTACACCAGAGCAGCACGACTTTCTCTCCGTATTGTCAGCTGGAGGTGTGAGAAGATAAGTTTTTGGGGTGATCTTTCAGCGTAAATCTGTTTCTGCAGGTTTGGACGCAGCAGAGGAGTCCGTCTCTGCACCAACGGTTTAGATTTCAGGAAACCTGCGACTCTAAAACTCTGAAACTAGCACAAAGCAGTTTTTGTGTTTTGCACTTGCGAGCATGACCGGAGACATGTCTGAACTGGTGCCCCTTTCTGGGCCACGGGAGATTTATTATGCTCCCTCCTCCCTCCTGCTCCCTTCTGGCTCTCCTCTTTGTGTTTTTGGGGGGGACTGAAAGGGATATGAGGCCCCCCCCCCTCATTCACAGCGCCTCCCTGCCAGAGACAACTGTGCTCCTGAATGAAACGGGAGAGTAATCTGGCCCGGAGGGTCTGGAAATTTCCCCCTGGCAGCTGCTCCTCAAAGAGCAGGCCACTGGTTTCCTGCCAGACGACGCGAGGCCACCTGTGCAGTTTCACGGCACCGAGGTGATACGATCGCGTGGCGTTTTTGCATTCTCGCCCAGTCGCCCGACCGCTGCTGCACGTTTCGCTCGCCTCATTTGCCAAAAACACCTGCTGCAGAGACGGCGGAGTCTCGCGGCAGCAGCTGTCCTTTGAGCCGCCTGTTTTTATTTGTGTGCGAAGCAGAGGTTCAATTAGATTATGGAAACTTTGCTCCGCTTGTTAACAATTAAAACAAGTGAAGGCTGCGCTCGTAAAAGTCAGCGCTCTGTGTTTTATTAACAAGGGGTTTACGATTAACTTCTAGATCCTTGAAGTGTTCACGGTTTAAAGATCTGATTTTTATGGCTCATCTACGTTCAGGCTCTTGAGAGGCTGTTGTAAAGTTCAACGCGGGTGTTGCTGCTTTGTGTGTGCGTCTGTGTTGTGTGTGTGTCTGTGTGTGGGGGGGAGGGGGAGGGGCCTTATCTCCTGCATGTGAGGATTAAACTCCCAGCATCGCGTCCTGAGCTCGCCGTTTTCCCAGAAACACCGCCGGCTCAGGAAAAAGGACAGAGCAGCAACAGGAAGTTTACGCGCTCGTGGACGTCAGCCGAGATGGGAAACGTGTTGTCGGTGGTCCTGCAGGACCCTCTGTGGGAGCGAGCAGCGTCCCTGGACTCTCATGAGATGTGGTCATGTGATCAGCTCGGCCCTTGACCCGAGCAGAGACGTCGTTTATCAAACGTTGGCTGCAGACCAGCTTTTAAGAGCTTAATATTTAGCCCTGAAAACACTAAATATAGTTGTTTTTTTAATATATGCACTAGTAGGGTCACAGTAGGGTTACGATATGATCACGATATCGCGATATATTGCGATATTCTACCCAGTTAATATCAAAATTCAAAGTAGAGATGAAAAATCAAGTTGCTGTATATTAGGGATGGAACGGTCACCGGTGTTACGGTAAACCGCAGTAACGCTATAACGATTACCATTTCTGTTTGACTTCATCTCATAAAATCTTCCGGAAAATGATGTAAATGGATTGTAAGATGAATATCGATATATATCGTATCGTAAGCCAAATATTGTGTATCATATCGCGAGATTAGTGTATCGCTACAGCCCTAATACCAACCCTAACTTTTGTCCACTGTGCCGTTAATTATTTAACAGAAATAAAGCCTCTGACCGAGCCGTGCCTGGACGCTGGTTCTCTTGTTCTTCACCGCCGCCTTCCGGTCACATGACCCGGCTCCAGCCAAGCCTCAGCTGTCGGGCAGACGGACCTGTGTTTGTCTCCTCGTGGGTTAGGGTTAGGGTTAAGGTTAGGGGTTATGGGTTAGGTGCACTTCTGTGAACCCTTCCAGAACAAAGGAGCGCTTGTTCGTCCCATTGTTCTTTCATGCACTTTAACGTTTAAGGTGCTCGCTGACGTCTGCGGAGTCGCTCTTGTATTTTATTTCTGACGTGGAGCTGGGAGGTGAGCTCACCAGGACGTCCACTCTTGTAAATATTGGCACCTGTCTTAAATGCTAAAGACCATTTACCTCCAACATGTTTGGAAACGGATTCATGACCCTTCTGATTCATGACTTGATGCACCAACGGAGAGAAAAGGAAACATGGTTGGAGCAGACTCCACCCTGCTTTGTCTGCCGTTTTTTCCTCGTAGAGAAGCATCTCGCCACAACGCAGAACTGAAACTTCTTCTTCCCTCGTTGCAGCTTGTGTTTTCACCTGCTAGCTTCCTAATTTTTGCAGAGACGCTGCAGCAGAAATTAAATTTAACCTTTTGCCAGAATGCAAATGTCAGTTCTGCACATGACTTCAGTATCACTTTTGTGTGTCCAAGTTTTTTTTTTTTTTTTTTTGTGCAAGGCCAGCTGAACACATGGCCATCACATGTTTAAATCAAGACATGGCCTCTTTGTTAGGCTGTTTTCAGGAGCAGTTTTCTCCGTCATGGGACCTGGCCTCTGCTTGGGGTTGTTGACCTGAAGTGGGGGGTGATGACCATCATGAAAGCTAACGGTTTTGGATCCTCGGATGTCGCCGTATCGTTTAATTGTCATTTGAGCGACTGCAGGCGCTCGGCTCTTCTCAGATCAGGGTTTCATCTGAGTTTAATTTGCGTAAAATGCAAATGAACTTTGAAACAAGTCTCGCAGCCCGATGCGGTATTCACAGGCAGGTTTAAAAGCTGGCGGCGTAAGATGCTCGGCAGATGCTCCCATGGAAGGAGCCTTTTTACAGCTCGCGCCTCTTTAAGTTCTCGACTGTGGAATAAAGTTTTGCATCTCGTAAAAAAAAAGTATATGGGTTCTTTAAAAGAAAAGGCAAAGCCGTCCAGCTCTGTTCCTCGTCTGTAACTCGCCAGCAGCTGTTCCCGCTCTGTGCTGGCTGTGGAAAAATACAAAAATACAGAGGAGGCTGAGCGGCAGGTTGGGCTGCCAGCTGTCCTGATAACTGTCAGCTTTTATGTCTCTTTCTGCTATCAGAGGGTGGCAGAGGCGGACAGCTGGACCTGCAGCGTGGTGATACTCTAACTTTCACAAAAGACTGGCACAGATCCTGTTGGGGTTTTTTAAACTATTATATAAGTCCTATTGAGCTGCTTTAATTCTTTCACAAGTTGTTTGTTTTGGCTTGTAGACGTAAACTGGAAAGGACGGGCAACAGAGTTTCACTTTTAGAGATTTCTAGGGGTGGAAGATAACTATCGGGCCGATAACAAGAAATTATGACGTCATCCCGATAAGTCCGATACCATGATGAACAGCCCTGATAACATATATATTTTTGTCAACACAGCAGTGCGTCGCTCCCTCTGAGTCTTAAATAACCGGCAGTGAATGTTATGCTCAAGTAACGTCGGCATAATCAGAAAAACGATTTCTCAATCAGGAAAATCAAGAATACCCCCTCATGCCAGAAACAACTTGTTAAGTCGGTCATAATTTTAGTAGTTGCTAACTTGAATCGATATTCGCAGTATTTCCCCTCATGTTACACATAAAAAAGAAAAAAAAAAGAAAGAACGATAGAAAGAGGAAGAAGGCTGAAAGAACGACTAACAAACGAGGAAACGTGAGAATTTACGTTACACCTTGAATGCAGCCTGCAGGACAGCGTACTGATCACAACAAACATGGCGGCGTGGAACTTCGTTAAAGTTTCAGAAGAAGATAGTTTGGTGGTTATTTGTGACGAATCCTCAGAGCGAATTCTACGAGGAGGGAAGAACAAGCTTTAATACGTCAAATCTGATCAGCGACCTACAACATAACAATCGCTTCCATGGAGTTTTGAAATTTTGCTAATGCGAGCTAATGCTAACGTGCGCAAGCCAGCAGCAGTCTCCCCTCTCCCTCATCTCTCTCATCTAAAGCTTCCATGAGATTAAAAAAAAACAAAGAAAATCACTGAACCTCATTTACTTTAATTAAAGGTATTAATTTAAATGGAACCACAAGTCAAAATCCTTTAAATGTTAATCCTTTTCAGTTAGTAATTCTGATGCATGTATTTCCATCAGTTCAAGAAGCCTTTATTTTTAAATTAGTCAGTAATGAACCTATTTAAGTTAATGTGAGATATCAAATAGGTTTGTTTGATAGCTTTACAAAAATGTTTCAGAGGCTTGCCAATAGTTTTTCAATGGAAAAAATAAATATCTGTTCATTTAAAGAGTCCAAACTATTTTTAGTTTTGTTCATAGTATTGATGTAATGATCTTAGGTATATGTGTGTGTTATCGGTATCGGCCTTTAGGAGCTGAAAGTTATCGGGTGTCGGTTTTAAAAAACAGTTATCGTGCATCCCTAGAGATTTCTAAAGGTTTGTAACCAATTTACCAAGATCTTTATTTTCTCCAGCTCCTTGTCCAGTGGAGCAACGGTGTTTCGGAGAAGCAACGGTGTTTCGGAGAAGCGGTTTCATTTCCTGCAGGTGCTTTGTGTTCTACTTTTGGCAGTACTGTACTGTGCAGGGATCAGTTACGTTAGCTTGAGTGTCTTAAATAAACAGTGCAGCTGGAGTGAATCCATTCTGGTGGCTGTATACTTCTCTTTTTTCCCTCGTTCACTCGTTCATCCTGCTGGCGGACATGTGAAGAATCCGGTTTAACAGCTTTTCTCTCGAGCCTCTGCGCGGAGCGTCGCTGCGTGGAGCCTCTTGTTTCCCAGGAGGCCGCGGGCCGACCTGCGCGTGGCCTTTTAGCCCTTCGGGGGGGGTCCTCGGACGTCGCCCCAGTGACGGCGCTCGTCCAGATGTGCGCGTGTTACTGTTTGAGGGGCCCTGCTGTGTTGTGTTTGTGTGAAATGGGTGGTTTTTGCACGTGTCAACTTTAAACAATCTGCCAGACGGAGTGAACAAGTTCAGCTCTCTTTCTTCTGGGATAACGTTCAGAGCTGAGCACGCACAGACATGACGCACAAACGTAAAACATCTGTTTTCCACAGAACAAACCTTTAACACCTCCAACTGGTGCAGTAGACTTCCACACTGGTCCCAGCAGAGAACTTTAACTCCATGGCATCTATTTTTTTTACATTCTTTTTAGGGCTGGGCAACAATTAAAATTTTTAATCACGATTAATCGCATGATTTCCATGATTAATGGCGATTAATCGCATTGTATACGCAAAATCAAATAATGAATTCTAAAGTAGTGTAAAGGTCACTTTTATTTAAATGTTCTGCTGCCATATGAACTAAAGTGTCATAACATTTGTTGTTCAAACACTTTTAACATCAGCACTTGTCAGTAACACATGTTTAGTGTAAATTTCATCTTTAAAAATGTAAAATAAAATAAAGCTTATTGCCACTGCCAGGGCATTAATGTCATTCCTGTTTTATAAAAAAATAAAAAAAAGTCTCCAAATAAAATTCAACAAAATGATTGTGTCTCAGCACAATCAGAACATTAAAACAGGTAATTTCTGAGGTAACAGCAGAAACTTTTAACGGGGAGTTCAACTTGTCAGTTGTTACAAATAACCTTGTTTCTGTTGAATCCTCAGTCTGGGAGAACTTTAAAATGAAAATGTCCATGTTAAAGTTCAGTAACTATACCAATCTGTGTATCATTTATTCTTTCCATTTTCAATTGTCAATCAAAAATAAAAAAATTAAAAAAAAGTGACATTTTATTAAGTTTTTTGTTTTAATCTAACACAAAAAAACGAATGTTTTTTTTTTTATATATATTTCAATTTTAGACTTGGATCAAAAATACGAAATGAAAAAACAGGCCACAGGACTGGATTTGTTTTATAATCGAGGACTGGACTCTCTGTTGTCATTACACATCTGTGCCACTAGATGGAGCCACACTGCAGTAACCAGCTAGAGAACAGCAGGACAGTGAACACATGGAGCAGATCTGATGGAACATGGAGGAATGACACGAAAGTTTTGTTGCAGTCCAGAATTTTTTTTTTTTTTTTTTAGACAGAATTGTTAATATTGCTACCTGAGTTGCTACCCGAACTGTAAAGTTCACGGATTTTTACCGCTCTCCATGTCTGTTTTAATTTTCCGCATGTTTACCTGTCAATTGTCTTCCTGGTTCCGCAGCAGCCAGTAACAGACTTTTCAAAACAAAAGCATGTGAGCAACATGCGTTAATGCGTGATAAAATAAATGTCGGCATTATCGCCTTAATTTATTAAGGCGATAATAACGCGTTAACTTGCCCAGCCCTAATTCTTTTAATTAAAGTTGTGCAGCTGTGTCGGTGCAAATGCAGAAATTAGCAGAACGGGAACAGTTTCCAGGTGAAAAGGCGCCACTCAGATTACTGTTTTTGAGCCGGCGTCCTGCGTATATAAAGGTGCCACCTGCTCCGTCAGGTCTTCTTGCTGTCGTCATCAGGTATATGCAGTTGCTTGTCGTCAAAGCTTCCTGTAATCACTTTAATCCAAATGGGACTTTTGCTCGAGCGGCGTGAGGTGGTGGCATACACGCAGACGTAAACAGCCATTACTGATTCTGCGAGGAGGCTCGACTTCATCCTTCCCAACACTCCATCCGAAGAACTTTGCTCTGTAATTACCAGATGAGGGGAGGCCATTCTTTTGTTTTCTGGTAAAAACAGACCTGCCACAGGCCCGTTGTTGTTAAAGAGGCGAGCGGCGTCCAGTCCTCTCACGCTCTCACGCTCATGCCTGCACGTTTCCTCCTCAAAAGGCTCGCTGGGAGAAGCAGCGTGGGGTGACGCATTGTCCCGGCACACATGGTGGGGTGTTGGCTCATTCCCAGGAGGTGGAGCTCCAGTTTCTGGTTGGGAATGATTAGGGATGCACGATAACTGTTTTTTAAAACCGATACGATAACCGATAACTTTCAGCTCCTAAAGGCTACTGATACCGACACACGATACCGATAACACACACATATACCTAAGATTATTACATCAATACTATAAACAAAACCAAAAATAGTTTTGACTTTTTAAATGAACAGATATTTATTTTTTCCAAAGAAAAACTATTGGCAAGCCTCTCAAACATTTTTGTAAAGCTATCAAACAAATCTATTTGATATCTCACATTAACTTAAATAAGGTTCATTACTGACTGATATAAAAAATAAAGGCTCCTTGAACTGATGGAAATACATGCATCAGAATTACAAACTGAAAAAAATAACATTTAAAGGATTTTGGCTTGTGGTTCCATTTAAATTAATACCTTTAATTAAAGTAAATGAGGTTCAGTAGTTTTTATTTTTTTATCTCATGGAAGCTTTAGATGAGAGGAATGAGGAAGACGAGAGGAGAGGGGAAGACTGCTGCTGGCTTGCGCACATTAGCATTAGCTTCCGTTAGCTCACGTTAGCATGATTTCAAAACTCCATGGAAGCGATTGTTATGTTGTAGGTGGCTGATCAGGTTTTACGTATTAAAGCTTGTGCTTCCCTCCTCGTAGAATTCACTCGGAGGATTCATCACAAATAACCACCAAACTATCTTCTTCTGAAACTTTAAGGAAGTTCCACGCCGCCATGTTTGTTGTGATCAGCGCTGTGTTGCAGGCTGCATTCAAGGTGTAACGTAAATTCCCACGTTCCCTCGTTTGCTAGTCGTTCTTTCAGCCTTTTCTATTTTTTTCTATTTTTATGTGTAACATGAGGGGAAATACTGCGAATATCAATTCAAGTCAGCAACTACCAAAATTATGACAGAGTTAACAAGTTGTTTTCTGGCATGAGGGGGTATTCTTGATTTTCCTTATTGAGTCATCGTTTTTCTGATTATGCTGACGTCACTTGAACATAACATTTGCTGCCAGTCATTCAAGGCTCAGAGGGAGCGAGGCACTGCCGTGTTGACAAAAATATATATGCTATCGGGGCTATTCGTCATGATATCTGACTTATTGGTATGACGTCATAATTTCCTGTTATTGGCCCAATAGTTTTTGTGCACCCCTAGGAATGATTGCTTAAGCGCTTTCCTTTTTGGATTTAAACGCTAAAACGTCACTGCAGAGCGAGCTGATTTATTCCACGCAGGAGGCAGCTGACGAAGGTTTTTCAGTGTTGCGTGTGTGGAGGGAAACCGTGGCAGAGAGCAAGCTCTTCAGAACCGCCTGGTCCTCTGATCTTTATTTTATTTCAACAGCACATATCACCATAAAAATCACTGTTTAGGTATGCAGCGCTAGCCTTCCTGTTTCGTTATCGGAGCGATAAGTGGCTGGAACAATAAAGCCCTCGGGTCAAAGAGGAGTCTCCAGGGTGCCTGGTCGTCGTTTCAGCTCATCAGTGCTGCTGGAGATACCATCAACGTATCACAGGAAGGATGGTGAAACAAATGGAGCTTGCAGATGAGCAACTTCCTGGCCTCCTTGTGCTTACGCTCATCGGACTCTCATAACCGCTAATTGGCAGCGCTCATCTGTCGCTCCGTCTCCGATTCTCACCGAGATGAATTTCAGCGTTTGGTCAGTCGTGTTTAGAGCTGAGCGATTTTATCGATTCTGCGATATATATTGATATTTGATTTCCCCAGAGTATCGATTTTTTAGCTGCGGGTATCGATATTCTAAGCTTCTTTCAAAACCCCCATGTCCCACCTTTAAAAGCTTGCAAGCAACAACATCTTTTGTTATCGGCCCGATAACTAACGTCATCCCGATAAGTCCGATATCACGACGAATAGCCCCGATAACATATATATTTTTGTCAACACGGCAGTGCCTCGCTCCCTCTGAGCCTTGAATGACTGGCAGCAAATGTTATGTTCAAGTGACGTCAGCATAATCAGAAAAACGATGACTCAATAAGGAAAATCAAGAATACCCCCTCATGCCAGAAAACAACTCGTTAACTCGGTCATAATTTTGGTAGTTGCTGACTTGAATTGATATTCGCAGTATTTCCCCTCATGTTACACATAAAAATAGAAAAAAAATAGAAAAGGCTGAAAGAACGACGAGCAAACGAGGGAACGTGGGAATTTACGTTACACCTTGAATGCAGCCTGCAGCACAGCGTACTGATCACAACAAACATGGCGGTGTGGAACTTTGTTAAAGTTTCAGAAGAAGATAGTTTGGTGGTTATTTGTGACGAATCCTCCAAGCGAATTCTACGAGGAGATTTAATACGTAAAACACGATCTGCCACCTACAACATAACAATCGCTTCCATGGAGTTTTGAAATCGCGCTAACATGAGCTAACGGAAGCTAATGCTAACGTGCTCCCCTCTCCTCTCCCTCACCTCTCTCATCTAAAGCTTCCATGAGATTAAAAAATAAAAACTACTGAACCTCATTTACTTTAATTAAAGGTATTAATTTAAATGGAACCACAAGCCAAAATCCTTTAAATGTTATTTTTTTCAGTTTGTAATTCTGATGCATGTATTTCCATCAGTTCAAGGAGTCTTTATTTTTTATATCAGTCAGTAATGCACCTTATTTAAGTTGATGTGAGATATCAAATAGGTTTGTTTGATATCTTTATGAAAATGTTTGAGAGGCTTGCCAATAGTTTTTCTTCATTCTCTGTTCATTTAAAGAGTCAAAACTATTTTTGATTTTGTTCATAGTATTGATGTGATAATCTTAGGTATATGTGTGTGTTATCAGTTATCAGTGTCAGTTTTATAAAACAGTTATCGTGCATCCCTAACATCTTTTATTCATTTTGTCCAGCATCTGCAAGCTGCCTGTCAGCCATATAATGTGTAATTGATGCTTTCAGTTCAATTAATTCAAACAAAGTCATTGGAACACTCACAAGATGTCACCAAAATCACTTTGTCCCTTTAAAATCTTTAGGAAATGATGTAAGTGTACCGTAAGATGAATATCGATATATATGTCGTATCGTGAGCCGAATATCGTGTATCGTATCACGATATTAGTGTATCGCTCCAGCCCTAGTCATGATCTGTTTTCTTTGCCCTTAGGTGGTTTCAGACGCTGCAGGCCAAGGGGTCACCATAACGGGCAGTAAGACGTTCAACAACTGGAACTGGCCCAATGCCGTCATCTTCGCCGCCACGGTTATCACCACCATCGGTGCGTGCTTTTTCAGAAGTTCTGATCTGCTTCGCAGCTCTGTTACCCGCCGAGCTGTCGCTCCAGTCGGCGTGCTTGACGTTTCGTTTTGTTGTTTCTAAAGGATATGGGAACATCGCCCCCAAAACCTCGGCGGGCCGAGTGTTTTGCATCTTCTACGGGCTGTTTGGAGTCCCGCTGTGTCTCACTTGGATCAGTGAACTGGGGAAGTTCTTTGGCGGCAGAGCCAAACACCTGGGCCAGTATTTGACCAAGAAAGGATTTTCGCTGGTAGGATGATGCTTCGTCTTCCCGCTTCTCTGCAAGCGTCATCTGATTGCCGGAAATGAAATGTTTTTTTTTCTCGTTTCTTTTCCAGAGAAAAGCCCAGTTCACCTGCACGGCCATCTTTCTCCTGTGGGGTGTCCTGGTCCATTTAGTCCTTCCGCCTTTTGTGTTCATGTCTCAGGAGGGTTGGTCGTACGTCGAAGGCTTATACTTCTCATTTGTCACCTTGACCACCATCGGCTTTGGGGACTTGGTAGCAGGTAAGCTGAGAAACGTCTACAGTATGAGCCATTTGGAATTAACTGGTTTTGTGCATTAATTTGCCATAAAATGTAGATCTGATCTTCATCTAAGTATCACAAACACAAACAAAGGGTGTTTCTCTTCTCTCACACTTATTGAGCATTCGCAGCGCTGGAAGAAAAAGTAAGTTACCCAACAGATGAATTACCTCAATGAAAGTGAACTGGAGTCAGTCGTTCTCACATCTGGAGTTGAATTAATGAAATGGTTCTGAAAGTGTACAATCAAATATTAAAGGTCCCACATGATGCTTTTTCAGACTTTCAAAGGTTCATAATGGGCTTAAACTGTAACGTACCCAGTTTTCAGGCCTCTAGCTGCCATTTTAAGAGGTGCGTGACTGATAAAGCAGTAAATAAGTTCTGAAAGAGCAGGAGCCTCTGTTCTGTTTTGGTTTATTATGCTTTAAAACAACAGGTTGGTCCTCTGAACTCCAGATGCAGATCAACTCGGCCCATGTAACCATCCCTACATGGGCTCGGCCCTGCCCTCCTTGGATTCGGTTTAAAAAGAATCTGTCAGCGTGTCACATGACTGGCAGTAACAGTGTCTGGTTGGTGTAGTCAGGTGACCCAGTAGTGGCAGAGTGAGCAGGGAGCAGAGGAGGGGAGTTGTGATGAAAGTACAATGACTCTCTGATCAATGTGAGTAGCACGGTGGCCAAGACGTCTCAGACGGCATCAAAAGCCACAATAGAAGTTGGTGTCCCTTTCATACTTCTTGCTTGAAAGATAGATAATATTTGCACTGGATAACGTTTTGTGATTTTTGTGATGGAGATCTCTGAAGACATATGATGGTGAGTCATTGATCTACATGAGACTGAAAAAGGAGACAAAGTGTTGGAGTCCATTAGTCTTGGAAAAAATCTCTTGAAATGGAGACAGCTGAGTACCGTAGTTTCTCTCCCTCAAACCAGCCAAGACGACTCAAGAACTTAAAGAAGGACACACGAGTAACAGCTGAAGGCTTGAAGACATCTCTGGAACTGGCAAACATCTCAGTTCAGGAGTCATTGGACAGGCGGGATGTCCGTGGCAGACCGCCATGGAGGAAGCCACTGCTCTCCTAAGAAGAACATTGTGCGTTTGCCAAAGAGGACCAGGGCAATCCCCAACGATACTGAGAAAATATTTAACGAACTAGCTTAGCTAAACATTATCTCGGTGGTGAAATGTGATGGAGGGAGTCTCGTCATCTGGACCTGCTAGGCTACCTCAGGACCTGGACCACTTGCTTTTATCAAGGGGAGAATGAATTCCCAAGATCACCACGATGCCCTGCAGGACTGACCTGGACCGTGTCATGGAGATGCTCCGTAATGAGCTCATGAGACACAAGACGTCCTACAAATGTGTCTGACCAGGACCAGAACGGGAGAAGTTCTGGGAAAAGGGTTAGGATAGGGTTAGGGTTAGGGTAAGAAATGGTTTGATCCAGAGATACTGGAAGCCTTTGGTTAAGGAGGTTCAACCATCTCTTAACTCGGTCGGTTCACTTTCCTCCAGCACAGAACATTTAATGTAGGGTTGTAGCAATACACTAATCTCATGATACGATACATGACATTTGGCTCACGATACGATATATATCGATACTCATCTTACAATACATTTACATCATTTTCCGAAAGATTTTAAAGGGACAAAGTGATTTTGGTGACATCTTGTGAGTGTTCCAATGACTTTGTTTGAATTAATTGAACTGAAAGCATGAACTACATATTATATGGCTGACAGGCAGCTTGCAAATGCTGGACAAAATGAATGAAAGATTTGTTGAGAAAAATAGTTTCATTTATTTAAACAGTGCAAATTGTTGCTTGCAAGCTTTTAAAGGTGGGACACGGGGGTTTTGAAAGAAGCTTAGAATATCGATACCCACGGCTGAAAAATCGATACCCTCTGGGGAAATCAAATATCGATATATATCGCAGAATCGATAAAATCGCTCAGCTCTAATTAAGTGGGATAAAAATACAGTAAATTATAATTGTTACTGTGTTGCCAGCTTCAATCCATTGTCTATTATCATAACTTACATGAAGATCAGATCACATTAAAGGGAAATGAATGCAGAAAACTCATTAAGTCCAGTGGGTCTTCAATGTGCTGTATCAAACTTGGAACTATCTTGTGAACGCTTCCCAGAGCCTAAATGTTTCTGTCTCTGCAGGTGTGGAGCCAAATAAAGAGTATCCAACTCTGTACCGCTACTTCGTGGAAGTGTGGATTTATCTGGGGCTGGCCTGGCTTTCTCTGTTCTTCAACTGGAAGGTGCGGATGGTGGTCGAGGCTCACAAGGCGCTGAAGAAACGCCGCAAGCTCCGCAAGCTTTCCCTGGAGGAGCTGCAGCAGTACAAGGAATCTCACAAGGCGTCCCCGCGTCTGCCGCCCACTCCCAACGACGTCAACATCTTCAGCTTCTTGTCCAAGAAGAAGGAGGGCTACAACGACTTGATAAAGCAGATCGGCGACAAAAAAGGTGGCAGGGTCGGCCCCGCCCCCGCCGACGCCAGCAAAAAAACCAAAGACATCAATCGCTCCAAGAGTTGCAGCGATGGCATCATGTTTAACGGGCACACCATCCTCAGCCTGGACCGCTCGCCGCGTCAGAAGAGGCGCTACAGCTTCAGCGACCGCGTCACCGTTGCTTTCTCCAAGTCTAAGAGCTACCTGCTGGGCTCGGACAACGGTTTACTGCTCACAGAGGACACGGTCGAGGGCGACCCCGAGCTGGACCGGGACCGAATGGTCGAGAACCAACTCGACAAGGATGTCGAGCTTGAGGACGGAGCGCTGGGCGACTGTGGAGCGGGCGGTCGGAGGACATGGGACTCTAAAGACTACCACGCTCTAACAATCCAAAACGCCAACATCACCTTCATCGACGAGGAAAACTTCCTCAGCAGCAACCTGGAGGAGCTGGAGGAAGAGGAGGAGGAGGAGGACGATGACTCCAAAGCAAAGCTCTCCATCACCACCTGCGACGAAAACGTGGAGGCAAACTCCAAGGAAGATCAGAGCTCTGAATGTGAAGGGTCCGTTTTCACGAGTGACGGTTCGGAGCACGGCCGCTCCTACGAGAAACTCGTAGAGGAATACGCGAAGGAGGACAACACGGACGCCTGAGCTGCGGCCGTCGGCTTGGACGGCGTTGAAGTACGTGTATTCTAATGTGAACCATGTGAGAGGACGTCGAAGATCTCGTGGCACTTGGAGGGTCTGCAGAACCGAGACTGAGTCTCCCGTCGGTGATCTGTGACAAGTCAGTCGGCTCATTTTAGGAGTTGGACTCTCGATCACCTGATGACCTGCAACCACATGAGTATTTAACGTCTGCTCTATTTCATGTCTTTTTATATGGTTTGAAAAGCTACGCCACTTATTTTATTACGTCCAAACAAACATCCGTCGTCCCCGAGTGTTCTTTTATTCCCAGGTTGAACTTCTCCACGGGAATCGGCTTGACTTCCTCAAGTTTCAGTGATTTTTCTATTCACCATATTGGTGTTTTTATTGATATTTATTCGAGTAAAGGGGATGGTCACTTTTTTTTTTTGTTAAATTGCTACGTGCGTTCCCACGTCTCCCATTGCACAGTTCAATCAAACGAGGACGTGTCGCGGTCCACTCCAGTGCAAGCTGTCCTTTTTATAACCTGAGCCAAGCGTTCGTCTTTAAGAAATGAAGGGGCTAAAAGACTGATTATCCCGTAGTTTCCTTTAGTATTTCATTTATTTTGCTAGATGAGTTATTGTGTCTGAGATTGCTTTTTTTTATTGTGAGCAACGGTCCTGTGACTATGATGTAGACGATCAATATCAATGATGCCTTTTTCAAAATCTGAGTCCGTGAGCCAACTGAACAGAGAGTGATGACTGGGTTGGGGTTTTTTTCCGGGGTTTTTTCTTTGTCGTTTGTGGCCGTCGACAGCTCTGCAACTTCCACACTTTCTATGTCGGTGCTTGACGCAGACGACGCCCTCACATTCTCGTTTTTCTGTCTTTTCGCCTGATCGTGTTTGCCCTGTAAATATTTGTCCAGAGTCTGCCGGTAGCCTGGGACATGGCCTTGCTGCTCCTGTTTGTCTTTCTGGGGGGGGCGGGGGAGGGGGGAGGACGCCTCGCACCAGCATCAGTGCCTGAAGTGCCGCTCCTGATAGGAGGCCAAGGCCAACCTGTGGCCGATCGATGTGCTCTTGACGTATGCACTCGGTCCTGAGTATCAGGTGCTTCTGTCGTTTCGTGAACACGCCGTTTCAAACAACCAGGGTGCTTTTTTTCTTTTTTTTTTTTTTTCTCTCCACGTGGCCGTTGTTAACCCACCGCCTTTTGCACACAGATTTGTGATAGTGTTTAAAGTATTGTCACTAAGGGCTCCTTTGAATCCACTGAACTCACTGACGTTTAGCAGCGAACCAGAAGGTTAGTCGGGTCTCGTTTTTGTTGTGAACACACACACATTAAAAAAAACATGAAAAAAAATGCACATAATGACTTGTAATTCTGCCTTAATGACTGTTAAGTGAATCTGCAGAGGATTTACAGTCCAGTGTTTTTATTCTGCAGCAACTTAAAGTTGGAATCTTTGACACCAGGTGTTCTTCTTTCTTTTTTTTTTTTTTTTTTTTGTACGGAAACAATCCTCTCATTTTCATCGGTTCTGCAGGATGTTGTGCAGCGTTTTTTTTAAAGCGGTAAAGGTACTTGTGTGGACTAAAAACCAAAGCACAGGTTGAGACCGGTTGTCCAACGTTTCCCTCTAAATGTTGCTTCGTTCTGTGAAAACTCCGCTACGCTCGTCTGTATAGTTCTACGTGTCTTTTTTTATGATTAAATTATTCATGTTTGTATGTGAATCCCAACATAACTGTATATTTCCTGTAAAATAAACATTTCATAAATGTTTGGTGTTTTCTGGTCATTTTAACTTTGGTAAACTCTCCTTTAATAATCTGGCTTATTTTTCAAGCTGCTTTAAAGTTTAAGGAAGTGACCTACATGTCCCCTTCCCTTCCTCATGCCTTTGCACATCATGGCCAGGATCAAAGGAAATAATTTTTAAAAAATGGAGGCAGCATGCAGGCATGAGAGAGATACAATCGGACGTGTCTTTTAGCGCTGCTGCTGGAACGTTCCTGAGAGATTCAGATTCAGATTCAAGCCTTTATTTGTCATATGCATAGTTAACACAGGGTCAAGGATGCAATGAAATGCTTGCTGGGAGAAAGAACCGCTTATGACTCACCAAAGGAATACTGGTAAAAAAATACGATAAAAAATATAGTCTGCACAGTAGAGAATTCCAACATAATATGCAATGAAAAAATTTCAAGCATAGTAAGTGTACAGTAGGTCACAGTGTGTAATATAATAAAAATAATGATAATATAAGTATAGGTAATGTAAGTGTATATATAATGTGATATAGTATAGATACTCAGTATGCATATAATATGATAATATGATTGTAATTGTATAATATAGGTATGTAATTATGTATATAATATGTATATGATATGATAATAATAGTGATAATGATAATATGAGATACAATATACACATAGTGGATTTTAACAATATATAATAAAACATTTTCAAAAAATATACAGTAATGTAGAATATAAAAAGATATTAAAGTGTCAACATTAGCTAAAGTGTCGCAGTGTAAGGTGCATGGGATGAGTGGTTTGAATCCCATCCTGAGTTTTTCTGTCTGGCGTTTGCACGTCTCTCTCCACCTGTGAGGGTTTTCTTCAGGTGCTCCAGTTTCCTCTCTGACCCCAAACGTCCACGTAGGTGTTCTCCGTACGGCTGCTGTTGGCAACGACATGTCCAGCGTGACTTTCTTGAGTTTATGGTCGCGTGACCGTAACTGCTGCCGTCATCAGGGACGACACCTCAGAGCCAGCTGCCGTCACTTATAGCGCTTTACGTTTTTAGTCGTTGGTGCCGGAGCGACCCACCTGGGCCGAGGCCAGTACGGTGACAGTTCGCCGGACTTGCTGGTTCAGATTGTTGGATCATTTCTGGATTAGCTACGGCTGGGTCGAAGCAGTTCCTGCCAACATAGCGCCCACCATAAACTGGCGATGATGTCGCGGTGGTTTGTCCAGTTTTTTTGATATAGTCTATGACTTCAACATGAAAGTGTTCGTAGACTGTTGTTTGTAAATTTGAGTACATCTTATTTACAAGATAGGGATGTAACGATATAGAAAATTTGATATCTCGATTATAGTGACCATATTATCACGGTTTACGATATTATTGCGATATTCTTAATTGCTGTACAAATGTCTAAAAAAACACATTTTAATAATTTCACAAAATTTTGTGATTTTCTTGTCATATTAAAACATCAGAAGCCAAAATCTTATCAAAATGAAACTTTCACATTAAATGGGGAAACAACTGGCACAGAAAGAGGTTTTATTTTAAATGTACAAAATAAATAACAGGAACAAAGCTGATTTTCCCGGTGCAAATTTAAATAAACACTTTAACAACCATAGTAGTTCAAAATATGCAAACAATTATCAGGAACAAAAATTATAGTGCAAGTTCAAATGAAATAAACTTTTGACTTTAAGCTGAACCTTAAATACGTATAAATGTGTCAAATAAAGAAACAGTTGTTTAGGAGCCAAATATGTTGTTCTGAATTGTAGTTCACTCTGTGTGTCTGTGGGTGTCGCTGTGTTGTCACCTGAGGGTCAGGTATAAAGGTAGCTGCCTGTTATTGGTTAGGTGTTGGACCCAGAAGGGCAAAAGGTTTTTGACCGCTGTGGTGCTAACTGCCGGCGTTATGGTTGTTGGATCAGTTCATGGAATAAATTAATATTTTAACTGCATCAGAAGAACATCGTTCCGGTCATTTTCCAATGTCCTGCGTGCTATCACCACTTTCTGCCATGCTCACGTTACGATGCCAATGTTACAAGCTACAAATTCACAGGAGACACAGTCGCGAGTCGCTTGCAGGACTTGAATGAGGCTGATATTACATATCCCAGTAATCGACTGCGATAATGAGATGAAGTCAAATATAAACGTAATCGTTATCGCGTAAAATTTTACTGCGCTTTACCGTGATACCGGTAACCGTTCCATCCCTATTTACAAGTATATGCACTAATTGTTCACTGGTGAGGCAGTCAATCGGCTTTTAAACAATGCGCTGGACTACGACTGAGGTGCAAAGCGGATTTATTCTCCAAGTTATATACAATTCAGAGAGGTCATTAAGTCACATCACAGAATGCAGGATGATTCAGAATGACAAATGGCAAACGGCAAACAGTCATCTTAAGCATCAGTAGAAAACATGGGGACCTCGAGATACAGTCTAGATGCCTACGTGTGAAAACTTAGCGACTTGATGGAGCCAGAACAATAACAAAACCAAGGCCTTTGACAGACAGGAATCGAGATCAGAAATCATGGACTCATGACACAGCAATTAAGGCCCCAAAATGCAGTTTTAATATTACGTGTACGATGGACTTTGGACTGTAGTCCAGTTAAGATATCCACAGCAGCACCGTTCCCAGTGAAAACGATGCCCTTTTCAACCGCAATGAAGGAACAGACGCCTGTAATAAAGACTTTTATCTGGCCAGTTAATCAGTCAACGATATCTGCTCAGTTACACGTCAAAACCTTTAACATTCACAGTTTGACACTCGTGTTGATCGCAGTTTCAGACGCCCTGGAGAGGAATGACATTTATGGATGCCCGTCACCCAAGTGCACACTTGTAAAGCTGGAGCGAGACACGTCACGCTCTTGAGATGTGCAAAGTCGCATCGCCGATATCTGGACTGATTTGTCCTGTTGGATGACATGAACCTTCTGCCTTGCAACAGTTAAATCCCAGATGTGGGACGTTGTCCTGATCAGAAGTCTTCTGATGAGGCGGCGCTGGTCCCTCAGCGCTCATGGGTCTTTAAAGTTTGTTTGCCGTGTTTCTGTTGTCATGGTGCCACCTGGAACGACTGGCTGTGCACACAAGTCAAGGTCACGCTTTCAAAATAGTGAACCTCATTGCGCAAGACAGCAGACATGCACACTGGGACGTAACGACGACTCAGGAAGCTGAAATAAAACCCTGCACATCATCTGGGCTTCTCTTGAAGACGCCTGAGCTGAGATCTGTTGATGGCTGGAAGGCAGATGGATTTTAATGTTTTTTTTCTCTCCGATCTGCAAAAGGGGCACGAGGGGAAACGCAACAGTCGGTTATTGTTGGCTAAAAACGAATACCGCCGTCTGGGAAGGTTCAATGCAGCATTTCATGTTTTCATTTCAGGAGTTCTGTCAGCGTTCGAGCTTCAGAAATTGTGAAACGATGCGCTAATAACGACCGCGTTGCCATCTGAAATAGCTGCGTTATGTAATCACACGAGGGTTTATGAAATTCCTCCGGACTGATTCACCCTTGGGTCTTCACTCTCACGACCCCGATCACTGACGATAGCTGCTGGAGCAGAAAATGTGCTGAGTCCGGTGGAAACCTGAACGTCTCCTGTTACTGCGGGATTCCAGGGACGACACCCGTCAACCGTCCTTCGGCGTCTTCTGGCTCCTCGCTCCGGAGTGTGACCCAGCACCCGCCGCCGGACCTGAAGACGGAAACCGTCGGCTGGTTTTCGTTCATTCTCGAGCTCGTCGCCAGAAGGCCAACGGGCCTGCTGATGGCGGTCGGAAACGACCTCAGATACCTCAGCAGGTCCTGCTGTATGACTGGATCAGGGATAAAATGGTGTTGGTGCATGAGCCCGAAACAGTATTTTTTTCAGGTAAATTTAACAAGAAGAAAACAAAACAAAGGATCAAAGAAAATAAACAGAAATAAGACCGAGAAGACCGGGCATCACCGTCAGCGTGCAGTGTTAGGGTTAGAGTTAGGGTTAAAGGACAAAGTTACGTCAACCCTTTGGAATTACTGAAGTTTTCTGCATTAAATTGCCATAAAATGTGATCTGATTTTCATCTAAGTCAGTGGTTCCCAACCCTTTTGTAACTGCAGACTGGTTAAATGCTTGACAATTTTACCGCGACAATTTTACGCCAATAACATACAATGACACTAGAAAAGCAAGTGCCCAAGTGCAACAATTCCCCCATATAGCGATTTACAGATTGCGATAAACGCCGCGTTCTGGATCAGATCCGGATCAGCTTTTGAAATTTGATAGAGGTTCCCATTGTCAATACCTGATTGAAATTTCATGAGTTTTGGGCAATAATTAACGGAGATATTGAGAAACAAAATCTTTGACCCCATTGACCGCAACTTTATCCAAAATTTAAAAGGGATCCAGAATCCAGGATTTCTTCCAGATCACAGCCAAAATGAAACCAGTTCTTCCTTTTCACATTTCTGACAACTCCTCAAAATTTTATCAAAATCCATCCATAACTTTTTGAGTTATCTTGAACACAGACTTGACAGATAAACGCCAGCAAAAACATAACCTCCTTGGCGGAGGTAAAAACATGAGTTTAACATCAAAGTATTTGGTAACATCCTCTGTACCCATTAAAAAAAAAAAAAAACTCACACAGAGCGGGCTAGGTGTGAATCACTTGTGGTACCTCCTGGTATTGTCAATTAAAATCTTTCTTTTTCTTGGAAGTCGTAGGTTGTTCTCCTTTCTCTTCACTGTCCATTTTCTCCTTCACAAGGAATCTTTCCAAAGACGTCTGTTTCTTACCCATTTTGCTAGCCGGGGTAAATTTTGGCGCTCAAGTGACCGAGACGTAACCGAGAGAATCTGGTCATTTTACAAAATAAAAGATTTTTCCAAATAAAAGCTCGTTCAGACTCAGATGATAAATAAAATGTAAAAAACTATTTTTTTTCTTGCGTGGCCTGGTACCTATTGATCCATGGCCCGGTACTGGTCTGCAGCCCGGGGGTTGGGGACCACTGATCACAATAAAAGATCTTGTGCTTGCATGGGTTTATCTGCAGCTTCCTGCCTCAGTGATGGATCACCTGGTGACCTCGACACCAGTCGTCGTCTGTCTGGGGAGAGGCGCTGGAACTGACCCGATCAAATACAGGCTCGTCACAATCAGTCTATGGGTTCACTTACTTTCTGTCTCCAGTACTGTAAACGTCTAATAGATGTTGTTCAATGATGACATGAGAAATCATAAGACCTTGTGTGTAATCATCTTGAACGTCCATCTTCCATGGTGAAGATCAGACCACATTTTATGGCAAATCGATGTCAAAAACCAGTCAATTCCAAAAGGGGTCACATACTTTTTTTTTTTTTTTTATTGCCGGTGTGCACGCACCCATCACATGGACTGAACAGCAAGCCTATCAGACACCGTAAAGATAAGGAGCTACAGAAGAGATATCGGACCTTTACTTGTTGAGTCATGGCAGCGATCGCCATAAACGGGTGTAGCGACGATCGATTGCGGCATCTGAAGTGTTCAATCGGAGCGATCAGGCCTTTAGCTGATAACGACGTTCCCCCAACAGCCGAGAACAAGGTCCAGCCTTGAAGGAGCTCCTCCCAGGAACTGAGACACTCTGTCTGTAAGATGGCACTAGTATTGGCAAGGACCTCGCAATACAGTATGTATCATGATACTTGGGTAATGATACGATATTATCGCGATATCACCATATATTGCGATATTCTACCCAGTTATTATCAAAAATAGAAATAGAGATGAAAAATGAAATTGCTGTATATGCTCATCAGATGATATTGATCATTCAGAGGACAAATTGAGTCAAAACTATTTGCTTCAAAACAACCTATCTATTCTTTATTATTAGTGTTTTTGCATATTTAAGTTACCATTAGTAACCAATAAAAAAATCGATATTAGGAGCTGAAAAATCGATATTATATTGGGCGGCCAAAAATCGCGATATATTGCCAAATCGATTTTTTTTCACACCCCTAGATGGCACCGATCCAAAAATATAGTCTTATAAATGAGAGCCAAGAATACGACGTACGGCGGTGAGAAAGGGTCGGGCTGTTGGTGCTGATCATCCACACTGTGTTGGACCGGAGGGCACGTGGAGATCGTGATGATCCAGCACCTCCATAAAAGAGGCATCAATCAGTCATGACTTGGGTCCATCCGTTACGGATTAATCTGATGTCAAAGTGTGATTTGAGCTTCGAGAAGATCCATCTCTGACCTCAACCTGTCGGTGGTTCTAGACCGATCGAGGCGAACTTAGAAAACCTATTGGAAAAGGCTCCAACCACTGAGATGTTTGAGCGCACACCTGCAGAGGCCGCAGGGACAGATAAACACAGCGCAGGGAAAAATGTATACAGACCGTCATTACGAAACTGGTCTTCCGGCCACTTGACCAGGACCGGAGCAGGCAGAGACGTCGCAGCCCAGTTTATCCCAGCAAGCACTGAAACCGGGGGATCCGGCCGCCCTCACGTCCACAGCTGTTTCCACTCGTACGGGACATTCTGTACCAGTCAGAACCAGCGGGGGCGGCCTCGGTGCTCTGACTCACACAGGAGCCTCCAAAACAACCGGGGTGACCGCAGGACTGCCGGAAACTGGAGGCCAGTGAGCCAAACCCGGACCGGCGCTTGTTTTTATCCGGTGCACAGACAATCATGGATGCGCAACTGTAACGTTTCCAGAACCCTGAAGGGTGAGGCGGCCCATTTGAGTCGGCGCCGACACCATAACTGGAGCGACTGAGGTAAGGAGAGCAGCCAGGAGGATTTAGGGTGACGAGAAGCTTCAGCGGGTTTATAACAAGTCATGGTTTTTAGAAAAAAGTTCCACAAAAGTCACAACTTTATGAAGAAATTTGGCTAATTTTGGTCAAAAAGTTGGGATTTCCTAAAACATGCATCTTCTGCTTAAAAGAAATAAAATAAAATCAAGGTTTTAGGGTCAAAAGTTTCAAATATACAAAACTTGTGACTCTCAGGCAAAGTTGTAATTTTATGTAAAAAAAATTGTGATTTCGCAAAAGTTGAAATCGTGCAATAAAAATTTAATTCTACATGAAAAAGTGTTGATCTTACAAACTACAGCAAAAAGTTACATTTTTAATGTAATTTTTTAAAATTGCATTTTTCAAGGAAAAAATTGTGATTTTTTTTTTGCGATTTTGGGAAAATTTAAGATTATATGAAAAAAATAATCACTTTTTTTAAAACAAAAAGTTTTTAAAACAAAAAATTAACCATTTAACAACAGAAGAATGTGAATAAAGAACAAAAAGCTGCAGCTGTGAAGGAACCTGCTGCATTCTTCAGACTGAAGAGGACCAGGACCAGGACCAAGACCAAGACCAAGACCAAGACAAGGACCAAGACAATGACCACGACCAGGATCAGGATCAGGATCAGGATCAGGACCAGGACCAAGACCAAGACCAAGACAAGGACCAGGACCAGGACCAGGACATGATCAAAACCAGGATCATGATCAAGACCAGGACCAGGACCACAATCAAGACCAGGACCAGGATCAGGACCATGACCATGACCACGATCAAGACCAGGATCAGGACCAGGACCAGGACCACGATAAAGACCAGGATCAGGACCAGGACTAGGACCATGATCAAGACCAGGACCAGGAGCAGGAGCACAATCAGGATCAGGATCAAGACCAGGACCACGATCAGGATCAAGATCAGGACCAGGACCAGGATCAGGATCAGGATCAGGATCAGGATCAGGATTAGGATCAAGACCAGGACCACGATCAGGATCAGGACCAGGACCAGGATCAGGACCAGGACCAGCATCAGGACCAGGACCAGGACCAGGACCAGGACCAGACCAGGATCAGGACCAGGACCAGGACCATGATCAAGACCAGGATAAGGATAAGGATCAAGGATCAAGACCATGACCATGATCAGGACCAGGACAAGTATCAGTATCAGGACCAGGACCCAGATCAGGATCAGGACCAGGACCAGGCTGAATGTTGACCACCAGCGTTGGAGAAACAGAACCAGTAAAACCATTCATCCCTTCTTTAATTACAGCTGTTTCTTCAGTTCTGCTTTGTCAACTAAAACAGAAATAAACTTCAGTAACACAACGTTCTCTGAACAAACCACAGAGTTCCAACCACAGAACACCAGGAACGCTTCCTTTTAACTCAGAGGTGCCGGACATCTCGTTCGTCCTTAACGTCAGTGCTGCAAATATGCAACGACCCAGCCACGTCATCAGAACCGTGAGTACCCCTCTCATCTGACTGGAGGACTCCTCTGGACCGTTAAAGTCTGGTCTGTGATGGGTCACAAAGACCTGATCCAGGGCCAGACTCGTCTTTGTTCAGTTCAGAGAGCAGGCAGCAGTAAATCTGCTTATTTGTTGTGGCGGTCTGGACCCTCATGGCCGCTCTGATACGCCCACAGGTAGATCAAGGTCAGACCGTCTCCTGGCTTCGCTCTGACGGGATTTCGCACTTCTCGCATTTTGAGCTCGTCAGCAGAGGAGATTTCACACGGAGTCACCTTAGATAAGGGTCGGAGATAAGAGACCTATTTGTCTTCTGAGTTAAGCTCCTTCACATGCTGGAAGGTTGTAAAAACAGCAACTTTACAGTTTTTTGCACAAGCATAGTCTGGTTACATATTACCAGTGAAGGTCTGGAAGTTTCCTTTGGATCCAGTGTGACCCTCTTCGCTGTGGATTCGACTGAACTGGCAGGTTTCACGCACAGAAGCAGACGAGTCCTCAACGTCTGGGACGTACGAGGTGAAGTTAACCCTCCATGTGATGAGCTGCTGAAATTTGACACGGCCTTGTTAAATGGCATCATAGGACCAGCAGCTACGAGCCAAACCTGACACATCATCTAGCGAGCATCTGTGACATCATCTGCGACGGTCATCAGAAAGGTTTCCATATTAACTGTTGTTCCCATCCGATGAGACCTCACATCTTATTTCTTTTCCCTTTTGAGTCCTTAACAGGTCCTGAGGCCTAATCCTTGAGCCTGATCCTGGCGCCTGATCCTGGAGCCTGATCTTGAGGCCTAATCCTGAGCCTGATCCTTGAGCCTGATCCTGGAGCCTGATCCTGAGCCTGATCCTGGAGCCTGATCCTGGAGCCTGATCCTGAGCCTGATCCTGGAGCCTGATCCTGGAGCCTGATCCTGAGGCCTGATCTTGAGCCTGATCCTGGAGCCTGATCCTGAGGACTGATCCTGGAGCCTGATCCTGGAGCCTGATCCTTGAGCCTGATCCTGGAGCCTGATCCTGGAGCCTGATCCTGAGGCCTGATCCTTGAGCCTGATCCTGGAGCCTGATCCTGAGGCCTGATCCTGGAACCTGATCCTGAGGCCTGATCCTGAGGCCTGATCCTGGAGCCTGATCCTGAAGCCTGATCCTGAGGCCTGATCCTGGAGCCTGATCCTGGAGCCTGATCCTAGGGCCCTGATATTGGAGCCTGATCCTGGAGCTTGATCCTGAAGCCTGATCCTGAAGCCTGATCCTGGAGCCTGATCCTGGAGCCTGATCCTGAGGCCTGATCCTGAGGCCTGATCCTGGAGCCTGATCCTGGAGCCTGATCCTAGGGCCCTGATATTGGAGCCTGATCCTCCTGATCCTGAGGCCTGATCCTGGAGCCTGATCCTGGAGCCTGATCCTGAGGCCTGATCCTTGAGCCTGATCCTGGAGCCTGATCCTAGGGACTGATCCTGGAGCCTGATCCTGGAGCCTGATCCTGGAGCCTGATCCTGAGGCCTGATCCTGGAGCCTGATCCTGAGGCCTGATCCTGAGGCCTGATCCTGAAGCCTGATCCTGAGGCCTGATCCTGAAGCCTGATCCTGAGGCCTGATCCTTGAGCCTGATCCTGGAGCCTGATCCTGGAGCCTGATCCTGGAGCCCGATCCTGAGGCCTGATCCTGGAGCCTGATCCTGGAGCCTGATGCCTGATCCTGAGGCCTGATCCTGAGGCCTGATCCTGGAGCCTGATCCTGGAGCCTGATCCTGGAGCCTGATCCTGGAGCCTGATCCTAGGGCCCTGATATTGGAGCCTGATCCTGGAGCCTGATCCTGGAGCCTGATCCTGGAGCCTGATCCTAAGGCCTGATCCTTGAGCCTGATCCTGGAGCCTGATCCTGGAGCCTGATCTTGAGGCCTGATCCTGGAGCCTGATCCTGAGGCCTGATCTTTGAGCCTGATCCTGGAGCCTGATCCCGAGGCCTGATCCTGGAGCCTGATCCTAGGGCCCTGATATTGGAGCCTGGTCCTGGAGCCTGATCCTGGAGCCTGATCCTGAGGCCTGATCCTTGAGCCTGATCCTGGAGCCTGATCCTGAGGCCTGATCCTTGAGCCTGATCCTGGAGCCTGATCCTGAGGCCTGATCCTTGAGCCTGAGCCTGATCCTGGAGCCTGATCCTGGAGCCTGATCCTGGAGCCTGATCCTGGAGCCTGATCCTAGGGCCCTGATATTGGAGCCTGATATTGGAGCCTGATCCTGAGGCCTGATCCTGGAGCCTGATCCTAGGGCCCTGATATTGGAGCCTGATATTGGAGCCTGATCCTGAGGCCTGATCCTGGAGCCTGATCCTAGGGCCCTGATCCTGGAGCCTGATCCTGGAGCCTGATCCTGAGGCCTGATCCTTGAGCCTGATCCTGGAGCCTGATCCTGAGGCCTGATCCTTGAGCCTGATCCTGGAGCCTGATCCTGAGGCCTGATCCTTGAGCCTGATCCTGGAGCCTGATCCTGGAGCCTGATCCTGGAGCCTGATCCTGGAGCTGATCCTGGAGCCATATCCTCCAGAGTTCATACTGGAGAGGAAACAACACCAACACTTGAACTCAAGCCATGAAATCACACAGTTGGTCATAAAATGAGATCTAATCTCCATCTGACTCGCAGACAAAGCCAGTGTGCATGAAGAAATGATTTATGGAGGACCTTACATCTGATGATGTTTGCACAAAAAAAAAAAGCAACAAGATTGTATGAAAAGAACTGGAATAAATCCCGGTGATGTCACCTGTAGGTTTTATTTCAACAGTACTGTTGAAACGTCTTTTTTTTGTCTCTCTGCACTGGACTGATGCTGCTGAACCACCAATAATCCAAAACTGGACAAGTGGGCCTAAAGAGCAGGCATGGAAGCCACTGGGACACGCCCACTTTAGCTCAGTTACCGCCAAGCGCCAACATCCACACTTCAGGGTTGCAATTCCTCGACTGACCACTAGGTGCTGGGTCCAAAGCAGAGCAATTCTCCTCTGACCTCAGTGCTAAAACACCCGACTTTGCTGCACAAATAATCATCCGTACAGCCTCGATCGAGACGGGACGAAGCACTAAATCGCCACAGTGATGACTGGCCCACCGTCATCTGTGGACGGGACCGTGGATGATTTTAACTGTTTGTGTGTCATCAGCTTAAGTTCACTGTGTCTGTTATGCTGCATTAGATGAAGATCAGGCCGTATTTAATGGAACGTTAAAGCAGAAAAACAGTCAAATTCAAAAGTTTCACAGCCTTATTCCTACGTTTGCTCCAAACATGATCTGTTTCTCTTCCAGTATATTCGTCTTCATCGTATCATGTGACGTCACATATCTTTGTCCCGCAAAACAAAGGCCAAGGTCTTCTGAGTGTGCGCTGGGATAAATCAAAGCTGTCCGTCTTTGTGTGTCGGCGGCACGTCCATCCTGCCACAGGGTGATGCCAGCTCACCTTCTTGTCAACAAAGGAAGAGCTGGAACCAGATGGAGATTTGTTTCTGCGGCCCGTAAACCAGCAGAAGCCGCGGCGGTTCAGTCGGCGGCGGCCCCGGGATCAGGAAACGGGACGAGCCCAAGGACCCCCCTGACACCCGATTGTTTCCTGAGTCTCTGTGTCCGGCCGTCCGGACCGGAAACTGTTGGGCGACCCCCCGCGGGGTGAGTTTGTGCTGGCGCGCTCGCGCATGCGTGCGTTTGGATGTGAAAGGGAGGTGAGAGCGTACAGACGTACGCTGGCAGGTTGCCAGTGGCTTTTTTAAGAGCATGTAGGAAAGGAGGGGAAAGAAAGACCCGCCGCAGGGTTCAACAATGCAGCTGCCGACGACAAACATTATATTCTCAGGACGGAAAACTGAAACTGTGACCTTTGACCTCAGAGGAGTCCATCAACACGACTCTCTGAGGAGGCTTCTCTGTTTGTGTGATGTGACGACCCAGTCAATAACTGCGACGTGATGCAACGCCAACCACACGTGTGAGAAACGAAACGAGCCGGGAAGCAAAATGGAACCAAAACCAGAATGCAGTGATTCAGAAAAAAAAAAAAATTATTCTTTGCAGGTGAAGATAGAAAACATATCAAATGTTAAAACTAGGGCTGGCTAAGTTAAGGCGTTATTATCGCGTTGACGCATTAATTTATTAACGCCAACATTTATTTTATCGCACGTTAACGCATGTTGCTCACATGCTTTTGTTTTGAAAAGTCTGTTACTGGCTGCTCCGGAACCGGAAGATAATTGGCAGGTAAACTTGCGGAAAAGCTAAAGCAGACATGGAGAACGGTAAAAATCTGTGAACTTTACAGTTCAGGTAGCAACTCAGGTAGCAATATTAACAATTCTGTCTGTAAAAAAAAACTTTCAAATCCCTTTGTTCAATACGATCGTGTCATTCCTCCATGTTTCATCAGATCTGCTCCATGTGTTCACTGTCCTGCTGTTCTCTAGCTGGTTACTGCAGTGCAGCTCCATCTAGTGGCACAGATGTGTAATGACAACAGAAAGTCTGTTCCTTGATTATAAAACAAAGCCATTTCTGGGTCACGTAAACCAGACAATAAAATATTAAAAACATATTCAGTCCCGTGGTCTGTTTGCTAAAATTAAAATATAAAAAAACTGGCTTTTTTTTGTTTTTTGTTTGTGTTAGATTAAAAATTGGGGGAAAAAAGTTACTTTTTTTTTTTAATTTTTGATTGACAATTGAAAATGGAAAAAACAAATTACACAATTTAACTGCTTAACTGACCAACTCACAATAAAAAAATTGACAATTGAACTTCATAGTTTTTTCATCTCTGCATGGTTTTTTTTATTTATTACTTAAAAAATTCTTTTTTTCTCCTGTTTCTTCTTAAAAGAAAGCGTTTGCCCTGTGGGTACAATAACAATTTTACTAATGTACAAAGTATAATTGTGTATGTAACAAATAAAGATCTTGAATCTAATTACAGATTAATAAAGTCACTGAACTTTAACATGGACATTTTCATTTTAAAGTTCTCCCAGATGGAGGATTCAACAGAAACAAGGTTATTTGTAACAACTGACAAGTTGAACTCCCCGTTAAAAGTTTCTGCTGTTACCTCAGAAATTACCTGTTTTAATGGTTGTGGCCTCTAGATTGTTAGGATTTAGTTTGTAGACTTTTTTTATTATTCATAAAAACAGGATGACATTAATGTCCTGGCAGGGGCAATAAGCTTTATTTTATTTTACATTTTTTAAGATGATATTTTCACTAAATATGTGTTACTGACAAGTGCTGATGTTAAAAGTGTTTGGACAACAAATGTTATGACACTTTAGTTCATATGGCAGCAGAACATTTAAATAAAAGTGACCTTTACACTACTTTTGAATTCATTATTTGATTTTGCGTATACAATGCGATTAATCGTGATTAATCAGGGAAATCATGCGATGAATCGCGATTAAAAATTTTAATCGTTGCCCAGCCCTGGTTTAAATGTAATTCATAATAGTCTCATATTCACTTCAGGGTACATTTCTCTTTTATTTGTATAACAACGCCTGAGACAAATGAAGACACTCATGAACCCTTCGCTTTCAGCTGAGCTCTGACAACAGCTCTTCTTTAGTTTGGAAGAACCGCCGTCCATGGTTTCCAAACAGAATATCAAGTTCGATTTGTTTGGCCGCAGGACAGTTTTCCACTTTGGCTCAGAGGAGACAGCAGCGTTTCTGGATCACATCTGCTGCACGCTGGAGCTTTAACCTGCGTTTATGGACGACTCAGACACCTGCGTCCTCAGACGGAGACTCCTGAAGCTGCTTCTGAGCTCCATCACAGGATCAAGTCTGTTTTCAGCCACGCCTGAGGGCCAAAAGATCACTGATAGAATCTTGAATGGTTGCTCGAGAAGAGTTCAGTCCTACCTGCAGCACTCAAAATAAGGCAACTTGGCAGACATTTAGCCTTGACATGATCATTTTAAGTTCACATCATGAGCATAATTATATTAGGTCAGACTGAAGTGATAGCAAGCAACTACACATGAAAAAGATCTGATCAAGTTGAGACGACAAGAGTCAATCAAGTTAAGGCGACAAAATCATTGAAATTATCGCGAGACTTCACAGTAGATCATTGGAAGGAGACATCTGGAACCTGTGCAGGTGAGGGTAAACTGTAATCTAGCGCCATCCTTCTAAATGCAAGTGCAATCCCATACAGACATACCACCAGCTGTCAGTCTATCTCTTTCCCTTATTTTTGTCTATTTGTCATGATTGAATTTGATAGACTTCAAATCTTGACTTCCACCATGTGTTCTGAACCTTCCATTATATAGCAATGTGATATCAACAAGAGATTCTTCTCTTGGGAGTACAATACCAAACTGAAATATTACCTCCCAAAATAATGAAATTCTGGTGATAAAGGGTTTGCAGCAAAATATTGTAGTGATCTGGCAAGTCCTTTTGGGTTGTTTCCCAGCATCCTTTGCAGCCCTGGTTGTTTAGGTGCTTATCTGTGTTTATTTGTTAGCTATTTGATTTAATGCTGCATTATGCTGGTTTTATGTTGCTTTTATACAGTCATGGAAAAAATTATTAGACCACCATTTTTTCTTCACTTTCTTGTTCATTTTAATACCTGGTACCACTAAACGTCATCATGTGACTAAAACGACAGAAAAAAACACTGAATGCATAAAAGCAGTGTTTTGGCAGTACAACGCCATAGCTATTGATGTAAAAACTTAAGTGATTTAGGTTATAATCAAGAAAACCATGGAAAATGGTAAGATATCAGCTCTTAAATAAAACTCTTATGAGCAATCTTTGTGGTTATCGTTATGTTTGTCCAAACAAATGTACCTTTAGTTGTACCAGGCATTAAAATGAACAAGAAACTGAAGAAAACAAGGGTGGTCTAATAATTTTTTCCATTACTGTATGTTAATTTGTGTCACCCTGAGTTAAGTCTGTGTGTGTTTGAATGAGTACCCGTAAGTGTGTATAATAAAGTGTGTTACATTTAAAATTTGCTCTGTGCAGAATCAAAAGGTTGATTAAATAATTCTTGTACCTGTGCCAAGACTGTCAGGTGCTGCAGACCAGGCTCTGCTATAAAATTGTAACACAGCTTTAACAGTGCTCACAGGAGTTAGCCACCGGCTAATAGCACATGGTGCCCTTTTGTACACTCCAAAAATGACACTTTAGATGAATATAAAAAAATCATGGAAACAATTTCCACGTGGATAAATCGTGTCCTTCCAACCTTTTTTAAAATTTAATTAATTTTAAAAACTTAATTTACTTGAGTTGTTCCAACTCATGTTGATGGTGTTGCTTCAACTATTCATGAGGTGCAGCAGCACCATCAACATGAGTTGGACCAACCCAAGTAAATTAAGTTTGATTGACTGAATTAAATAAGGTTGGAAAGACACAATTTATTCATGTGGAAATTGTTTCCATGATTTTTTTTTCAGTTCATTCCAAAGAGTCATTTTTTTTGAGTGAGTCATCTGTTGGAGGAGCAGCATCAGAGCCAGAGACTTGAAGAAACTGAACCGGTAAAGAAGGCTGGTTCTGATCTGGAGATGATGGAGCTGATGGAGCAAAGGATGAAGAACATCATGGACAACCCTGAACATCCTCTACAAGAGTGTCTACAGTCAGAAGCTTCTTCAGATCTGCTGCAACACAAAATAATGATGAAGGACTAGAGAGTGACTGATGAGATTAAATTCTAGGAAGTTTTCTGACCTTTCAAAAATGCTTTCGTGCAACCCGGAGGCCATGATGATGGGAAGTGCTTTCACTCTTCGTGCATACGCAGCAACCCCACCTGTGAAGGTGACAGCGAGAGCTGAGCGTCTGAAGGTGTCCCTGCACCAGATTTTACACATTACTGCATGCTCTTCAGGTCCAGGGAAGCCAGCGACCTGCATACAGACAGATAGATCCACAGTCCTCAGACGCCTTAATCATAGTTCATCATTTACCGTCTCAGCTCGGGTGAAAGGAAGGAGTTTGCACACATGTATGTGACTCAAACCATGATCCTAGTTATGTTGTCATTGTCTCAGCTTCCGTCCTGCGTGTCAGTCTCTCCACCAGACTCTTTGACAGTAAATGTGATGCCACAGGAAATGTGTGCAACTTTTTTCCACCTGGTTGGTGTTTCCAGTGTAAGAAGGAGGTGCTGATGAAGATCTAGGGCGGTGTTTGACCCCCTAAAAAGCCTGGAGGTAGCAGTTCTTTCTAGGGCTGTAGCGATACACTAATCTTGCGATACGATACGATACGATATGCGATATTCAGCTCACGATATAATATATATCGATATTCATCTTATAATACATTTACATCATTTTCTGAAAGATTTTAAAGGGACAAAGTGATTTTGGTGACATCTTGTGAGTGTTCCAATGACTTTGTTTGAATTAATTGAACTGAAAGCATCAATTACACATTATATGGCTGACAGGCAGCTTGCAAATGCTGGACAAAATGAATAAAAGATGTGTTGAGAAAAATAGTTTCATTTATTTGAATAGTGCAAATTGTTTCTTGCAAGCTTTTAAAGGTGGGACACGGGGGTTTTGAAAGAAGCTTAGAATATCGATACCCGCAGCTGAAAAATCGATACTCTGGGGAAATAAAATATCGATATATATCGCAGAATTGATAAAATCGCTCTAGTTCTTTCAGGTAGTGCTTCTGCCACTCATTTCCACTCCTGTGTCTCAGTAATTTAATGTTTAATCCATCGTATTACTGCTAAACCTGTCAGCTTTATGCTGCACTGCAAGAATACAGTAAAAAGTAGCTCTTAGATCCACTTTTAGCTGCAGCAGTCTGACTGAGTTGTTTCCCATATAAATATAAATTCAACATGTCAGCCGAGGCTAGTGGGGTCTGAGAAGAAGCTCAGCGGGGGCGTCTGCTCCTGAGAAGACTGGCAAGGGTTGTGAAAGTTTTCCTCCTGAAAAACAATCTTCCTCGCTGTAGAAATATGGATTGTTTTGGAAAACCAGCGGACAGCAACAGCTGCTTTTCTAAGACCAAGTCTCATGTCTTCCCCTCTCTGCGTTGTGTTAGCACACACCTGAGTGCTCCAGACCAGCAGGAATGCCAAAACATCTGCTTTCACGGAGGTCCGTGTACCTGCTGAAGATCATTTCACGAGGGGCCGATGATTAGCAGCACCTGCCTGCAAAATACCTCCTTCCATCATCTGGAGGCTCTGAGGGGGAACTTAGTCCCCGAGCTGGTTGCTTCGGTCTAAAATGTGACCTGGGAAGCGAACGGTGAAGAGGTTTGATCACTACTGATTAGGGGTGTGAAAAAAATCGATTTGGCAATATATCGTGATTTTTGGCCGCCCAATATAATATCAATTTTTCAGCTCCTAATATCGATTTTTTTCCGATTTTTTTCAAAAACACTAATAATAAACAATAAATAGGTTGTTGTGAAGCAAATAGTTGAATGCAGCATTGCGGCACAGTGCGCTGATTAAAAAAAACAAACAAACATGGCGACGATGGTATGGAACTTCATTAAAGTTTTAGAGGAAGATAGTTCGCTGGTTATTTGCGACAAATGCTCCAAGCGAAGGAGGGAAAATTAGCACAAGCTTTAATACGTCAAACCTGATCAGCCACCTGAAACACAACTATCACTTCCATGGAGTTTTGAAATCACGCTAACGTGAGCTAACGTGAGCTAACGTGAGCTAACATGAGCTAACGTGAGCAAGCCAGCACCAATTTAACCAAGGCAGAAAAGAACATTCGGCCCAAATCTGGCCCACATCTGCACTTTTATTTGGCCCGCATTCGGCCTGGACTTGCTCCACCGACCAGACCTGACCCAGTTATCCGTTTTCTTCTGGGTCTCTGGGCCTCACGACACTCCCGCAGATGATGAAAACCGGGCTGCATCTGGTTCAAACAGAGCGTGCCAAAACCCGAGTTTGTCCCCCGTCTGAGTCATTAGTGCCAAGAGTAGCACAGATTAGGCCCGGATGTGTCTGCTATCCGGGAGTCGATTGTGCAATACTCATTTCCTTCCACTAACATAGAGCCTCTACGCTACACAAGCGAGGCAGGTAGTGTGATTTATAACTGCTGAAGTTGTCACCACTGACAATGATCTTAAAAAATCTCTGAGGTGGAAGGAAACACTAATGCTGGGGGACAAAGCTACTCTTCACTGATCATTTGCACATTTTTTCTGCCTTCGTCAGTGTGTAGAAATTACAGAGGAAAATTTTCCACACAGCTGAGCTGTGAACTCTGTAAAGTGAAGGTGTGCATCAGAAAAAAAAAAAAGGATCAACGGGACGAGGGAGATGAGAGGGAGGGGCTAAAAAAAATCCAGAGTGTTAATCTTTTAAAAGTGCTGCTCTGCTGCTCCCGAGTGACAGAAACAGAGCGACGCACATGTTCAGGATCCTGCTGTAGATCCAGACGTCAGCTCTAGAAGTCATGGTTTCCAGATACTTTATTCTGAGTGGATCATTTGAAGCACGGCGGCTCGCTGGTCACAGCAGGAATGTTGCCGGTTCGAATCCCAGCAGGGGTTTTTCCTGTGCAAGACTTCCACGTTCGCTCCAGGGACTCTGGCCTCCTCCCACAGTCCAGAAACACAAATGCCAGGTTACCTGGTTGCTCCACAGCGCGTGGATGTGGTTGTTTGTCTGTGTGTGGCCCCGGTGACCTTGTTCACCCAGTGACAGCTGGGTCCCCGTGACCCTGAAACAGGAATGAGGGGGTGGATCACGGGCGGATTTCGTCTGTTTTGCCATCACCACAAAAAGACACTTCTGTCCACGTGAGGGCCACTGTGCAAACGAGCATGAAAGAAGGACAGTTATTAAGGGCAGTCATTATGTGATTGTGTTCAGATTCCCTGTAGGTTACTGCCCCCCTGCAGATGAGACTCCACTCTCCACAACAGACCATCTAACATGTGAACACTGAAGGACCTAAGTTTATTTAGGAAGTCAAGTAAAAGATGTGGGTCACCAGAGTCAGTCATGCTGAAGGCATCAAGGTGGTCTAATTGGTCAGCAGCTGCCCTGATTACTGACCAACAGTTACAGCAATTTACTGAACTAAAATATATTTTCAACAGGACTCTGCAAGCTCTTAAAAAAAAAAAAAAATTTAAAAAAAAGAGCCAAACCGTCGAATGTACGTGCAATTCGTCACAGTAAATCCGTCGTTTTCTTTTACACTATGTTTCCTTTTCGAGCGTGCTTTTATTTTGAAACGCCGCTCTCACCCGGAAGTACATCAGTGTTATGATGCCAGCGATGTGTCATCGGCGTATCAGCTATGAAGCTGCGGGTTATTGGGCAAAATAAGAGTTCCTAACAGTTATTAATATTTGTTCTGGAGACGGCACGAGGCAAGTGAGAGGTGTTGCGTGCGCGTGGGCGGGCTGTCGTGCGGTTAAGACGTTAGCAGGGCGGAGGGAAAGATCCTCCTCGACCGGGGCTGTTAGCAGGAGGCTAGCAGGAGGCTAGCTGGAGGTTTCTCCGTGTGGTTTGTTCCCGACGGGGCGGAGGAGGGATGTCCTGCAGCCTGGTGGACTTCTGTCGGCTCCAGGAGCTCAGGACGGTCCGAGACTTCTTGTTCCAGAGCCAGAAGACCTCGCCGCCCGAAGAGAAGAACCAGAAAGGTAAGTAAAAATGACTGTTGGACATCTGGAAGCAGGCGTTGGCAGCTAATTAACCGACCCACAGATGTTTAAAGGGAGACTCTTCACCCTTACATGACAACTATTGGCTCATTTTCAACTTGATAGCAGCAACGCATGTCAAAAAAAAAAAAAAAAAAAAAGAAGTTGGGATATGGACATGATGCAAAAGTAAGAAACATCTGGAGGAACATCTGTAACCAGTTGGGTCCGTTTTCAACAGGTCAGTGACATAACATGACAAAACATGTTAGATGTTCTGGAGAGACCAGACTGAGATGGTTTGGACATGAACAGAGGAGGGACAGTGAAGATATCTGGAGAAGGATGATGAGGCTGGAACATCTATATGGATGGAGAGGAAGAAGACATGAAGAGAAGAGGATGGAGATAGATGGAGGAGATGATTCACTGTGGAGACCCCTGAAGGGAACAGCTGAAAGGAAAAGAAGAAGAAAAAAAGGCCACGATAGGATGTAGAAGTGTACTCCCATAAATAAAGGGGTCCAGTTGCTTTTTACTGTCCTGCCATTTTCTTTTTGAATTGGAGAGATGAGACAAACGCTAAAGAAAAAGAGTCTAGTTTTAGTTTAATTCAGACTCGGGGCTCTTTCATTCAGAAGTTAAGCAGCATCACTCCCCTGTTTTGTTGCATAACAGCAGGATAAAGTCACGGCGTCCCTCATATTTCTGAGGTGATGTCTGTGCACGTCCGTGTCGGATGGTCTTATCAAGAACTAGACTATCGTGTGAGTGTTTCACGGTCTGAATCAGTGCTGGGCGATATGACCTCAAACCAGTATCACCATTAACTGAACGTTTCAGCTGGATAACCATTAACAAGCAGTTGTTTTAGTGTTATTCTTTTCCCCTCATAGAATACTGTCAACTCTTAAAACAGTGATATCTTTATAATGAGAGAGCATATCTGTGATTTTTTTTTTTTTTAGGGATGCACGATAACTGTTTTTTAAAACCGATACCGATAACCGATAACACACACATATACCTAAGATCATTAGATCAATACTATGAACAAAATCAAAAATAGTTTTGACTTTTTAAGTGAAGATATTTATTTTTTCCAAAGAAAACTTACTGGAAAGCCTCTCAAACATTTTCTTAAAGCTATCAAACAAACCTATTTGATATCTCACATCAACTTAAATAAGGTTCATTACTGACTGATATAAAAATAAAGGCTCCCTGAACTGATGGAAATACATGCATCAGAATTACAAACTGAAAAAGATTTACATTTAAAGGATTTTGACTTGTTGTTTCCATTTAAATTTATACCTTTAAATAAAGTAGGTTCAGTAGTTTTTATTTTTTAATCTCATTGGAAGCTTTAGATGTGAGAGATGAGGGAGAGGGGAGGGGAGACTGCTGCTGGCTCGCGCACATTAGCATTAACTTCCATTCGCTCACATTAGCGCGTTTTCAAAACTCCATGGAAGTGATTGTTATGTTGTAGGTGGCTGATCAGGTTTGACGTATTAAACCTTATTCTCGTGCTTCCCTCCTCGTAGAATTCACTTGTAACATTCATCACAAATAACCACCAAACTATCTTCTTCTGAAACTTTAACGAAGTTCCATTGCCGCCATGTTTGTTATGATCAGTACGCTGTGCTGCAGGCTGCATTCAAGGTGTAACGTAAATTCCCACGTTCCCTCGTTTGCTAGTCGTTCTTTCAGCCTTTTCTATTTTTTTATGTGTAACATGTGGGAGAATACTGCGAATATCAATTCAAGTCAGCAACTACTAAAATTATGACCGAGTTAACAAGTTGTTTTCTGGCATGAGGGGGTATTCTTGAGTTTCCTTACTGAGAATTCGTTTTTCTGATTATGCCAATGTTACTTGAACATAACATTTACTGTCGGTCATTCAAGGCTCAGAGGGAGCGAGGCACTGCCGTGTTGACAAAAATATATATGTTATCGGGGCTATTCGTCATGATATCAGAGTTATCGGGATGACGTCATAATTTCCTGTTATCGGCCCGATAGTTATCGTGCACCCCTAATTTTTGTAAATGAATTGAAGGGAAACCACACAGATGAAGTATTTACTAAATATTTAAACAAGTGAAGTCATTGACTGGACTGATTGACTCTGAATGCTGGTTTCAACTAACTGTCCAAACAACTATATGATTACGTCACGTTTAATGTCCCAGTTGTGTTGGTCAGTTCTTAATCGAGGTCTAAATTGATCACATAGTAAAGAAAATGTGCATCATCGGGGGGAAAAAACCAACGCTTTAAAGCAAATTAAAACACTCTGCTCCTGTGCAGAAAGGGAAGAAGAGGAAATCTGCCTGCTCTTCTCATTATGACTCATCCCACATGAGACGCTTGAACACGTCACTGCAGGACGGTGACCTGAAGAGAGCAGACGCAGCAGGTCGCTGCTGCATCCAGGCTGCAGACGCATCGTATCTGTGCGGCGACGCGTGCAGACGGCATGCAGCAGATGGAGGCTCAGCATCTTTACGTCCCAGGAGTCCAGGAGAGAAAGTTACTGGACGCTCTCTGCTTCTCATTCCTCCTCAGTCTCACGTTAAACTCGCTCATCTTTTCTTTGCACCACTGCTCACTCACTGCTGTGCATTCACGTGCATGAGGACCTCCACGATCCCTGGGACCTGTTCTCTTTCCGGTGTCCCTTAAATGCATCGTTTGTCTTGTTCACCCTGGAAAAAGGCCGTGAACACGTGCAGCGTTTCAGCCGACCTGCTGCTGTCACGGCAAATAAGACTTAGACACTTTTGATATAATATGACACTTATTGGGGTTTTTATTGTGTCTTTAAGCCCTAAATTTTTGCATGTTCTACTCTCTCACAGTCTAAACTTTTACTGAATGTTGTTTGGGGTTTTCTTTCCCAACAGATAATGAGCTCTCCTGGGACACGTCCGACTGGGAGTCGGCGTGGGAGGGCGGCGATGACAAAGAAGACGAGTCTGCCTCTGCCAGAACGGTCTGTTGGTTTATCTGTTTGTGCTTCATTCTGGACTTTCATGCTGCTGCTTCTTCTTATTCTTCCTGCAATAATCAGCAGAATTTGACTCAAGTGAGACAGATTACAGCGCAGAGGAAATAAGTGTTTAAAATTCAGATTAAAAGCAAAAACACACAGAAAAGAGTCACAGATCAGCCTTCTGGCTGCATCTCATTGATTTGAGGCGTAGCGTCAGATCTGCTAAAGCCGCTATTAAGGGATAGCTGGTAGCGGGAGGGGCGTTCCCCCACAAAGAACACAATCTTCCATCTTGCTAATCCCACTATTCAATATTTCGTCTTTATTCTCGACATTTTGACTTTATTCTCGACATTTCGACTTTATTCTCGACATTTCGACTTTATTCTCATCAATATTTCGACTTCATATTTCGACTTATTTCGACTTTCATTCTCGACTTTCACTTTATTCTCAATAATTTCGACTTTATTCTCGACATTTCGACTTTATTCTCGACATTTCGACTTTATTCTCGACATTTCGACTTTATTCTCAATATTTCGTCTTTATTCTCGACATTTCGACTTTATTCTCAATATTTCGACTTTATTCTCAATATTTCGACTTTATTCTCAATATTTCGACTTTATTCTTGACATTTCGACTTTATTCTCAATATTTCGACTTTATTCTCGACATTTCGACTTTATTCTCGACATTTCGACTTTATTCTCGACATTTCGACTTTATTCTCGACATTTCGACTTTATTCTCGACATTTCGACTTTATTCTCGACATTTCGACTTTATTCTCGACATTTCGACTTTATTCTCAATATTTCGTCTTTATTCTCGACATTTCGACTTTATTCTCGACATTTCGACTTTATTCTCGACATTTCGACTTTATTCTCAATATTTCGACTTTATTCTCAATATTTCGACTTTATTCTCCACATTTCGACTTTATTCTCCACATTTCGACTTTATTCTCGACCTTTCGACTCGACATTTCGACTTTATTTATTTTTAAATTTTATGTGTGTATGTAGGTATGTGTGTGTGTGTGTATGTATGTATCTGTGTGTATATGCATGTATGTGTATATATATGTATATGTATGTGTGTGTATGTATATATATATATATATATATATACACACGTGGACAAAATTGTTGGTACCCCTCAGTTAAAGAAGGAAAAACCCACAATTCTCACTGAAATCACTTGAAACTTACAAAAGTAACAATAAATAAAAATTATTGAAAATCAAATAATCAAAATCAGCCATCACTTTTGAATTGTTGATTAACATAATTATTTAAAAAAACAAACTAATGAAATAGGGCTGGACAAAAATGATGGTACCCATAACTTAATATTTTGTTGCACAACCTTTTGAGGCAATCACTGCAATTAAACGATTTCTGTATTTGTCAATGAGCGTTCTGCAGCTGTCAACAGGTATTTTGGCCCACTCCTCATGAGCAAACTGCTCCAGTTGTCTCAGGTTTGATGGGTGTCTTCTCCAAATGGCATGTTTCAGCTCCTTCCACAGATGTTCAATGGGATTCAGATCTGGGCTCATGGAAGGCCACTTTAGAATAGTCCAACGCTTTTCTCTCAGCCATTCTTGGGTGTTTTTGGCTGTGTGTTTTGGATCGTTGTCCTGTTGGAAGACCCATGACCTGCGACTGAGACCAAGCTTTCTGACACTAGGCAGCACATTTCTCTCCAGAATGCCTTGATAGTCTTCAGATTTCATTTTACCTTGCACACATTCAAGACACCCTGTGCCAGATGCAGCAAGCAGCAGCCCCAAAACATTACTGAGCCTCCTCCATGTTTTTCACCGTAGGGACAGTGTTCTTTTCTTCGTATGCTTGGTTTTTGAGTCTATGAACATAGAGTTGATGTGCCTTACCAAAAAGCTCCAGTTTGGTCTCATCTATCCAAAGGACATTCTCCCAGAAGCTTTGTGGCTTGTCAACATGCATTTTTGCAAATTCCAGTCTCGCTTTTTTATGATTTTTTTTTCAGCAGTGGTGTCGTCTCCCATGAAGTCCACTTTGGCTCAAACAACGACGAATGGTGCGATCTGACACTGATGTACCTTGGCCTTGGAGTTCACCTTTAATTTCTTTGGAGGTTGTTCTGGGCTCTTTGGATACAATTCGAACGATCCGTCTCTTCAATTTGTCATCAATTTTCCTCTTGCGCGGCCACGTCCAGGGAGGTTGGCTACTGTCCCGTGGGTCTTGAACTTCTGAATAATATGAGCCACTGTTGTCACAGGAACTTCAAGCTGTTTAGAGATGGTCTTATAGCCTTTACCTTTAAGATGTTTGTCTATAATTTTTTTTTCGGATGTCCTGGGACAATTCTCTCCTTCGCTTTCTGTTGTCCATGTTCAGTGTGGTACACACCTTTTCACCAAACAGCAGAGTGACTACTTGTCTGCCTTTAAATAGGCAGACTGACTGATTATGAGTTTGGAAACACCTGTGATGTCAATTAAAGGACACACCTGAGTTAATCATGTCACTCTGGTCAAATAGTTTTCAATCTTTTATAGAGGTACCATCATTTTTGTCCAGCCCTATTTCATTAGTTTGTTTTTTTTTAAATAATTATGTTAATCAACAATTCAAAAGTGATGGCTGATTTTGATTATTTGATTTTCAATAAATTTTTATTTATTGTTACTTTTGTAAGTTTCAAGTGATTTCAGTGAGAATTGTGGGTTTTTTCCTTCTTTTTAACTGAGGGGGTACCAACAATTTTGTCCACGTGTGTATATATATATATATATATATATATATATATATATATATATATATATATATATATATATTTTGTATATGTGTTTGTGTGTATGTACATATGTATGTCTGTGTGTGTGTTTGTATGTATATATATGTATTTTTTTTTTTTTTTTGTTTTTTTTTGGAAGGTTGGTCATGCACTTTTGCCATAACTCATGGTTGTTTCCTTGCCTTTTTATTTTTTTCTGGGGGCGGGGTTAGTGTTTTTACATTTTATTATTGTTTAGTATAATTTCTCATGTCCCTGTTTCACCTTTGTAAAATATAAATATAAAAGATAAAAATTTGATCACAAAAAACCAATCCTCCTCCTCGATTGGCTGCTGCAGGTGGACGAGGAGGCTGCAGGCCAGACTGAACCGTGGCTGCAGGACTGCGTCGTGTCGCTGTCGCCCTGCTCCGACCTGCTGGTGGTTGCGCGTGAGCAGAGGGCCGCCTTTCTCTCAGGTCAGAGTTTTCAAGTGATGTGCTTCCTGTTCGGTCGTTGTCTCTTCGCACTTTTCATACACGTTCACGCGCTTTGTTGACTCTTCCAGCGAAGTGGCGTACAGACGACGGCGGCAGGGAGGAGATGACTCTGGCCGTGTCCTGGTCTGGAGCCCTCACCGCTGAAGAAGGGTGAAGGAATGATGTTGACGTAAAACTGAATAAATAGTGGTGATGCTCTGGAAATAAAGACAATGCTTTTTTAGTTGTTTTTTTAAAAATTGTGTGCTTCTCTCTCCAGAGAGTGTGTCAGCAGCGTCATCGCCATCCCCCTGGCAAGTCAAAAAAGGTAACGATTACATGCATGTTCAGTAACGGAGATGTATTAGGGCCACACTGAGAAGAAAAAATTGTGGGCAATTATTATTATTTTTTTTTTCATTCCTCACTTGAGAGAAGAAAGTCGAAATGTCGAGAATAAAGTCGAAATGCAGTTTCCAGAATAAAGTTGTCTTAAAGATTTATTCAAACCAGCTTTACTCTACCAACATAAGAGATTGTATCAGAAATTACGTCTAATTTAAAAAAATAAACCACACAGATTCTGGAATTCTGGAAACTGCATTTTAACTTTATTCTCGACATTTCAACTTTATTCTCGACATTTCGACTTTATTCTCAATGTTTCGACTTTATTCTCGACATTTCAACTTTATTCTCAATATTTCGACTTTATTCTCGACATTTCGACTTTATTCTCGACATTTCGACTTTATTCTGGAAACTGCATTTCGACTTTATTCTCTACATTTCCAGTTTCTTCAGGTGAGGAATGAAAAAAAAAAATCATTGCCCACAATTTTTTTTCTCAGTGTGGCCCTAATACTCCGTCGTAGAGATGTCTTTTGAAGTTAGAAAAAAAAAACAAACACGTTTTCCTGTGCAGGAGCTCCACGGGTCGGCCTGACTGGACGTGCATCGCCGTGGGTTTCACATCGGGCTACATCCGCTTCTACACCGAGGTGCCTGCTTGTTGTTTCCCGTCTCGGTCAGGAACGGAGGAACAGTCTTTTTCTGTAACGCTGACTTTGTCTCCTCAGAGCGGAGTTCTGCTCCTGGCCCAGCTGCTGCACGAGGACCCCGTCCTGAAGCTCAAATGTCGCACCTATGAGATCCCCCGCCACCCTGGGGTGACTGAGCAGGTGACGGACGACCCAGTCGTGCTCGTTTCACCCATCCCAGCATGCTCTCCGGCGTCTAACGGCTGATTTCCCTCCGTTGCAGCACGAGGAGCTGAGCATCCTGTACCCCGCCGCTCTGGTCACCATCGACGGCTTCAGCCTCTTCCAGTCTCTGCGCGCCTGCAGGAACCAGGTGGCGAGAGGTACGGTTGGTTAGTGGGTTAGAGTGGGCGTTACCCAGCGTAGGAGCCGTGGCCAAAAACACGGCAGCGGGACGTTGACGTGTTACCGTACTGAACGTTTTAACAGCTGATGTGTTTTTCACTCGCTGCCTGGGTGGACAGTTTTTGCTGCAAAGCAGAACTCAGGTAACAGTAAGACAGGAAAAACCACACGCACATGCAAACGCTTGAAAAGCCTTCAGGGGTTAGTAGCTGAGCTTCAGCAGTGCCTTTAACATTTTTCTTTCTGGTCTGTGTCAGTTAGGGTTGTAAAGGGGCGTAAATTTTACAGACTCTTTTAATTGGGGAATTTTTGGAAATGTTCCACTTTTGAATCAAATGGTGAACGTAGACAGATGAAGGGAGGACGGCAGCAGCAGGCCACAGGACACCCGCTCAGTCAGACGAACTACACAGCACCAACTAATCTGGATTAGTGTAGCAATACACTAATCTCACGATACTATACACGATATTTGGCTCACGATACGATATATATCGATATTCATCTTACAATAGATTTACATCATTTTCCGAAAGATTTTAAAGGGACAAAGTGATTTTGGTGACATCGTGTGAGTGTTCCAATGACTTTGTTTGAATTAATTGAACTGAAAGCATCAATTACACATCATATAGCTGACAGGCAGCTTGCAAATGCTGGACAAAATGAATAAAAGATTTGTAGAGAAAAATAGTTTCATTTATTTAAACAGTCCAAATTGTTGCTTTACATCTGACCAGACAAAAATTACATGTGGCGTTCCCCAGGATTCCATCCTGGGGCCTGTTCTGTTTAAAGGTGGGACACGGGGGGTTTGAAAGAAGCTTAGAATATCGATACCTGCGGCTAAAAAAATCGATACTCTCTGGGGAAATAAAATATCGATATATATATCGCAGAATTGATAAAATCGTTCAGTTCTAATTATGGCTGTGAAGCATGAGAGTGACAGTATCATGGTGTGGGACTGCTTTGCTGTGGGAGGGACTGGTGCACCTCACCAAAGAGAAAGATGGCGATGTATCAAAGGAATTTCTTAATAGACAGTTAGTGCGTTTACATTGGAAGTTTAATTCCTCTTTAATTCAGAATTAGAATTAGATCCGATTTAAAATGATTGAAAATGTATTTAAACAGTGCAAATTGTTGCTTGCAAGCTTTTAAAGGCGGGACACGGGGGTTTTGAAAGAAGCTTAGAATATAGATACCCTCGGCTGAAAAATCGATACTCCTTGAGGAAATAAAATATCGAAAAGCTGCCTATTATGAATTATTTGCTCATTTTCAGCGTCTTTCACTCGTCACTGCGAAAAGTCTAATCTAAAATTCAGCTTCTTTTTCACTTCTTTTAAACCCTGAAACACACATCAGATCTAATCTGGAAACAACTTCTTGTCAAGTAAAAATGTCTCTGCATAGACGAACAACTCAGCTGTTTATTTCTTGTATTTTTAGCTGCAGTCTTTTCAGTCGCGGTGAAATTATATTAGATTTTATCCAAGTCTTCTGCACACCAGTGCGTTGCATCTTTTTAAAAATGCTCATTAGGATTACTCTTAGTTCAAATGAAACATTAGTTCCTCATACCATCGAGCGATGCCACGCACCAACACAGTTTGAGCGTCGCCATCTTAGACCATCACTGCAGAGGTCAGAAGAATGAAAGTAAAAGGAAGCTGTTTATTCTTCGTTTCCTCAGGTGGCAGAAAAGACATTTGCTTTGCTCGCCAGTTACAGATGTTAGAGTTAACAGTTGCTTTTAGCAGCAGTAGATGGTGGAAAGCAACGCTATATCTAACGTGTTTGCCGGGGTGTTAAATACGCCTCAACCCGCGTGGCTGAAGTTGCTGAAATGCTGCGCTGAAGCTGCCGCTTCTCTCATTGGAAATGTCTTGGCTCATGCAGCTGCAGCAGCGGGCAGCGACGTGGTGCCGCCGCCCCCTCTGGCCTACAAGAAGTGGGGGCTGCAGGAGATGGAGGCCGTGGTGGACCACAGCAGCGTGGGTAGGAGACATTTAGCTTCATCGTTCAGAACAGGGCTTTGACTTTTTGAAGTTAAAGTGACTCTTTTAGTTTTATTATTACACTATTGGTTAATTTTTCCTGCATCTCCTGCTTTCAGGCATCATGACGCTGTGTGTGTTTGACCAGATGAAGAACGCGTCCATCCTGGGGGGGTTCAATGCTTCAGTCAAGGGCAGCCCCCCCGCCATGAGCCAGTATGTGACCGTGGGAGCCGGGCCGTACACGGGCTTCTACTACGCCGTAGAGGTGAGTGTTTGACCGGGAGGGAAGCGTTGATGTGATCAGTTGAGTTGAGTTGATCTTTCGTCCGTGTCCCGGTGTCTCCAGGGAAGCTCCCAGCCGCTCCTGTCTCACGTGGCTCTCGCTGTGGCCAGTAAACTCACCTCCGCCCTCTTCAGTGCTGCCAGGTTTGGGGTTGTATGTGTGTAAAATATGCATGTGGCTACTTCGATGGCAACTTTTAACCGTAAACTGAGGTGAATTCTGCCACCTACTGCCCTGGAGTATATACATTGGACCGCTCGCCCACTATCGATATTCACTCTTCTGTTACTTATGCCTGAATGAAAGAGCAGCCAATCACATAAATGGCTCCGCCCTCTCTGCTGTGATTGACACACAAATCATTCTTATGAAAAACAAAGCTATTATTATGTAAAAGATAATTCTTATGAGAAACTAAACCATTATATTTCATAATAATAAACGCCTGTATTTCATTATAATAGACTCATTAATTCATTGGATTATGACCCAAACGGGACTCCATACGGCTCAGGTTTTGTCCAGTAACTGTTACGTCGTGTCAGTTCATCTCACAACATCAGATCTATTCACCTATTAAGAGGATGCCCGTTTCTTCATTTGTCTGCAGATTTGTGTACCACATTATTTATAAGTGATTTTTGTCCAGTCTGCGTAGGTTTGATTGAATTAATTCAGTTTTATTTGGGTTTTTTTCGCCCTCAGTGGGTGGTTGGGCTGGAACAAGAACAAGAACGAAGAGGAAGCCGCTCCGAAACAGAAGCCCAAAGTGGAGCCTGCGACTCCTCTGGGGATCAGGTTCGTACCGTAACATTCCTGCATGACAGCGGCGGTCCCTGTGTGCGCCGCAGCATCCTCCTCTTGACCCCAAACCTTACCTCCGTCATCCAGATTTGGCCTCCCAGACTCCCGGCGTCACGGCGAGTCGATATGTCTATCCCCGTGCAACACGCTGGCCGGAGTGACGGACGACTTTGGTCGAGTGACGCTGTTGGACTTGGCCAGAGGCATCGCCATCCGCATGTGGAAAGGTGAGGGCAAAGTCAAGTGACGTGTTTATGACGTGATGAACTGTGGAAAGTGAACTGATGTGAGACCTCCGTCTTAAGGCGTCATTAACTGGAACGAACTTCAGGTTACAGAGACGCCCAGCTGGGTTGGCTGCAGGTTCAAGAGGAGCGAGCTGATCGGGACTTTTCCCCCTCCGCTTCCCTGCCCAGACGCCACGCCCTGTTCCTCGTCATCTACGCCCCCCGCAGGGGGATCCTGGAGCTGTGGGCCATGCAGCGGGGCCCTCGGGTGGGAGCGTTCACTGTGGGGAAGCACTGCAGGTAATCACAGAAACTCTGACCAGGCGAAGATGAGCCGCAGAGACGAAACGGCGCTCGTGCTTCACGCTGCTGCAGCCAGAAGCTCATCTGCAGTTTATTAAAAAAACACACAAACCTATTTTTTCTTTCTTTAAATTCTCTGTTCATAACAGAAGATTGAGGATCTTTTACTGGTTTAGGTCAGTTAGCATCGCTGAATTTTTTTTATTCGTAACTAGGGCTGGGCAAGTTAACGCGTTATCGCGTTAACGCATTAATTTATTAATGCCGACATTTATTTTATCACACGTTAACGCATGTTGCTCACATGCTTTTGTTTTGAAAAGTCTGTTACTGGCTGCTGTGGAACCGGAAAACAATTGGCAGGTGAACATGTGGAAAAGCTAAAACAGGCATGGAGAACGGTAAAAATCCGTGAACTTTACAGTTCAGGTAGCAACTCAGGTAACAATATTAACAATTCTGTCTAAAAATAAATAAATTCTGGACTGCAACAAAACTTTCACGTCATTCCTCCATGTTACATCAGATCTGCTCCATGTGTTCAATTGTTACGACTCTGGCTCTGCTAGTAAAGAGAGACGTAGCATAAAACAGAACCCAGGATGGTAAGTGGAGTCAGGGAGCTTTAATGTGTATTCCCAACCTTTACATATGCCAAAACAAAGATATCAAATCCACAAACATCCAAATGACAAATGTCCCAAACAAAAGGGAGGAGCTGCCCAGTCACAGGCTCCTCCGCCGAATGCTGGAATCAGTCCATTTTTAAAGCCATCAGCTCCAGGTGTCAGGAATCATCACTGATGAAAAGAGGGCGGAGTCTGGTCCATTCAGTGACAGCGGGAGGTGGTACATCCAGTTGCTGGAGCCAATCATCAACGGCCTCTGGACCGGAGAGAGCAGCAAGTTCCACCCTCCGGGGCTGGCACAGGGCGATCATCACACGCACACGTTAGGCAACAGATACTATACACAGAAGTCCCCGACCGGAAGACCTCGGCCGTAACATCACTGTCCTGCTGTTCTCTAGCTGGTTACTGCAGTGTGGCTCCATCTAGTGGCACAGATGTGTAATGACAACAGAAAGTCCAGTCCTCGATTATAAAAAATTCAGTTTCTGTGGCCCATTTTTTAATTTTGTATTTTTGATCCAAGTCTAAAATTGAAATATAAAAAAAAAACCTGCATTTTTTTTCTTTTTTTTTGTGTTAGATAAAAAAATAAAAATAAACAAAAAATGTAATAAAATGTCACTTTTAAATTTTTTTTAATTTTTGATTGACAAAGAATGATTGATTCACGGATTGGTAAAGTTACTGAACTTTAACATGGACATTTTCATTTTAAAGTTCTCCCAGACGGAGGATTCGATAGAAAAAAGGTTATTTGTAACAACTGACAAGTTGAACTCCCTCTTAAAAGTTTCCGCTGTTACCTCAGAAATTACTTGTTTTAATGTTCTGATTGTGATGAGCCACAATCATTTTGATGGATTTTGTTTGTAGACTTTTTTTTTTTTTTTTATAAAAACAGGATGACATTAATGCCCTGGCAGTGGCAATAAGCTTTATTTTATTTTACATTTTTTAAGATGAGATTTACACTAAATATGTGTTACTGACAAGTGCTGATGTTAAAAGTGTTTGAACAACAAATGTTATGGCACTTTAGTTCATATGGCAGCAGAACATTTAAATAAAAGTGCATTTTACACTACTTTAGAATTCATTATTTGATTTTGCGTATACAATGCGATTAATCATGATTAATCAGGGAAATAATCACGATTAAAACATTTTTATTTTTTTTAGATTTTTATTGATAGTGGAGAGACAGGAAGGGAGGCAGAGAAAATGGGGAAGACACACGGCAAAGGGCCGACAAGCTGGGAGTCGAACTCGTGACCAGCCACACGAGGACTGTAGCCTCTGTCTACCATCTAAAAAGGTTGGAGCTGATGGGACAGTGAGTCAAATAGGGGTGTGAAAAAAAATCGATTTGGCGAAATATCGCGATTTTCGGCCACCCAATATAATATCGATTTTTCAGCTCCTAATATCGATTTTTTATTTAAAATTCATGTATTCATGTATTAGACGCATTGTGAATGCTTAAATGTGCAAAAACAGTAATAATAAAGAATAAATAGGTTGTTGTGAAGCAAATAGTTTTGACTCAATTTTAGGGTTGGGCATCGTTTGGATTTTAACGATTCCGATTCCGATTCTCTGTTTTTGATTCCTGTTCAAAACGATTCTCGATTCCGAGTCTTTGATGTGTAGGTCAACAGATCGCAACTTATCTAACAGTAGAATATTTTCATTTAAAAATCTGTGACACATTTACACAGGCAACAGGCCATTTTTATTCTTACACCTGCTTGCATGCACATATGCACACAAAGAATTCACTTACAGCCTAAATGTTGAACAACTTACAGTTGGCAGTTGGCCTCCAAAATACATTTTGCCCAACAAAAAACGAAATCAACAGTTTTTGTTTAGAAAGATGACTATGTTTAGGAAGATGACCATATCTGCTCTTTCGGGTTAGGAGCAGGGGAGCAACGCAGTAAATGCGAAGGTGTTTTGCCATATTAGTCGTCCATCCTCCTTTGGCAGTAACACGCTTCCCGCAGATGTTGCACTGCGGCAGGTAGCCGTCATTTCCCGGACTGAAATGCAGCCAAACTTGAGAGCGGCGTCTCTTGGGATCCATGTTGTGGCGAGTGAAGTCCTGTCGGTGACGGACGTGACGTCACCACTAGCGCGCAGTTGAGTACACCAGGCGGAGTAACATCAACAAACTTAGTGCAGTAAATCAAAAAAATTAAAAAAAATAGCGCGGACATTTAGGAACTGAAAAAAGGAATCGAAATTCAAAAATCTTCTAAACGATTCCAGAACCAGACGTTAGGAACCGATTCCTACTTGGAATCGTTTTTTTTCGGTGCCCAACCCTACTCAATTTGTCCTCTGAATGATCAGTATCATCTGATGAACATATACAGCAACTTGATTTTTCATCTCTTACTTTGAATTTTGATATTAACTGGGTAGAATATCACAATATATGGTGATATCGTGATAATATCATACCGTGACCCAAGGGTCATGATACATATCGTATTGCGAGGTCCTTGCCAATACTCACCCCTCGAGTCAAAGCGCACCTCCAGATTAGAGTCAGAGGGCTTAAAGGAGAACAAAGTGAAGGTGATGGAGTGGTCGTCACAAAACCTTGGCCTCAAGCTTTTAGAATATTTGTCAAAAGGCACAAATGAGCACAAACTGGACTCAGCTACCAACTTCCCAGCGAGATCTGCATGGTCTACAGTAAAATGCTCTGCTTCTTACGGTCTTCCAGGTTGCTGTATGCCGGCTATCGTCTGATGGGCGTGAACAGTGTGACCAGCCAGGGCTGGCAGCTGCAAACGCAGCAGGTGTGTCTGCTGGATCCCAGCACAGGAGCTCTGAGGACCGTGAGCATCCCCTTCCACCTGGCCCTCAGGTCGGTACGCAGACCGGCTGCAGGCTCTGACGTGGAGCCGTCCTCGCACATTTTTTACCGATTCTGAGAGGAAACGCCTCTTACGACTTACGACACCTTCTCCCGTCCTCTCAATTTCAGTGACAAAAAGAGCGAACAGGCCAAAGACATGCACCTAGTGAAGAGGCTCGCCGCGATGCTGAAGAGCAGAGACGTGGATCCTGGTGAGGCTGCAGCGGTGACAGCTGAACATGTAGTCAGATCTGGCCTGTCTCACTCTCGTTTACTTCTCAGATACCCTGGAGACCGAAGCAAAGAGCATCCTGCTGGAAATCAAACATCCTGCCATCAAGAAGCAGGTATGAAAATAATCTCAGCGCTCCGTTTAGATGTGAACGCGTGAAGCCAGTAGATTTAACAGCCAGTCTCTGCGTGTCCTTCCAGGCCCTGGACTCCCTCCTGTCCAACAAGAACATTCCTGTCTCCTGTCTCACCAGCATCATCTGTGCCTTAAATGACACTTTGAAGCAACAAGGTAGAAAAAAAAGTGTATGAGATGGATGTTAGAATTCATTTAGTGAATATAAAACTTTACACAGCTGTATGTTAACATTCTTCCTGTTAGAGCATGTGTCAAACACAAGGCCCGCGGGCCAAATGTGGCCCGTCACGTCATTTTGTGTGGCCCTCGAGAGCGCATATTGACAATAAACTACATTTCCCATCATGCATTTCGTCGTTACCCACCCACAATGATAACGCCAGCTATGAGCAAGACGATTTTTCAGAACTGATGGACTTAAGAAAAACCTTTTACTAACTAACCCCAACATGTCCAAGAAAAGAAAAATTGATGCACAAAAGTATAACTTTTGTGTAATGTGTGTCAGTCGTGGAAGAGTTTAATCTACGTCTGCATTTTGACAGCAAATACGGAGCTAAGTATGCTAAATTTAGCCTACAAGAAAAACAAAGAACCGCTTCTAAAACCAAGATAATGGATACTCTTACAACCACAAATCATGAGTTTAATATAATAATGAGTTAAATATTTGAAACTTGAATACAGAAACCATTATTTAACATTATAATAAGGTGTAGTTTTAATTTATTTTGATTTACACTGCATTTAGTTACATTCATGCTGTCAATCTGGCCCTTCAACCATGATGCTGATGTGGCCCTCAGTGATAATGAGTCTGACGCCCCTGAGGTTCTCTCAGGAATTCATTTTGGTTTTTCTTTCTGTGATGAAGCCAAAAGAAAACTGCACAACTTGTTAAAGAAAAAAAAACAAGTTTCCTGAGGTCTTAATGAAGCATCAGAACCACAGAGACCCAGTGGAAAAACATCATTTGGTTTTGATTTTGTTTCACAGCTGCAGATGAAGGAGACGCTTCGCTGTTCCAGCTCTGCTCTTCACAGCTGAAGCTGCTCCGACTCTACAGCGACATCCAGCAGCTGCAGTCTGCTGCAGACTCCGACGCCGCCCCTGAAAACGTGCGTGGATGCTGAAACATCATCATTCTTCTGCATGATCACGCAGAAGCTCACTGGGATATCTCTGCGTGTCCTCTCCTCCCTGCAGGACTCCATGGAGGACGTGCAGGACGAGCTGTCCCGCGTCCTGCCCACCCTGCAGCGCTACGCGCAGCTGAGCTCCAGGCCCAGCGTTTCCTTCGCCCAGGACTCCCCCGACGCGCCCCTCCCGGTCCAGGCCTTCCTCTCCCAGATGGAGTGCACAGAGGACGGCGAGGTGAAAGTGGTTCACAAGTCTGACGCCGAGTGGAACCAGCTCGGTAAGAAAACACCACCGTCCGCATCAGAAGTTTCGCTTTCACCCGTAAAACGCAGCAGACGCCGCTGTGGATGCTTTTGTCTCTGGTAGCAATATTAACAATTCACGATGCCGCTCTCCAGAAACAGAAATCCAAAAAAAGATGCTGAAATCTCCTCAAGCAGGATTAAAGACTCACCTTGTTTATGCGTTCGTTTGCTGAAATGTACGTGAAGCGCATGTTCACACCGGTCATTTAGTTCTCCTGGGCCTTCTGCAGGTAACCTCATGTTCTGGGGTTGTTTGTGCGGCAGGAGCCCGCTCCACAAAGTCTGCGACACACTGCAACGGGCTGGCATGAGCCCGCAGCAGCTGCTGGTGAGCTGAACGTCCACAGGAGGACACGCAGTCCAGGAGTATCTGGACCTTTACTGCGTTCTGATCACAGCTTCCTTGAGTTTTTCAGGATTCAGTTACTAAACAACCCTCTCCTGTTTTTATTTCTTAACCCTCAGTTTCTGTTGCTGAGCGTGTGGTTGCAAAGGGAAAAGGAGGTGCTGCAGAAACCAGAAGAGACTGTGAGAAACCTGCACACACTACTTGTTGCCCTCAGTAACATGAAAGGTATGTTTTTTTTGTTTTTTTTTTTTTTTAACATTTATATAACCAGTTTAGTCCCATTGAGATTAAGAATATCTTTTTCAAGGGAGACCTGGCCAAGACGGGCAGCAGCAGCAAAACACAAGGTTGCAGAAAAAAGACATACAAGGAAACAAAGTACAATTTACAAGCACTAAGATTTGCATGAAGTAAAACTATCTATAAAACAAGATGAGAGTTTCTGGGAGTAATTTATTCAAACATCAAGCTAAAAACAGCGACATCCCATAGGAACTGCTTCCAAGTCCTTCATCTTAGATTTGAAAACATTTAGCGATACGAGCCCCTTCAGTTTTAAATTGTTCTGCAACAAGTTCCAGGCTGAGGGTGCGGAAAACCCAAAAGCTTTTTTCCCTATTTCAGTCCGAGCATTTGGGACAGAGAGCATAAAAAAGTCCTGGGAACGCAGTGAATACTGCCCAGTGTTTTTTTGCGTGTATATATATATATGTATGTGTGTGTGTGTGAATGTATATATATGTATGTGTGTGTGTGTGTGTGTGTGTGTGTGTGTGTGTATATATATATATATATATATATATATATATATATATATATATATATATATATATATATATATATATATATATATATATATATATATATATATATATATATATATATATAGGCTGCGAGTTAAGTTGTGTTCGTCCACACAAGCAACTGAACGTGGGGAAAGTTACAAAAACACACCTACATTTAACATTTACTCCAAGGTAAGCTTACTTTGTTTATTAGATGATTGATTTAACCACTGTTTACTAAAAGTAATGATATGATTTAGCGGCAAGGAGGGTGATGAGTTCTCTGTTAGCATTAGCTCTGGTCCATAGGTCTATCCCACACCAGAACTATGTTAACATGAGACAGTCGCAGCATTGTATTAATATAATTAATAAAGTGACGTTAACGTCACAAGCCTCACCTTATACCTAACAAAATAAATATCCAGGGACATATATATTTGTAGACAACGAGGCAGGCTTAAAGGTGGCTAGCAAGCTAGCCGGAATGCTAACGGAGAGATGCTTTCACTCATCACCCTCCATGCTGCTAAATCATATTACTTTTACTAATCGGTGGTTAAAGCAATCATCTAATAAACAAAGCTAACTTACCTTGGAGACCTGAGTTCAGAAGTCTAAGTTTTAAAACATTATGGTCGACTGTGATGAAAGCTTTGGACAAGTCTAGAAAAAGTGCTGGACAATGTTGCTTCTTATCAAGACCTACAGAAATGTCATTTACCACCTTCAGTGCAGCCGTAGTAGTGCTATGCTTCTTTTCTAAAACCTGACTGAGCACACCTCAGTTTGGCTCCTCCCAACCAGTAAAGCCAGTGACGAAGCAGAGATGAGACCTTCCTTCTGCCATCTGTCTAGGTGCCCTCGAGGACTCGTGGGACCCACAGTCCATCTCCCCCTGGTGGCAGCAGGTCCGCTGTAAGTGCATCCAGTCCCACAACGCAGCCGCCGCCCTGCTGGCCGCCTTAGTAGCTCACCACGCCGCCAAGGCGAGCATCACGAGCCGGGCCGACAGCAGGCTGCAGTCGGAGTGGGAGGCGGTGTCGCTGGAGCTGGAGCAGTGGGCGGTGTGCGTCCGTCAGCTGGAGGACATGCTGGTGCTGCAGACCCTCCTGATGGTGCCTCCTCCTCAGGGGGCGGCGGGGGGCGCCGCGACCCAGTGCTCTATCAAAACGCTGCTGGAGGGCGGCACAGGTACGAGGCGCTGCGGATCAGTTCGTGCTTTCGTTTTTTTTTAGACTTACTTGTTTGTTTCCTTTTCACGTCCGTCCGTTCAGGGGGCGTGGCCGACAGCGTCTCCAAGTGGGTGTTCAGACAGAACATCACCCCCGGACGATTGAAGGAAATCCTCCAGAAGAAAGAGACAGATGATTTAAAGGAAAAACAGGAGCAGACGGAGGCGGGAAAAGTGAATGACGAGAAAGACGGCAACCAGGAGGACGTGGACGACTCGTCAGGTGAGGACTGAAGGCCTCTGCACGCACACGTGGTTAATTTGAAACGCTGATCCACATCTGTGGTCCCGTTTCTGTAACCCTGAGGACCACAGTCCCGTCGGTCCTCTCAGTGATCTGTCCCGTTTGTCCTCCAGATCTGTTGCTGGCCGTCTGTCAGCGGTTCCCCTTCTCCCTCTCGCCCGACCTGCTCTTTGCCCACTGCAGCTGGGAGTACGTGGTGCAGTGGAACAAGGACCCAGAGGTGCAGATCATCTCTCTCAACCAGGCCTGGAATTTCATGATTTGAGGGACAAGGCCACTTGGCCTCCAAAGGGGCATTTTTTTGAGGGCACAAAGGCCAAATGTCAGGGCAACAAAGCCATAGTTAAAAAAAACACAATATGACATGATATGCTAATAAACGGCACAACACAGTTTTTTTGAATTCAGAACCTTGGATATTTTTAATAGGCTACCACAACTTTTAGACTTTTATCAAAGGGAAGCAGACAACAAAATAGGCAATGTCATTGACTTTTATCAGGTTATTACACAGCCATAAATTTAATTTAAATCGTCATCTGATGATGGGGATGGAGAACCTGGGGTCTTCCTGGGCACATAAGGAAAAACAGTTGGCCTCCACCTCTCTATGCTCCCTCTGTCTTTTTTGCACTGGCTGAAAAATTTAAAACAGTTTTATGATGAATCATAGTGGCACAACTAATTAATATATGAATTGCTTGCAAATGCTATTTCCTAAATGTACCACATAAACTTAGGCTAAAATAAGAAGAACCTAACAATTAACTATTCCATGATAACCTTTTGTAGTAGTTGTCCATTTTTTGGCAGTTTTTTGCTGCATCTTTGAGAGCTCTTGCGACTAATCTCGACTCGTTCCGGTCTTGGTATTCTTTCTGAGGGAAAAAAGTCTGAGTGAATATGTTAAATATTTTTAAATAATATTATCACGTTTTCATAGCCTACTGATTATTCAAATGCTTAAGCCACCCCAGAGTGTATTTCTGCAATATACGTGTTAAAGAGTTTAGCTTTTACTTTTGCGCACCTGAAGTCTCAGAAGTGTATCGTGTATAGAACAGGAATGTCAGAGTTTGAATTAATTTATCTGAGCATCGTCATCCTGCCTGTAAGTTGTTGTTGATTCATATGTCAATTTTGAGATTAACTGGGTAGAATATTGCAATATATCGCGATAATATCGTATCCTGACCCAAGTATCATGATACATATCATATTGTGAGGTCCTTGCCAATACTCAACCCTGCTTGTACCTGGTCTCTGCTGGACTGGACCGTTCCAGCCTGATTATCTGAGGTCTGCAGAAGTCTGCTGTCTTTTTTAATTTAAACACCTAATTAGCCTTTCATTGATGGATATTTATAGATGCATTTGCATAGATGGGTAACATTAGATACTTTTATCCCAGTAAACAAGCAACTGGTAAAATATTTTGTCTCACCTCTTAAATGGGTTTTGTGCTCTTGAGAATTGTTTGAAGGTCTCATAGTCATATTTAGTCGTATTTGTGCAGAAATGCAGTAGCTCCTGTTGACGAACGTTCACCAGTTCCAGTCTGAAGTTAATTGACTCGTTTCCCCGTTTGTCCCTGTAGGAGAGTCGATACTTGTCCTGGGCCGTGGAGCATCTGAAGCTGGTGTCCAGTCCTCATATTCAACTCGGTCCGTCACCTTTTTTGGTTGTTTAATTTTTGTATGAACTTGTATCAACATGTGTTGACCTGCCCGGGTTACCCGTGTCTTTCTAAACCTCATGAAAACCAGTTATCAGTGTCATCTTTTTTAAATCCTTGCAGGTATTTGCACAATGATGTGGAGCACATTCATCGTCAAACGTTTCTCAGCAGCTGCTTTCCTCATGGAGAAGGTAAACCCTCCGCCCGCCGTCGTAGCCTGCTGCTGCCTGTCAGGCGTGGCACCAAAAATGACACCCTCGTGTTTTTTTTTTCCAGGTGGGGAAAGCTCCCAAAGATCGACTTTGTCGACGGGTAAGTTCGTCTCGGGTTCTAAGAGATCTGTGAATAAAATGAAGCGACAGATGTGCAGACTGAGGAGTCTCGTGTTTTGCAGGATGTCGGGATGGGAGACAAAGCTGCGACGTCCTTCCTGGGCTGCTGCGTCCAGCTGCTGCAGATCCTCATGGAGGTGACTGGGTTATTGGTTAAGAATAAGAGCCCTTTCCCTTTTATCCACTCCACCGTAAGTGACGGCTGCAGAACACAGCATGGAGCGGTGCCTGGCATATAAAAGGATCACACTTATGGATGCACGATAACTGTTTTTAAAACCGATACCGATAACCGATAACACACACATATACCTAAGATCATTACATCAATACTATGAACAAAACCAAAAACAGTTTTGACTCTTTAAATCAGTTGTTCTCAACCTTTTTTGAACAAATGCCCCCCTGGGCCACCATGATGCTCTTAACACCCCAAAAAAATAAATAAATGTGCGTATCTGTGTAAGCATGGATATTAATTTGTGGAAATAGAAATAATGGAAATTACATGGAAATAATAATATAATACTTTGGTATTTTAGTATTATTATTAGTAGTGGTACTATATTATTTATAAGTATAATACTTAAGTAGCCAGTGTAGAGCAGCAGATCTCTGTCTGTCAGCTCATCCAACACCTGAACAACAATGAACATTTTTTTCCCCCTCGGAATTCCCCTAATGAGCGCTAGGGATTCCCCTTTTAGCAGAAATAATTTGCAGAGGAATTTTTTTGCGCTGATTCAGGAGAAGGACAGAAGCGGAGGAGGAGGAGGATTTACTGAAAGCGCTACATCTAAGAAGAGAAATATCTGACCTCTAGGCTACTATAAAAATTTAATAATTAGCTACACATTTATTTGTGTGTGAACAGGCCTTTATAATAATATAATTGAAGCCCACCTTTCCCGACTCCAGAAAATGTTTAATTGTCAACAATGACTGATGTCATCATTTTCCCCCACAGCTGTCTGAAGAGCCGATCATTGAGCGCATGACCCTTTATTTTGTTAATGGCCTTGACTGCCACATTCAGGGACTCATGGACTGATGGGGACATTTTTTTAGCCACCAAGTTGTGACGGTGCAGAATCCAGTGTACTGTCAGAACCTGGGAACACGCTGCTTTAAATAAGGTGGTGAATCCCTGGTATCTGCCGACCATATGTGATCGGCAGATCATATATGACCGGCAGATACTGAATGGAGCCACTGATGGAGCGCCAGCTATAGGCCATTTTTGATTGTACTGTAAATGTTTGTGATTAAACGTGATTACGTAGTCTTGTTTGTGCATGTTTTCACTGGTTGTTGAATGAATGTGTTGGAAAGGAGTTTCTCCACTGCTGTGTGTTTATGGATGTTACTATGGCGACCGATCCCGCTCGGCTTGTCTGATTGTGACATAGAGAGAAAATTAGATTTTACCGAGTCATGGAAGCAGCAGAGTCGGGGTTTTGGTCTCAGACAGCAGCTTTATTTTTGAAAGGAGATCTGAGCCCAACATTTTATTGAAACTTAGCCTAAGTAGATTTGCACTATAAAAAAAAACCTTGAGAAGCCATGGAAGTTTAAAATAGAGTTCTCAAGGCGTGGCAACCCTCATTTGTGCCTGAGCGCATCCCTCTCAGCTCTGACGTTTCCAGCGCCCCCCTAAAGGTTCAGAACGCCCCCTGGGGGGCGGTACCGCCCCTGTTGAGAAACTCTGCTTTAAATAAAGAGATTTTTTTTTTTTTCCAATAAAAAATTATTGGCAAGCCTCTCAAACATTTTCATAAAGGTATCAAACAAACCTATTTGATATCTCACATTAACTTAAATAAGGTTCATTACTGACTGATTTAAAAAATAAAGGCTCCTTGAACTGATGGAAATACATGCATCAGAATTACTAACTGATAAAATGCATTCCTAAATGACAATAAAAAATAATGTACAGTGCATAATGTACTGACACAAGTTAGACTTGTCTGTGTAAATAAACTGAAAAAGTGCACTCCTTAGTAACATAAAATTATGTTTAAAGGATTTTGGCTTGTGGTTCCATTCATTCATCAGACCTGTTCATCAGGCCTAATCCCACTCCAATTATTGTTCTTTTATTTGCCATGATTAAGTAGGGACTATAACACCTCGTCCTATATTGAAGTCAAATGAATGCCTTTAATTAAAGTAAATGAGGTTCGGTAGTTTTGGGTTTTTTTTTTTTTATCTCATCTCATGGAAGCTTTAGATGAGAGTGATGATGGAGAGGGGAGGGGAGGGGAGACGAGACTTGGTGTTGGCTTGCCCACGTTAGCTCACGTTAGCTCATGTTAGCTCACGTTAGCGCGATTTTCTTCTGAAACTTGAACGAAGTTCCATGCAGTCGCCTCCATTTTTTTTTTCAATCAGCGCTCTGTGCCGTAATGCTGCATTCAAGGTTTAATGTAAATTCCTCCGTTCCCTCGTTTGCTCGTCGTTCTTTCGGCCTTATCTGTTTTTTCTGTTTTGTATGTGTAACGTGGAAAGATACTGCGAATATCAGTTAAAGTCAGCAACTACCAAAATGATGACCGAGTTAACAAGTTGTTTTCTGCCATGAGGGGGTATTCTTGATTTTCCTTACTGAGAAATCGTTTTCTGATTATGCCGACATCACTTGAACATAACATTCACTGCCGGTCATTCAAAGCTCAGAGGGAGTGAGGCACTGCCGTGTTAAAAAATATATATATGTTATCGGGCTACTCGTCATGATATCGGACTTATCGAGATGATGTCATAATTTCCTGTTATCGGCCCGATAGTTATCGTGCATCCCTAATTAGACTGCTGAAAAATGAAAGAAATCATGCATGAATGAGAGTGCATGTGGAGGTGTTTGGTTTTATCGCCTGCTGCTTTTGTTTATTTATTTTTAATGCTAACTAATCACAGACGTCTCAGGGATGATAATGCTAATACTACGTGATGCTTCCAGGCAGACTCTGCCATGGAGGAGGTTCCCGTCCCGGAGCTCTCCGTGGAGGAGGTGTGGAGCGGAGCCGACGGTCCCGCGTCCATCGCCGAGCTGGCCCTGGAGCAGCGGGGCGTCCACTACCCGCTGGTCCAGCACCACTGCCTGTTAGCGTCGCTGCTGCACGCCGCGATGAGCTTCGGCGTCAGAGTCAAACCGCTCAGCTTGTTTGACGGCAAGGTGAGGTCAGATCCCGCCGTCACGCTTCATCTCTGCCGGGCGCAGTTTTTTTTATTAGTTTGTTCCGTGTTTCAGGGTAAAAATGCTTTCTTCAGGGACCTGACGACCATCCAGCTGATGCCCAGCGGAGACATGGACCCTGGTCTGGTCTCGCTACGACAAGAGGTGAGACGTCTAAAGACGCCCAAGAGATGAGGAGAGCCACGCCCCGTATCTGTCTCTTCATTTCTCCCTCCGTCTCCCTTAGTTCCTCCTCCGGCTGCTGACTGGCTGGGTTCAGGCCGTTGACGACGCGTCCGGCTCAGCGTCGGCCCCAGGCTCCGCCCCCCTGCCCTCTGCCGGACCGGCGGCCGACTGGTGGCCCTCCCTGTGTTTGGAGCTGGGCTCGCTGCTGCAGGTCAACCCCGACATCCTGCGACGGCACCTCGTCTGTGAGCTCTACAACCAAGGCCTGGACCTGCGCGCTGAACAGGTACCGGACCGGATCGCGTTACGACATAAACGAGGTGACGACGGTTCAGTCAGACGTCGTTGCCGACCTCCTCTCTGTCACTTGGCCCCCTCAGGTGATGTTGGAGGTAGAAGACAAGGACGTCCTGGGCTCCCAGCTGCTGGTGCTGACCGGCCAGAGACTCAGCTACTCTCTGCTCCACAGCCAGAACCAGACCCAGCCGGCCATGGAGCTGCTGGCCCGCCTGCCCCCCACCCTCTGCACGTGGCTGAAGGCTATGGTAGGAAAGCTATCACCTCAATGTGATGGGAGGGGGAGGGGGAGGGGGGGGGGGGGGGGGGGGGGGGGGGGGGGGCTTGAAGGGCTCGAAGGGCTCGAAACACCATTATGGCTAGGGCTGTAGCGATACACTAATCTCACGATACACGATATTCAGCTCACGATGCAATTGATATTCATCTTACAATACATTTACATCATTCTCCGAAAGATTTTAAAGGGACAAAGTGATTTTGGTGACATCTTGTGAGTGTTCCAATGACTTTGTTTGAATTAATTGAACTGAAAGCATCAATTACACATTATATGGCTGACAGGCAGCTTGCAAATGCTGGACAAAATGAATAAAAGATGTGTTGAGAAAAATAGTTTCATTTATTTAAACAGTCCAAATTGTTGCTTGCAAGCTTTACATCTGACCAGACAAAAATTACATGTGACGTTCCCCAGGGTTCCATCCTGGGGCCTCTTCTGTTTAAAGGTGGGACACTGGGGTTTTGAAAAAAGCTTAGAATATCGATACCGGCAGCTGAAAAATCGATACTCTCTGGGGAAATAAAATATTGCTATATATATCGCAGAATCGATAAAATTGTTCAGTTCTAATTATGGCTGTGAAACATGAGAGCGGCCGCATCATGGTGTGGGACTGCTTTGCTGTGGGAAGGACTGGTGCACCTCACCAAAGAGAAAGATGGCAATGTATCGAAGGAACTTCTTAATAGCCAATTACTGCATTTACATGAGAAGTTTAATTCCTCTTTAATTCAGAATTAAAATTAAATCCGATTTAAAATGATTAAAAATTACTGAACCTCATCACTTTAAATGTTAATCTTTTTCAGTAATTGTGATGCATGTATTTCCATCAGTTCAAGGAGCCTTTTTTCTTTATATATCAGTCAGTAATGAACCTTATTTAAGTTAATGTGAGATATCAAATAGGTTTGTTTGATAGCTTTACAAAAATGTTTGAGAGGATTGCCAATAGTTTTTCATTGGAAAAAATAAATATCTGTTCATTTAAAAAGTCCAAACTATTTTTGATTTTGTTCATAGTATTGATGTAATGATCTTAGGTAAATGTGTGTGTTATCGGTATCGGCCTTTAGGAGCTGAAAGTTAATGGTATTGCTTTTAAAAAACGGTTATCGTGCATCCCTACTAGCAGACAGTGAGGTGAGAAGCTTTCTCAGGGCTTTAGAGGTTTAGAGGTTTTTCCTCAGCTAAAAAAAGGCCTGATGCCAACTGTGACTGCTCGTGTGCCCTGCAGGATCCCGGCGAGCTCAGATGCCCCCTGGTTCCTCTGTCCCAGACCAGCCGGCTGGTGAGCAGCCTCATCGAAATGCTGCCGGAGAACCACGCCCAGTACAGCCTGGCCCTGCACCTGCTGGAGGCCGTGGACGTCCTCACCACCGAGGACTGACGCTGACGCTGGCAGGAGGAGCTTCACGGACAGATGCCCCTCCTCCATCATCATCATCATCATTTAAAGCATGTTAACATTAATTAGAGGGAGGGGTTAAACATGGACAAGCGCCGCTTTTAACCTTTTTTTAATCCATGTTTTTGTGCATGTTGCGTCTTTGTAATTGAAGAGTATCGTCAGGACGTGCTAATGAGATGGTTATCAAGGATTGATTTCAGCTCTAAAATCACTTGTCCTCTGTGCCATGTCAGAGTTATGACAGAGAGATGTATCATAAAGAAATAGACCTTATTTTTATTTATATACGCAGACAGACGCCTGCTTTCTGTCTCCGCCGGGCTCTAATGCAGAATAAAAGTGTTTCTCAAAAGCTTCCTCCAGACGGAGATCAGGCTCCATTTATTCACACGTCAGACTCCGTAAACTCTTCATTTTATTAAACAAAAGGTACAAGTTTACACCAACTGCTGCACATCGTCTCTCCGTCCTGTATAAATCTGTCATTAACACACACAAACATCCTGTCTCCAAGTATTTACAGTAAAAACCTTCCGCATGCTGGATTTTTGGTTTCGTGGTTGTGACCCTGGCGCTGTGTCGGCCCACGCCGAGCGTTCCCAGTCATCTCCGTTCCCGCGGGCTGACGGGTCACTGAGCCTGGGAGACCACCGCCTGGCAGCGCGGGCACAGGCAGTCCGGGGACTCGGCGGTGTAGCGGCGGCAGCGCGGGCACCGGGCGGCAGAGGTGGGCGAGGCGGCGATGGTGAAGGCGCTGTCTTCGCGGATGACGCCACCTGAAACGCGCACGTTTTCCGTGAGGTTCAAATATGCAGCTCAAACTGGACGGCCATCTTGAAACAGGTTTTCTGACCTTCCAGGTTTGATGAGGAAGCTCCCATGATTCACCAGGGCGTC